>QRFJ01000554.1:0-317053 GCA_006176705.1 Cocos nucifera
TATAATTCTATTAGTCAATAAGCACTAGGCCTATGGGTCTCCAATGATTATTGAGTTAATGGATCTATTATCAAACACCTTAATGGAAGGCTATGACTCAATTATTCTCATAACTTTATCATTTTAAGGATCTAATAATTTAAAATATTTAAATTTATTTATGATTTAAGGATAGAAAAAATATGGATTAATTTGCTCCCACTGACTTCACTAAGTCAAGTCCTCCCACTGACTTCTCAAGTCTTTGATAAGGACTAAGATCAATATCGATCCATAGGCACCTAGATCGGTCTTACTGAATAAAATCAATCTCACTGATTTTCTATGTGACATGGATTAGTACAAATCAATAAGCAACCTAATCAAAAGCTGATTAATCACATTGGCCAGGTAAGTGAGATTGGTGGGAGAGTCTGCCAAAGCTTGCTTTAGACACCATCAGAAATAGTCAGGTAAGCAGGCTCCCAATTAAAAACCATTGGTCTAAAATGTCAAACTTATTTTAGACATCAATTGATTTATCAATTTTGATCTGGTCTACCTAAAGACTCGGGCTAGACCACTGAGCCACGATCAGTGTCCATTTGTTAGATGTATGGACTTTGATCAACTACAACTATTGAATTGGTCTATAGAAAAGAAATGACCTAATCCTAACTAATTATTAATTAAGTTTGATCAATTTTTTAACTTAGTCCATATTTAATTTAACCCTAGGTCTAACCTAGTTAATGACCTGATCAAAGCTAACCCATAACCCTTTAACCCATGATTTATGAAATTAACTTAGAATCTTTAAATCACAAACCTAGATCCTAAACAATCACTTAATTCTCAATTAAGTTCAAGACTTATGAGTTGGGGTTTGGTACCTTAGAACAACATTCTAATTTGACATTTGAAATATTTTCAAGTCAAGTAAACAATTTACATTGAATCATATTCAGTTCATGATTTTAGATCTGATTTATTTCATTGTTTAGATTATATCATAAGATTTTGAATCTAGGATTTTATAAAAAGTAAGTTCATAATTTAATTTTTATAAATTAAATATATCATACATATTCAAACTAGATTCAAAAATAAAAACTACATATCAACATATGCAACATCAGGATCTAGATCTAGAACATGAAACATATCATATAGATCTTATATAAATGAACAAAATTAGATCATAAATCAATTAATATTAGATTTAAAATTTGAAAATAAATCATAAATTACTTTAAATTTTATCTAATAAATTTATGATTTAGGTTATTTAGGTCAGCACGTACTAGGACAACCTCTCTACTATAACGGATAAACCTTACAGTAGGACAACCTTATTATCATTATGTGCAATCCAATATTATTTTGATCTAATCTAAATAATTTAAAATAGATTTAATATTTATTTATTAAATATTTAAAATTAAAAAATAAAAAATAAATTTGCTTAGATCTAATCTAACATATTCATGATTCAATTTTATAGATCAGCACATATTAGGACAATCTCTCTACTGTAAGGGATAAACCTTATAGCAAGACAACCTTATATCAATGTGTGCGATCTTTAAATTTTGTTTTTTAATACAAACATAATCATGATATAAAAGAACCTAGATACTCTGACATCACTATTTGGAAACATGCATGATTTCATGCTTGTATTTCAAAATTTTTTTGAAATAAATCATAATGAAAGATGTAGATTAAACTATTTAATCTACCAAAGCATATAATCTAATTATTAAATCCTACATCTAGGATCTATAACATGTCATAATATTTACATAAATATGAAAACTAAAGTGCTTTGGTATTGATCAGATCAATACCCTAGATTTAGAACGGTTCTAGATCAAACCCTAGATCGCATCTTGGTGAGAGAAGAGATCAAATCTCTTACCTTTACATGGATTGAGAACACTATAGTTGAGTCCCATTGTTGTCCTTAATTTTTAGAGCCACACATGGGTTTGACCTCTACAAATAGTCTATATGCGGCTGCAACACATATCGGAGGTTCGTCGAACGAAGATCCGCTCGAAGTGCTAGCTTCTCATGGTTCCCTCTTAATGGTTAATTAAAAAGATATTCTTCAGATCTCTTGGACCCACCAAGAGATTAAGAATACTAGAAGGATTGAGGGAGAAATCCAACTCTTGGATCTCCTAAAAATCAAAAAATAAAAACTAAAAAGAAAAGGCCAAGAGAAGACCACCATCTTTCTCTTTTAGCACATTAACCTTTGATGTCCTGAATGCATCTCCATGCTAGGTCAAGAGGAGACGTTCTCCTCTAGAGTTTTCCATAGTTAATAGCCTTTTCACTCTCTGATTTTTTGATGGTAACAAAAATAATAAAAGATAGAGAAGAAGGTTTTTCATAGAAACCCTAAGAGATGACTTTCTTCTCTTCTTCTTCTCACATCAGGATATAATCAGATCATGTCCCAAAATTAAACCACCATGCCCCAACTCCTTGGAGCATTCATCCCCACACCCTCTTCCTCTATCTTTCAAATTTTTATCTCAAAAAAATTATAGAGAAAATAAGAAGAAAAAACTAGAAACAAAAAGCACAAGAGAAGACAATCTTCTCTTACCTTTTCTCTTCAAGACTTCAATCTTTGATGTCAAGATGAAGGACTCTTCTCCAAGGATCTTGGCATCCAAAGCCTCCCATGCCTCCTCCACTTTTTCTTTTATTTTTCCATGATTTTTCTGAAGTTTTTCACATTCAAAACATAAAAGAAGTCATCCTCCTTTTTTATATATAGAAGACTAGGTCAAAACCTAGTCTTAATAGAAGATCGAGGAGTTTGGGGGGGATCCAACTCTTGGACACCTCGCCCTGATTTTTGTGCATGGAGAACTTAAAAGCAACACCAAAAATATAGGAGGGAAGGAACACAAACCTGGGTGGGTGTGTAAAAGAAAAGTCAAAGAGAAGGGAAGAGTTTTAACAAATTAAAACTTTTCAAAGTTTGACTCATTCAATCATCCAAATTTGACCAAGTCAAATTTGAATCAATACAACTAGAAATGAGTGAATTAAACCACATAATGATCTATATAAAAAAAATGAATTATATAAAAAAAAAAAGAGTGAGCTTGGACCTATCTTAGTGGCACAAGGGAAGAAGGGACGAGTCCTAGTCTAACTAGGACTCTCCTATTTTGACTAGATCAAAATCTTTTGAATTCAAATCAAAATAGTTTTGAGTCAACCTAATTAATAGGCAATTTTAATCTAATTAGAAGACTAATTAAATGATATTAAATTAAATTTAAATTTAAATTAATTTTTAATTAAATTAAAAATTAGGTGCACTTAAGTCCTAATTGAACTAGGACTTGTTCTTTCTTGCAATTAGCTTATCCAATAAATCAATTAGACTTAATCTAATTAAGCTCAAACCAATTGTAATTGAATCTAATTTAATTAGATTTGATCTCAGCTTGATTTCTCAATCAAATTAAGTCAATTAGCAATCTAATTATTAATCGATCCTCCTGCAGCACTTGCATTAGGTCAAACATCAATCGTATTGATTATTTGACCTTAGAGAAATTTTCAATCATTGATCAACCATCTGATTAGGTAACAACCTCTTATATGTATGCCTCTATAGATTCAAACCTAAGTTGGTAGTATAAGAACCAATTTCTGTACTAATCAAAATAAGCATCTAGCAATAGTATCCAACGTCTGGATAGGTCGAATGTATGCAAGGCAACATTCTTAGAACCATGGCCTATCATTACCTTATCATTTATCCCTTTGACTTGAAGGAACTAGATCTAGGATTTCACAGGTAGATCTTGAAACTTTTTTAAGATCTTGCAGCGAAAGACTTAAATAAATCTAAAATTTATTTAAATAACCATGTAAATACCTAGATCTCAGATCTATTACATGATTAAGGCATGATATTAAATCAAAAATTAAAATCAAATAAGAAAGAAAAAGGTTGATCAAATCAACCTAGATCTACACTACGTCAAATGTAGGTATGAAGTCTATAGATCAGTTCTATTACCTGAGCAAGTTTAGATGTTCTAACTTGTTGATCCAGATTTGAGGATGAAGTCATGAGCCGCACATGCGTCCGACCTCTAGGAGTCATCCACACGAGCCTACGATCTTTGATCTAAAGTTCAATGCAGAAAATCAACACAGCATGCTAGTATTGTGCTGATCCTTCTTCAACGGTCGATCCGATGCTTCCTTCTTCAAAATTTGGACTATCCAAAATATGAGAAGAAAGATGAGAGTTTGCTGATCTAAGACTCTTTTAAAAAGGAACTCAAAAGAAAGGAAGAGAGATTAAAAATAAAATAGCCCTAAAAGAAGACCCTCCTCTTCTTCTCTTTTCTCTCACCTAGACACCTAGTTTGGTGCATATGGAACCCCCATGCCCAAGGACCCTCTTTCTCTGATTCTTTCACACCCAAAATTTCTCTCAAAGCTCTATATTTCATGAAAAAATTAGAATAAAATTTGTCTAATAAATAAGAAAAAAGAAGAGTCCAAGTTAGGTCAAATTTCTAAACTAGGAATATCCAAACATGAGAAATTATTGGGGCGCCCAACTCTTGGGCGCCTCTTCCATAATTTTTCACATGGACCAGCAAGGGAGGGTGCACAAAAAAGAAGATTATTTTCATAAAATAAGAGAAGAATTAATTAAAAAAGGGAGTGGCACTCAAGAAAAGATATTTTGGTCAACAAAGATTCTATCTCATAGAATCCTAAGCAAAACTAATTCCTCCTATGACTTGGTCTTCCACCTAACTTCCAAATATGACTTGGAGGGAGAGAGGGGGCATAGAAATTAGGAAGAAAGAGATTTTCTATGAAACATACCTAAAATATAGGTATGTGGGTCGTTGGGATCAGGATGGTGCAAGGAGATAGGGAGTCCTAGTCACACTAGAACTCCTATTTTGACTTGATCAAACAAGATCTTTTAACCAAATAAAATCGAGATTAAACCAACCCAATTAAATAAGGCCCCAACCTATTTATGTACTTAATTAAATTAGATTAAATCAAATTTAATACTAATTTATTTTCTAATCAAATTAGAAAATTAGGTTAATTCGAGTCCTAGTTAGACTAGGACTAGTTCTTCGTTGCAATCAACCAATTGGACTTGATCCAATCAAGCCCAAATTAAATCTAATTAAATTATATTTAATTAGACTTAATCTCAACCTATTGGTTTAATTAAATTAAACTAATTAGCAATCCAATTGCTAATCGATCCTCCTATAACACTTGCACTAGGTTAAACACCAATCGTATTAATTGTTTAACCCTAAAATAATTCTTAATCATTGATCAACCATTCGATCAGATTGTAAGCTCTAATGTATGTGATCTCATAGGTCCGAACCTAAGCTGATAGTATAGGAATAAATTTTTATATCAATCGAAGTGACCATCTAGTAATGATATCTGATGGTCGGATAGGTTGAAGGTGTAGAACACCATCCTTAGAACCCATGCGGATATAGTTTTCATATAATTCATCCCCTTGACCACAATGCTCATAGGATACCTCAAAGTTTAACTGTTAACTTTGATCAGGTTGTTCACATTATATTTCAAAATATCAAATCCATCTAATGGATTATCCTGGCCAAGGTTTTTCTATATTGAAATACAGTGATACATTCTTCTCCAACTCTTGGAGTAGCAATTCATCTGATCTTACTTTGACTTTCGCAATACGACTGTGCTTAAAGCCTTTCATTGCTGAATTAAAAATTTAGTTAGTTCGGTACCAAAGCACAGTGAGTTGCTTGCGAGTCATTGAGGTGATCTCAGGTCTAGGGATATATGTATATCCCATCAGAGATATTTTCGACAGTAGAATGATTTGGAGTTGGTCACGTTCAATTACGATGTACCCATACATCTTACCTGTATGCCATACCAGTGTCTCCACACACCTTGGTTAAGAGGACAACCAACCTATATGGTATATAGCGACTTATACTCGATAGACGATGTCGTCTTAATTAACAGCCTATCATTTGGTTATGAACAAATTTAAGGACTAATTGATAAATCCTCTCTTTATCAAAACTATATAGTCCTAAGGACTTCATCACAATAATGGAGTTCATTAGAAGATGTAAGCTTGTGATGAAAAAAGATGCCAAAATATTTTTTATTAATTAATAAATTAATTACAACATCTCAACCATCAACAGGCTGATGATTGATTTTAGGACAATTTTCGACAACTCCCACTTATCCTACAACCACTCGGCACAATATCTAATATCCAACTTCGACTTATGGTTGTCGAATTCCTTGATTGCCAGGGCCTTAGTGAAGGGATCGACTAGGTTCTTCTTTCCATCGATCTTCTGAAGGTCAACGTCACCATGATCTACTATCTCATGGACCAAATGGAAGCAGTGCAGAATATACTTTATTCTCTGGTGTGCCTTCGGTTCCTTTGCTTGAGCTATGGCACCAGTGCTGTCGCAATAGAGCAGGATTGGACCATCAATGTAGGGTGCTATTCCAATCTCAGTGATGAACTTCCTCAGCCACACAGCTTTTTTTACTGCTTTTGATGCCGCCATGTACTCTGCTTCATAAACAGAGTCAGCCACTATATGCTGCTTAAAACTTTACCAGTAGATTACTTCATCATTTAGAGTAAAGATATACCCCGACACACTTCTATTGTCATCATGATCAGATTGAAAGCTAGAGTCTGTAAACCCCACAAGCTTCAGATTTGACTCATCATAAACCAACCATTGGTCCTTAGTATTTCTTAAATACATAAGGATGGTTTTAACCACCTTCCAATGATTTTGTCCAGGTTCAGATTGGTATCTACTTAGTACTCCTAGTGAGTATGTCACGTTTGGTCTCGTACATGTCATTGCATACATAATAGACCCCACTGTCAAAACATATGAAATTCTACTCATACGCTCTGTCTCTTCAGGAGTTGTCCGATAATTCTTTTTAGAGAGAGAAATTTCTTAGCCTATCGGAAGATAGCCTTTTTTAGAATTCTCCATGCTGAACCTCTTCAGCACAGTTTCTATGTACGTGGATTGGGATATACCAAGCATCCTTTTAGATCTATCCTCATATCTCCATCCCTAGGATGTAGGATGCTTCACCCAAGTCTTTCATGGAGAACTGTGATGACAACTAGACTTTTATTCCTTGTAGTGCGGGGATGTCATTTTCGATTAAGAGAATATCATCCACGTACAAAATAAGGAATACCACTGCTGGACCATTTATCCATTTGTAAATGTAGGGTTCTTCTCCATTCTTAATGAAGCCATACATTTTGATCACTTTATCAAAATGCATGTTCCAACTCTGAGATGCCTGCTTCAATCTATAAATGGATCTCTGAAGCTTGCACACCTTGAACTCATCAATGGATATGAACCCTTCAGGTTGTATCATATACACCTTTTCGATCAGCTCTTCATTTAGAAAAGCTATCTTCACATCCATCTGCTAGATCTTATAGTCCAGATGCACAGCAATGGCAAGCATGATCCGAATGGACTTAAGCATTAACATAGGGGAGAACTGTTGGATTTGGTGTACAGGGCGGAAGCATGGATTTCAAAGCAAAAACATGAAATCAAATAAACCAAACCCAAACCCAAGGACCACCTTATTAGCAATTGAATCATATAACATGCATTTATAATATAAAAGAAAGTATTAGAACATACCTCTTATCGCTAAACCCTAAATTGACCCTGATCGTCGGTAGCAGTTTGTCAGGGTTTCCACCAGGTGCCCATATATTCACCCTCCAATGTTGATCCACATAGAGACTTGATCAAGATGCCAGCACCCTTAATTTATATAATTAAAGTTCTAATAACAAGAACTTTAATTAAAAGGGCTAGACTTTCTTTAGCCTTTATGTCACTTTCCTTGCCTCTCGTTATCTATCGTTCTTTTTTCTTTTGTCTTCTTAATTTTTCTTCCTAATCTCTTAGTCTTAAAATGACTTCTTATCCTTATAATGATAAGGTCTAGACAAGAGAAAGGAAGAAAGAAAATTGGACAAAAAGAAACTCTTGTAAGAAAGAAAAGATAATGTTCACACACTCTCGGACTCTTGATGTGCACCCTTATTTATAATGTACGTTGGGGTGCCATCTAAAAACTCATGCCCTTTCCTCATCAAAATCTCATGCCCCATCAGCCAATCTCATGCCTCGTCAGTAAAAACAAGATATAAACTTAGTCCAAGAGGTGTCTTAAAGCAGAAGGACTTTTGGATTAATTCTACGTAAGTTTTTACGAAGAGTTGCAATGCTTCATCTTTGGCGCCACCCTTTTCATCCATTAGATCATGAAACAAAGCCATCCAATGGCTCTAAAAAGGGACGCCCATTCAGCAAGAAGACATGGAGGTAAACTTTGAATAGTCAAAGTCTCAAGAAACTTTGACTTAGTCCAAGAGACGTCAAGGAGGAGTAGGCGGCATGGAGTCTTGGGCGGCAAGGGAGCTTTGGGCGACAAAACATCTTGGGCGAAAAATTTAAAAGAAAAAAGAAGTATTTCATCTGTAGAAGGACTCTTCTGCGCCCTATATCAGATTTCCATGCTAATAAAAAATATTTACGTGATAGAATATATGAAAAAAGTCAAAGAAGGTAGGAGCCATCTTATTCCATGCACCAAAGAGTCCTTTGCGCATGAAAGACTTCCCATGCATAAGAGAGAGACTCTCTGGTGCATGGGATGCAGGTATGTGGCACCCAATCTAAAGCTCAATCAATCTAGGTTAATCCAACTCAAGACCAAATCTTATTTGGCTCAAATCGAATCTTAATTAGCCCAAATCGAAAGCCGATTCAAATCCAATTTGAATCCAGATGCTAGGGTTTGCTATATGTGCTAGCAGATTCATCTTGCAAACATGGTCTAATCTAATTAGACCCTTAATCAATTCTCTTTGTGTGTGACCCATTGGGTTCCACATCTAACCAACAGTGAGTCAGGGTGTGATTTGACCTAATCTGGTTAGAACTTAACCAAACCGATTTAGGTCAAAACTAGCCAACCCAATTTGACTTAATTTAGAACACTTTCTAATTTAATGATCAAATTAAAATTTTAATTTGATCAAACCCACAAGACATGATTGATGTCTAGCAATGTATCATGACTATCCGGAAGATGTGAAATTTTGATGGAAATACCAAAAATATCCTTCAGTGAAAATTACCATGCAACTAGATCCTTCGATCTTCCTGCATCCTGAATATGACTCTGGGTATGGAAATATGTCAATCCCAATATCATATTCATTTCTCTTTCAATCTTATGATAATGATTCATTTAATGAAACATTAGAAACTATTTCTAATTTTCATCATGCTTTGATCAAAGTCTTTCTGAATCATTATTTGTTTGAAGCAGGTAGGATGCTATTTCCTCTTATCAGGAGAGATCGATTCCTTGTTAACCTACTCACAATCTTCATATATATAATCTACCATATCCAGATCATCCCGTACATAACTAAGTCATGAATGAGTATGAACCAAAATATGGATTTATATATATAAGATTCTATGGTAGTTTCAGGTCAAAGGATTACATGCACAAATTTCACTATGAGAACCATCTATTGACATGTAGATAAGACTCCATTAGATATTCTCAATTTGGATCAATTCAGTGAACTCATTCTCTAATGAGCACCCACATTCTTGTATTAGTATCATACACAAGTTATTGTGAGATCAATCACCCTCTTAATCGAGCATACAAAGAATGTGCTAGTCTTACCGAAAAATATTGATCCCTAACTCAATGTCCCATCGACTAGGAATATTTAAATTAGGGTTTTAAGATTTTAGGTCTCACTAGTATGATCTCATCATAATCCTAAAATCATAGCCCTAATTTATAGAGTTCATCATAATCTTAAATAATAAGACACTGCATATGATGAAATAAAATACCTTTATTTATTAAAAATATCATTACATGAGTCTGGAAGACAAAGAACATTCCAAAAATAAATTGGCTTGAGGACATATTCCTTTCAATCTCCCACTTGCACTAAAGCCAATCGCCCTTATATTTTAATCCCATACAATCAAGGTGGCGATCAAACAGTTGCAGTGGTAAAGCCTTAGTGAATGGGTCTGCTATGTTGTTCTTTGTATCCACTCGTTCTATGACCACATCTTGTCTTTCAATAATTTCTCGAACGAGATGGAAGCATCTCAGAATGTGTTTGGATTTATGATGAGACCTTGGTTCCTTTGCTTGAGCTACAGCTCCAGTATTATCACAGTAAAGTGGTACTGGATTCTCAATTTTAGGAATTACACTTAATTCAGTGACGAACTTCTTCATCCAGACAACTTTCTTGGCGGCTTCACTTACAGCTATGTATTCTACTTCAGTGGTTGAGTCAGCAATAGTTGGCTGCTTAGTACTTTTCCAACTCACTGCTCCACCATTCAGAGTAAAAACATACCCTGAAATGGATTTGCTATCATCTGGGTCTGATTGAAAACTAGAATCAGAATATGCTTCTAATTTAGGATCAGAACCTCCATATACTAGAAAAATATCTTTAGTCCTTCTCAAGTACTTAAGAATATTTTTCACAGCTTTCCAATGATCCCCTCCTGGATCAGCTTGAAATCTACTTGCAATGCTTAAAGCATAAGCAACATCAGGCCTTGTACATAACATGGCATACATTATTGATCCAACAGCCGAAGCATAAGGAATAGAACTCATTCTATTTCTCTCTTTAGATGTCTTAGGAGACATCTTTTTAGAGAGATATATGCCTTGACTCATGGGTAAATAACCTCTTTTACTCCCATCCATACTGAATCTTTTTAGTACTAAGTCAATGTACCTTGATTGGGACAAGCTTAGCATCCTCTTATATCTATCTCTATAAATCTTTATTCCTAGTATATAGGATGTGATAAGTGGTAAAAATATACTAATAAAAGTATTAAATTAGAAAATAAATTAATCTATTTTGTTAAAAATTGATATTTTTATTAATCTTATGTAGGAAAGAAGGTCACCAATGTAAAGATCTTATTTTTTTGGTTCAGATAAAAAAAATTTTAGGCAAAACGGACTTCAAACGAGCCCAGAATCGAATTTCAAAAAAAAAAAAAAATATCGACGCAATGCTGACGTCAGCATTTTTCGCGGTGCACGATGGACCAACCGAAGGATATTTCAGGAATTTCACAGCAAGAGGCACGCTCTGATTGGTTGAAGAATGCGGTGGTCTATGCAACACCGGGCTCGCGCACGATCCACGGAGGGCAATTTGGAAATTCTGGCTGATCCAACGGGCGGTTTTCACTGAAGCTTGATCGGATGGCCGAAACAAAAGCGCTGATGGACGGCATCCACAGCTCCCGATCGAGATCCAACGATTGAGATTCATCCTGATGTTAAACAATAGATCAGAAGGCTTCTTTCAACGCGATCGGACGATCCAGATTTGATCCAACGGTTGATCCAATGGCTGATATTAAATCCAACTTGATCTGGGTTATTTTAAGGGGTTTTTGAGTAGTTTTTGGATCGTTTGATCAATATCTAATGGCCAGAATTATTCAGATCTTAATTTGAGTTGTTTTAGGAGTCTTAAACCTAGTTTTTGATGGATTTTAGGAGAAAATTAAACTCTTTATCTATAAAAAAAAGAGTTTATTATCGTGAAAGCAAGAAGAAATCAGAGAGAGACAAAGAGAGAGATGGGGAGAAAGAGAGAGAGGGAGAAAAAGAAGAGAGGAATCAGAGAGAGAGACGAAAAAGAAATAGAGAGAGGGAGAAAAAGAGAGAGAGAGAAAGAAAGAGGAGAGAGGTAGAAAAAAAAAGTGATTTATGAGAAAATCAAAAAGGGTTTTTGATTTTTCTTCGACGATCAAGACATCGATCAAGGAGCCTCTTCTTCTTCGCCAAGTTCTCCACATCAAGAGCAGCAGACAATCAATTTCAACAATCAAACAGTCTAATTTCTCTATGCTTTTTATTTTATTTGCTGTTTTTGAACTTGTTATTATGAACTAAATTTTCTTTTACTAAGGCTAAGGTGTAGCCACTCTTTTGATGCAATATTCAGTATGATTTATTTTTAAATTTTATTCATGAGGAGTATATAAATCTGATCTTAATGCTTTTAGATTACTGGCCATCTTCTAATTGATCTGATGAACATAGATGTTACGGACCAAGTACATCTATGTTAATGCTTCTTGATTATATACCTTGTATTATGAATCAAATTAGAATTCATATGCATGCGGGAATTTTAGTGCGCTTTGGATGCAGCGTATTTTAATTAGAGGGTTTCACAAAACTTAATGCATTAATATTTATTTAAATTACACCTGGACCAAAGGATAATTAATAAATATTAATAGTTTTGCTATGCCTGGACCAAAGGGTAGTGAATAAATTAGGAGACTCCACCGTCACATGAAATAAAATTAATCTAAAAATCTGAATATTGTATTGACTGAGTTGGTGAACCGATTGCCTTAGTAATCCATTGCTCTTGAGTTTAAAACCCTAATAATTTACACTCTCTCTATTTTTTTTAAAAAAAAATTAATTATTTATTTATTTTTTTTATTCTTTAATTTCTTATTCTCATAAATCGATCTTCTAAATAAAGCATAGGAAAGAGCTTTTCAGTACTTATTTTTCAATCCTCTAGGGATGATACTCTACTCATTCACTTTATTACTTGATCGACTGGTGCACTTGCCATAGCTATAAATTAGCACGCATCAAGTTTTTGGCACCGTTGCCGGGGATTGTGTCTAAAATAATATTAAAATTTTGATCCTAGCTTTACTTTAGAAATTTATTTTTAATTTTTATTATTTAAAAAAAAAATTCAGTGCATGACACGTACTGGACATAGTAACTTACTATCTTTAGATCCAAAAATTGAAAGGAACCATTAGAAGACTACAACAAGAGAGAAACATGGCAGCTGAAGATCCTAACGACATCAATCTAGGATTGGATATGGCGACTGAAGGACAGCATGAAGCTATTCGACCAGTACATCATCCATTAAATGATTACATCACACCATCTATAGCCGATGCAGCTTCGAGCATCAGGAGACCGCCTGTACGAGCAAACAACTTTCGAAATAAAATCGACGATGATCCAGATGATTCAATCAACTGTCCAATTCAGTGGACACATGCATGATGATCCGAATGCCCATATTTCTAATTTTCTTGAACTTTGTGATACTTTTAAAATTAATGGGGTGTCGGATGATGCTATTAGATTAAGGTTATTTCCTTTCTCTTTATGGGATAAAGCTAAAAAGTTGGCTTCATTCTCTTCCTGCAGGTTCTATCACAACTTGGGATGTCCTAGCCCAAAAATTCTTAGCCAAGTACTTTCCACCTTCCAAGACTGCTAAGATGCGCAACGATATCACTTCTTTTATGCAGATGGACATGGAGACACTATATGAGGCTTGGGAGCATTTCAAGGAACTGCTGAGGAGATGTCCACATCATCAACTACCCGTATGGCTTCAGGTACAAACTTTCTATAATGGTTTATCTCCTACTAATCGATTCTATGATTGATGCAGCAGCAGGAGGAACCATTAATCAAAAAATGGAGGAAGAAGCCTTCGATCTGATCGATGAGATGGCATCAAATAGCTATCAATGGCAGATAGAGCACGTATGATGCCAAAAAGACTAGCAGCTGTGCAGGGAGTAGATTGCGTGCCAACCTTACTAGCTGAAATTGCAGCCCTTAGAGCCGAAGTCAACAACTTAAAGGGAACAGCTATGCATGTTCAGAGCATTACTTGTGACCTATGTGGAGGAGGACACGATACGAGCAATTGCCAGACAGGTAATCCTTTTGCTAAAACAACTGATACAGCTAATTATATTGGTAATTTTTTCAGGCCGCAACAAAACAATCCCTACTCCAACACATACAATCAAGGGTGGAGGCAGCACCCAAATTTCTCATGGAGCAATCAAAATGCAGCACAACAGCCACCCCCGGGATTCCAAGTACCTGAAAAGAAGTCCAACATGGAAGAGCTGATGGTCAAATTTATGCAAAACCAAGAAGCAACTATAAAAAATTTGGAAGCCAAACTTAGGCAGGACCAAACAGCAGCAATTCGAAACTTGGAGATGCAAATAGGTCAAATGGCTAAGATAATCTCCGAGAGACCTCAAGGATCCTTGCCCAGCAACACGGAGACAAATCCAAGGGAGCAAGTCAATGCTATCACCCTAAGAAGTGGTACAAAGTTGGAGGAGCCACATCAGAAGAAAGAGACTGAAGAGCCAACTACAAATAAGGAACCATCAACTAAAATTCGTCAGTCACCAAAACAACCAGCAGATGGATGGTCTCCAGGTATACGGTTTGCTGATCCAAATGTGAAGCCCTACGTGCCGCCACTACCATTCCCAGAGAGACAAATACAGCATCCAGATAAGGAAATTTTCTAACTTTTTCAAAATTTTAAAGAATTTACATATTAATATTCCTTTTGTAGATGCTATTACTCAAATGCCCAGGTATGCCAAGTTTCTCAAAGAAATCTTAACAAATAAGAAAAAGCTGAAGGAGCATGAGAGAATAAATTTGAATGAAGAATGCTCAGCAATACTTCAAAATAAATTACCACAGAAGCTAAAAGATCCAGGGAGTTTTACTATCCCCTGCATTATTGGTGATTGTAGTTTTGATAAAGTTTTATGTGATTTAGGAGCAAGCATTAATCTCATGCCTTTTTCTATTTTCAGGAAGCTGGGTCTAGGAGAACCAAAGCCTACCACTATTACTCTTCAATTAGCCGATAGATCCATTAAATATCCAAGAGGTATAGTGGAGGATGTCTTGGTAAAGGTAAACAAGTTTATTTTTCCTGTTGATTTTATTGTTCTTGATATGGAAGAAGATTATGATGTACCCCTTATTTTAGGGAGACCCTTTTTAGCTACTGGAGGAGCTTTAATAGATGTTCAACAAGAAAAATTAATTCTTAGAGTCCAAGATGAACAAGTTACTTTTAATGTTTTTAAAGCTATTAAACATTCCAATGATAATCAAACTTATTTTCGTATAGATGATATTGACAATTTAGTGCATGAGTATTTTTTAGAAAATAGGTTTGAAGACCCTATTGAAGCTTGCATTGTCCAATCACAAGAGGGTTCAGCTGAAGATGAAAGGCAAACAGAATGCATAAAATTGCTAAGGGCCAGACCATATATTCCACGCACATACAGACCACGATTTGAAGAATTAGAAAGATCATCCACTCCTTTTCCAAAGACATCAATTGAAGAGCCACCTACTCTTGAACTTAAACCTCTCCCTTCTCATTTAAAATATGTTTTCTTGGAAGGTTCATCACACTTACCTGTTATTATTTCTTCTTCCTTGATAGATTTAATGGAAGAAAAATTATTAAGAGTACTAAAGAAACACAAAAAGGCATTTGGATGGACAATAGCAGACATCAAAGGAATTAGTCCCTCAATTTGTATGCACAAAATTCTCATGGAGGACAACTATGAGCCTACGGTCCAACCCCAAAGAAGACTCAACCCCAAGATGCAAGAAGTGGTCAAAAAGGAGGTAATCAAGCTACTGGATGCAGGTATTATTTATCCTATCTCTGATAGTTCATGGGTGAGCCCTGTTCAAGTAGTTCCTAAGAAAGGTGGGATTACTGTAGTTCAAAATGATAATAATGAATTAATCCCCACTAGAACTGTTACTGGATGGAGAGTGTGCATGGATTATAGAAAATTAAATGATGCAACTAGAAAAGATCATTATCCTCTTCCATTCATTGATCAGATGTTAGAAAGATTAGCTGGACATGATTTTTACTGCTTTCTAGATGGATATTCTGGTTATAATCAAATTGCCATAGCACCTGAGGATCAAGAGAAAACTACTTTTACATGTCCTTATGGTACATTTGCTTTTAGAAGAATGCCGTTTGGTTTATGTAATGCACCAGCTACTTTTCAACGATGCATGATGGCTATTTTTTATGATATGATTGAAAATTATCTTGAAATATTTATGGATGATTTTTCTATCTTTGGATCCACATTTGATAAATGCTTGCATAACTTATCTCTTATTTTACAAAGATGTGAGGATACTAATCTTGTCTTAAATTGGGAAAAAGTGTCATCTGATGGTACAAGAAGGCATAGTGTTAGGCCACAAGATTTCATATAAAGGTATTGAGGTTGATAGAGCTAAGCTTGAGGTGATCGAAAAATTACCCATACCGACCTCAGTTAAGGCCATTAGGAGCTTTTTGGGGCATGCTGGATTTTACCGTCGATTTATAAAGGACTTCTCTCTAATTTCTAAACCTTTATCTAAATTATTATGCAAGGATGTCTCTTTTCATTTTTCTGATGAGTGTTTGCAGGCATTTAACACCCTCAAGGAGAAGCTGGTCACGGCACCTATTATGGTAGCACCAGATTGGTCCCTACCTTTTGAGTTGATGTGTGATGCTAGTGACACAGCCATAGGAGCAGTACTTGGTCAAAGAAAGGATAAGATTTTTCAAACAATATACTATGCTAGCCGCACTTTGACTGAAGCTCAACAAAAATATGCAACCACTGAAAAGGAGCTTCTGGCAGTAGTATTTGCATTAGACAAATTTCATTCTTATCTTATTTTATCTAAAGTTATTATATACACCGACCATGCAGCTCTAAAGTATCTCCTTACCAAGAAAGATGCAAAACCCAGATTGATCAGATGGATTCTTTTGCTACAAGAGTATGATTTGGAGATTCAAGGATAAGAAGGGCACAGAGAATTCAGTTGCTGACCACCTTTCCAGACTGGAAAACATCACAGAGAAGGAATTAGATATTTGCCCTATCAAGGAGGAATTTTCAGATGAACGCCTCTATGCTATATCAGGTAGAACGTTTCCATGGTATGCTGATATTATTAACTACTTGGTTGGTAAGGTTTTTCCACTTGGTCTTTCTTTTCAACAAAAGAAGAGGTTCTTATCTATTGTTAAACATTATTTCTGGGATGAACCCTTTTTGTATAAGTGTTGTTCAGATCAGGTCATTAGAAGATGCATTCCAGAGGAAGAAATGGAGAAAATTCTGCATCATTGTCATGATCGAGAGGCAGGAGGACATTTCGGCCCAACTAGAACAGCATATAAGGTTCTTCAATCAGGTTTTTATTGGCCCTCTCTATTTAAAGATGCTCATACTTATGTCTCTTCATGTGACCGCTGTCAAAGAACTGGAAATCTCTCTAGAAGACATGAAATGCCTTTAAACAATATTCTTGTGTGTGAAATTTTTGATGTTTGGGGTATTGATTTTATGGGACCTTTTTCTAGTTCTTTTTCAAATCAATATATACTTGTGGCTGTAGATTATGTTTCAAAATGGGTAGAAGCAGCACCCTTTCCAACTAATGATGCAAAGGTAGTTGTCAAATTTTTGAAAAAGCATATTTTTACTCATTTTGGCACTCCTAGAGCAATCATTAGTGATGGAGGTAAACACTTTTGTAATAAATAATTTGAAAATCTATTAAACAAATATGGTGTCACTCATAAAATAGCTACCCCATATCATCCACAAACTAGTGGTCAAGTAGAGGTGTCTAATAGGGAATTAAAAAGAATTTTAGAAAAAACTATAATTGCATCTAGAAAAGACTGGTCATTGAAATTAGATGATGCATTATGGGCATATAGAACTGCATATAAAACACCTATTGGTATGTCCCCATATAGGCTACTCTTTGGAAAAGCATGCCACCTCCCTGTTGAGCTAGAACATAAAGCATATTGGGCCATGAAAATTCTTAACTTTGATATACAAGATGTAGAGAAGAATAGGTTAATGCAAATAAATGAGATGGACGAATTTCGCCACCATGCTTATGAGAATGCCAGGATTTACAAAGAACGTACTAAGAAATGGCATGATAACCATATTGTAAAAAGAGAATTCCATGAGGGACAGCAAGTTCTTTTGTATAGTTCATGGCTACATTTATTTCCAGGAAAGCTAAAATCAAGATGGACAGGTCCCTATACAATTACTAAGGTATTTCCATATGGAGCAGTAGAGATCTTTGATGAATCAAAAGGTACCTTCAAGGTAAATGGTCACAGGCTGAAAAATTACATTAATGGAAGTTTTGAAAAGGAGAAGGAAGCATTTCAATTACAAGATCCACTTTAGAATTCAAAGAAAGTCAAGCTGAAGACTATAAATCAGAACTACTAGATAGGTTGTTTCTTTTCTTTTTAGTTTTGATCATTTTTCTTTTCTTTTATTTTTTAGTAATTTGTTGTTGCTCTTTTACTGCTTTGGTGTGTATTTTCAATTTTGCAGAAAAATCAATGAGAGCTCAAGCAAAATTTCAAAGCTCCAAAGAACCAGACTGAACCAAATCAGGTGTATTCCTTCCTATCCTTTATTGCACCCTTTATTTTTCTTTCTCCTTTAAGACAATGTAGAATAAGTTAAAAAAAAAAAATCATGTGTCAAGAAGAAAATCTTGAGCAAGATAGACTGGATAAGTGATAAAAGATAGAATTATTTGCTAATGAATGTAACGAGTTAAAGAAGTAGATTAGTTGGTCAACTTTTAGCAGCCTACTTAGGTCATTAAAAGACTATTAGCACTTCTAATTGCACATGCACACTAACAAGGCAAAGTAGGTATTGATTATAAGGCCAACTGGGGATTCAATTATCACTAAAAATTGGTAATTAACATACATTCTAATCAAAGAAACTTGAATTTAAGGAAAGAGCCACTTGCCTAAAAATAAAGTGCAAAAGATAGAGTATAAGTGGATTGCCCAAAGCCTAGTAACTAGGTCTCTGCACCTAGGTCAAGTGTGGAAATTCACATAAAACGGTGAAGGGAAGGCCAGGATGCTCAGCACAAAAAAAAAAAGAAAAAGTGGAAGGTAGTGTGAAAGCTGAAGGGAAATCCTGATTTTTCGAATCAGGTTCATTCTGATCTGATCAGATCAAGAGATCAAATTCAAAGCTGAAGGAAAATCCTAATGTTCAAGTCCATTCGGATCATGCTTGCAATAGCTGCGCATATGGACTATGAAATCTGACAAATAGATGTGAAAACTGCCTTCCTAAATGGAGAGCTGAATGAAAAGATGTATATGATATAACCTAAAGGTTTTACATTCACAGATGAGTCTAAGGTGTGTAAGCTTCAAAAGTCCATTTATGGACTGAAGCAGGCATCTTGGAGTTGGAACATACGTTTTGATAGGACAATCAAGACGTATGACTTTGTTAAGAACGAAGAAGAGCCTACATATATAAGTAGGCTAATGGTCCAGCAGTTGTATTCCTTGTTTTGTATGCGGATGACATTCTTTTAATCGAGAATGATGTCCCTGCATTATAAGAAATAAAGATCTGGCTATTATCATAGTTCTCCATGAAAGATCTGAAAGAAGCTTCCTACATCCTAGGGATGAAGATCTATAGAAATAGATCTAAAAGATTGCTTGGATTGTCCTAGTCCATGTACATAGATACTGTGCTGAAGAGGTTCAGCATGGAGAATTCTAAGAAAGGCTATCTACCGATAGGCCATGAAATTTCTCTCTTGAAGAGGGATTGTTCGACAACACCTCAAGAGAGAGAGAGCGTATGAGTAGAATTTTATATGCTTCAGTAGTAGGTTCTATCATGTATGCCATGACATGTATAAGACCAGATGTGGCATACTCACTAGGGATAGTGAGTAGATTCCAATCTAATCTAGGAAAGAACCACTGGAAGGTTGTTAAAACCATCCTAAAGCATTTGAAAAATATTAAGGACCAGTGGCTTGTTTATGGTGAGTCGGACTTAAAACTTATGGGGTTTGTAGACTCCAGTTTCTAGTTTAATCATGATCATAGCAAAAGTGTGTCGGGATATGTGTTTACCCTTAATGGTGGTGCTGTCTGTTAGAAAAAATCTAAGTAGCACACCATGGCTGATTTAGTGTGCGAGGTAGAATATGTTGCTACATCAGATGCTACCAAAGCAGTGGTGTGGTTGAAGAAGTTTATCACCGAGTTCAAAGTAGCACCCTTCCTACATGGTCCAGTTCTGCTCTTCTACGATAGCTCTAGAGCCATTGCTCAGACGAAGAAACCCAAAGCACACCAACGGACTAAGCACATTCTGTGCTAATTCTACTTTATTTGAGAGATCACGGATCAATGTAACGTTGATATTCAAAAGATCGATGGGAGGAAAAACCTGGCTGACCCATTCACTAAAGTCATTGCGGTGAAGGAGTTCGACGACTTCAAGTCGAAGATGGGTATACGATACTGCACCGATTGGCTTTAGGCCAAGTGGAAGATCGTAGGGAATAGTATCCCAAAGCCAATCGTCAGTCTGTTGATGATTGAGCTAAATTTATATAATTGTATATGAATTATTAATTGAATAAAATTTATTCTAGCTTTTCATCATAAATCTTTCATCTTCTAATAAACTCCTATTTGTTATGATGAAGTCCTTAGGACTATTTATAATCGACAAAGGAGGATTTATCATTTAGTCCTTAAATAAGTTCGCGACCAAATGATACGTTGTTATCAAGGACGACAACGTTTATCAAGTTAGGTCATTGTGTACCTTACAAGTTGGTTGTCCTCTTAACCAAGGGATATGGAGACATTGGTATGGCATGCAGAAGAGATGTAGAGATATATCTGCACTAAACATGATCAACTTTGGAGCTTTTCTACTATTTAGAATTGCTCTGATAGAATATGGGCATAAGTATCCCTCTGATCTGAAATCACCATGGTGACTTCCAAGCAAGTCACTATGCTTTGGTATCGGACTACCTAAACTTCTAATTCAGTGATGAAAGATTTTTGGGCAGAGTCGGTGTGTGAGTCAAGATGAGATTGATCACTCCTGGACTCAGGAGCTGTGTTTAATAGTGTTTCAATTTAGCAAAGCCTTGGCCAGGGTAGTCCTAGTGAGGGGTCATAGGGCTAATTACTTCGAGACATGATTTGGATGTATCTTCTAGGGTTGATAGTCAAATCCTAAAGTCATCCTATGCACAGAGGTCAAAGAGATAAATTATGCAATAACCATATTCACGTAGATTTTGAATGTTGTGATTGCACTATTTAGCCTATCCGGACGTTGGGTACCATTGCTAGATGGTCACTTTGATTAGTTCAGAAAAATAGTTCCTACGCTACCGACTTAGGTTCAAACCTATGGGGTCATACACTAGAGATTTCTATTCGATCAAATGGCTGATCAAGAGAAGATTAATTAGTGATTTGATCACTAATTAACTCAATTTGATTGAGTAATAATTTTTGGATCAAGACCAATTGAATTGGATTCATTTGGATCTGACCTGATTAGGTTATAAGATGATCTAATTGTCAAGGAGGTTTAATCTCTGATTTGATCATGAATTTGGCTTGATTAATTTTTCATTTGATTAGGATTTAACTAAGCCTAATTAAGCCTAAATAAGTTGGATTTAATCTGATCTAATTGGGCCTAGCCAAATTAGTTTGGATTGGGTCTTAATTGGATAAAGTTTGAAAGACTATTTTGACTAGTTTTATGCGCCACATCACCCTAATCTTGCGCCACCCTTTTCACCATGAGAATTGAGAATTCTCTTGAAGAAATCAATGCACAAGAGGGCACACACCCTCCCCTTTCTCATGCCCCTTTTGGATTAGATTCATTTGGTTACAAATTCAATTCAGATGGGATTTGAATTGAATGGGTAGCCACTTGATCTAAACCTATCCCTCATGCCTCCCTTTTATGCACATCTATAAAATACATGATTTTATGGGGCGTGCAAGAAAGAGAATGAATGGAAGAGAGGAGAAAAGAAAGAGAAGAAGAAAAAGGTTTCTTCTCTGCGTGCATGAGAAACTAGAAAGGAAATCAGGCGCAAGGGTTCTTGGGTGAGAGCATAACCTAGGTTCTCTACCTAGGATTTAGGATTCTAGTTGTGAGTTACGAGGGTCATGACTTTCCAAGATTGCTGGAAGCCCTCCTCTTCTATCTTCTGCGTTCATTGAGATTTGGAGCATCTGAAGTCCCCATGAAAAAGATCGAAGGAGTTTGATCTACATCAGCCAATAAAATTTCTGTAGAGCTAGCACATGGCAGGAGTTGATCGAGATCAGGGCCTCGTGTGGATTACCAGTGGAGGCCATACATGTGTGAGGCTGCATCGCGGCGACCAGATCTACATCGTGTAGGATTTGGTGTACAGAGCGGAAAGCATGGATTTGAAAGCAAATTTATGAAATTATAAAACCAAACCCAAATCCTAGGACCACCTTATTAGAATTTAAATCATATCATATGTATTTACGAGATAAAAGAGGATACTGGAGCATACCTCAATCGCTAAACCTTAATTTTGATTCTGATCATCGGCAACAGTCCGTCAGGATTTTCACCAGGTGCCAATGTGTTCACCCTCCAATTTCGATCCATGCGGGGACTTAATCTTGACACCAGTACCTTTGATTAATTTAATTAAAATTTTTATAGCAAGAATTTTAATTATTTGGGCAGAACCTTTCTTAGCATTTAATGTCACCCTCCTAGCCTTTTCTTGCCTTTCTTTCTTATTCCTTGTCACCTTAATTTTTATTCCTAATCTCTTTATCTTAAGGAAGACTTCTTATCCTTATTAGTGAAGGGAAATCCTAATTTCCCGGACCAGGTTCGTTCAGATCTGATCAGATCAAGAGATATATTTCAAAAATTTTTATCTTGATCCCAATTAGATCTTGATATATTTTAGATCTGATTATTATTATTATAAAAATTAAAATAAAATTAGATAAATTAAATCAGATTTAATTTATCTTGATATGGGTAATCCTATTACCCATTGATGATCCTGTTTGCAGCGAAAGATTCTGGATCTAGCCACGCAAGTGCCTGGCCTCTATTGGTATCCACTCAGATTGGATCTGGAGATCCTCTTCTTCTCTATCATGCCTCCAAAAATCAGATCTGGATCTGATCTGGAGGATCTTCAAAACTCCTTTTGAAGATCGGCGGTCGTCCTTTGCAGTAGCACAGCCTTCTAGCTTTCAATTGCCTTTCTTTGATCTGAATTGCAGCAACCAAAAGTCCAAAACTCCTTTTGGACAAGGAGGGGAAGGGGAGAAGGTGGTTTTGCATGGAGGAAGAGGGGAGAGGCAGCCTTGGGGCGTGGGGAATTATGATTCAATCATTATCTGAGTTGGGCGCAGGGTCTTATTTATAGACTGACTGTGATCCAACTTCTCTTCTTTCCAACCAATCACAACCCTTTGTGAAATCAGATCTAAATCTGATTGGTGGGAATAGAGTCCCCTGGATTCCTCCTTAGAGGGCGCCTAAGACCAGTCAAAGTTGGTTCTTAGGAGAACTCTAATTGGAATCCAAAAAGGAGATGGAGTCCTTGTCCAACAAGGACTCCTAGGCGCCTACACGCCAAGGGTGGCCCTCTTTCCTTGCCAGGTTCTGGTAGGGGGACAGGCCCCCACCAGCTCTCCAATAGGTGCATGACATGTGGTCAAAAGTCAAAGTGTCAATGGTCAATATTTGACCAGTCAAAGGTAGACTTTTGACCAAAGTCAAAGAACAAGAAATGGCAGGTGACCAAAAATGGCAGGTAATGTCTTATAAAATAAGATAATCTTTTCTGACTTGGACAACCTCCAGTCAGACCATATGAAGGCCTCTGATTGAGCACAAACTTCCTTTGGCTCAGACAGGACAACTTATTTATGATAGCAAAAGAAGAACGTTAGGTTCAATCGAGTGCTAGCACGATTTTCTTGAACCTAATTGAATCTCATTCAGATCAATTGAACTAGATCAGTTCAATTGATGATCACCAGATTCAAATCCTTGTTTGTGTGACCCAAGTTAGGTTCAGTTCTGTATGGTAATGGGATATGTCATGATCTCTATCATCGACATCATCGAAACTCCTTTCGATGGATCAGAACTCTTCTGATTCGAACAGCTAGAATGATCGATCATCTAAATCATTCTAATTGCTCCCAAAATCCACCAGTGACACCTAGCAGTATATGGTGGCAACCCATCAGAGCTGAATGTGAACCTCTTGGTGCAGCTACCTGTGTGATTAAGTTCTTCTATCTTGAGCCCCGATCAGATTAGGGTTAAGGTAAACTCGTCAAACCCTAGTCTCTGTCATATGATGTAATCATTCGATTTCGAGTCCGATGTGAAAATCTAAATAGAAACTCTTTCTATTATTTCACTCTGCCATGGCCATGGACTTCTGGACTTGATTCTCATGATTATCATAGGGCTGCTCCTCTACCACCGAGGTAGATAGATTCCATCTTGATGCTATCCAGTTCCTACAATGAACATGCTATAGCCAACATACACCTCAGGGTTCCATATGGCTAGGAGACCGAGTAATGGTGTAGTCAAACTATAACACCCTCAAGGTGAACTGTCGATGCACCTCAGGTCAAAGAACCAGACACACCACTACAGCATCGAGTCAGTCATTGATGAGAAGGTAGACTTCCTAATGACTACTCGAGGTGGTCACGCTCAGTGCCCTCGTTCTCTAACGAGTACCTGTACTCTCGCTTTAGTGTCTCCACACCATAGACTCAAGACTCATCTACTAAAGAGAAGCGATTGTACACCAACCTTCCAGATCAATCACCATCCTCATGATGATCCTATGGTCGGAAGCATTTTATGAGTTAATAATGATTATTCATGTCTTAAATTTTCAACTCTTGAAAATATGAATTATCATTACCATTAACTCAAAGGATATATCATACACTAAATACACATATGTGATAGAAAATAACCCATTTTATTGATTATAGTCAAAATTATAATTTTGCCCCTATAAGTATATTACAAGTGTCAACCAATTCTGGCTTCTAGGGCACATATATCTAACAGTCTCTACCTCTAATTTGAGGAATTATCCCTAATTCCTTAGGGGATACTAGAATCCATATAGGCCACACATGAGCCCATCTTTGGTTGATCAACCCGTGTGCACTTATGGATAGGTTCATAACCAATTGCTTTACCAAACAACTTCTAGTAATTTTAATTTTTGCCCCAAAAGTCTAATCAGTAGGCTTTAGCCTCCACTAAAAAAATTTAGTTAGGTCCAACCATTAACATGACCATACTTGGTGCATCAGACCAATGAATGATTAGAACCAACTTTGGCCGGCCAACCTGACCACCATAAAAAAACATGACCAAATTATCATATTATGAATGATAATTCTATTAGCCAATAAACACCAGGTCTTTGGACCTTCAATAATTATTAAACTAATGGACACATTATCACTCAACTTAATGGGAGGCTATGACTTAGTTATCACCATAACTTTATCATTTTAAGGATCTAATAATTTTAGAGGATTTTATTAACCAATTTTGAGAAGAATTAACTAGCCAATTTGATTCCTCCCACTAGCTTCACCAAGTCGGATCAATAAGGACCTAATTAAAATCGGCATTAGGAGAACCTAAATCAGTCGAACTGATTTACCTAATTTAACATGGGTGAGCCCAATTCACCAAGTGGTCTAATCAAAACCTAATTCACTAGAATGGTCAGGTAAGTGAGATCAGTAAAAGGAATATGCCATTAACTCATCAAAGATCGAATCAGTGTGAGTAGCTCCCAATTAAAATCCACTGGTCAGAGCTGCTAGACTTATCTTAGACACCATTCGGTTCATTAGTTTCAATTTGACCAACCTAGCAATTTTAGGTTCGACCGCATAGTCATGAATCAAGTCCATTTGATCCTTGTTAAAGGTATGGGCTTGACCAACTACAACTATTATAATTTGGTCTAAAGTGTCCTTGACCTAATCTAAATCAATATTTGGTTAGATTTGATCAATTACTCTAATTTAGTCTATTCTTTAACTAACCTTAGGTCTAACCTAATTAATGGACCTAATTCGACTAATCCGATAACCCACATTTTATGCTCAATAACTTAGGATCTTTAATTCATAATTCTAGAATCTAATTAATCATATTTAATTCTTAATTAAGTTTTAGGCTGAGGGTTGGGGTTCAGCATTTTAAAAATATTTTTCAAATTTTGAAAGGTTCTCTACATCCTTGCACTGTTTCAATAAATAGGTTGACTTATTTCAAAAATGGATCGGTTTATTTCATCAACAAGCACTAGATGTAGGCTTGATTACATAAAACCAGCAAAAATTAGCCTTCATCCAACTTCTCAATTGAGCTGGCTCGGATCCTATTCGAGCTGGCTCGGATCCTATTCGAGCTGGCCCGAACAAAAGTCGAGTTGGTTGGATTTCTGAGACAGTCAGATCAAGCAAAAGACAAAGCCTATTTTCTCGTCGGGTAGGTTCGGATCCCATCCGAGCTGGCCTAAATTAAAGCTGAGCCAGCTCGATTACTGAGATAGCTGGCTCAAGCAACAATTCTGAAAGCGTGTCATGGCTGGCATGCTAGTCGAGCTAGCTTGATTTTTGATCGAGCCAACTCGACCAGTGAACAGATCCTTTATAAGATCTACTCAAGTTTAAACTAAAGCTATGTATTTTTCATAAAAAACCATGAAATATTTAAATCTAATCTAAACACTAATTCATGATAAAAAATTTAGATAAAATCAATCTAAAAAATTCTTTTGCCATTTATCTACAGGAATGAGTTCATGGTAGCACCCCTACCGCCATAAGGGATCCCCATTGAATGAAAAGAGATGGCCTTTAAACCATGCTTATCCCTTATGACCGGACGACTTGGTGGCTCATTCAAGCTCAATTACTAGGCTACTTGAATAAAGTATATATCTAATATGCATAAAATTTTTAGACCAAATTATTATTTAGATCTAGTCTAAAAATAATCTAAAACATGCATATATATATATAATACATCAAAGAACCTACTGCTTTGATACCAATTGAAGGGAATGCACAGGATTTCTAGCTCTACTTTTAAAAATATTTTTAGAAACTTATGCAGTGGAAACTATTATTAATCATATTAATAATGAAAGCTATAGATTTAATCTGAAAACCCTACTCAATCAGGATCTAATGTATATATATATATGCATGCATATCTAAAAATTAAAATAGAAACTACAGTAAAACTTATTTTTACTACTTTACATGTTCAAAACACGTTACCTTTTTGCGGGTAGTATGATCTCTGCAATCTGATCTCCTTGGTGTAGATCTGATCGCTGCAACATAGCCACACACATGTCTGACCACCATGGGTAATCCACATGAGGCCCTGATCTCGATCAACTCCTGTCGAGTGCTAGCACTGTAGAAATCTTTATTAGCTGATGTAGATCAAACTCCTTTGATCTTCTTCATGGGGACTTTAGACATTCTGGATCCCGATGAATGCAGAAGATAGAAGAGGAGGCCTTCCAGCAATCTTGTGAAGTCATGACCCTCATAACTCACAACTAGAATCCCAAACCCTAGGTAGAGAACCTAGGTTATGTTCTTACCCAAGAACCCTTACGCCTGATTTTCTTTCTGGTTTCTCATGCACGCAAAGAAGAAACCTTTTTTGTTCTTCCCTTTCTTTTCTCCTCTCTTCTATTTGTTCTTCTTCTTGCATGCCCCATAAAATCACGTATTTTATAGATGCGCACAAAAGGAAGGCATGAGGGAGAGGTTTAGATCAAGTGGTTACCCATTCAATTCAAATCCCATCCGAATTGAATTTGTAACCAGATGAATCTAATCCAAAAGGGGTGTGAGAAAGGGGAGGGCATGCACCCTCTTGTGCATTGATTTCTTCATGAGAATTCTTGATTCTCGTGGAGAAAAGGGTGGTGCAAGATTAGGGTGATGTGGTGCATAAGACTAGTCAAAATACTCTTTCAAACTTTATCCAATTAAGACCCAATCCAAACTAATTTGGCTAGGCTCAATTAGACCAGATTAAATTCAACTTATTTAGGCTTAATTAGGCTCAGTTAAATCCTAATCAAATTTGAAATTACTCAAGCCAAATCCTTGATCAAATCAGAGATTAAACCTCCTTGACGATTATATCATCTTATAACCTAATCGGGTCTGATCCAAATGAATCCAATTCAATTGGTCTTGATTTAAAAATTATTACTCAATCAAATTGAGTTAATTAGTGATCAAATCATCAATTAATCTTCTTTTGATCAGCCATTAGATTGAATAGGAATCTCTAGTGTATGTGACCCCATAGGTTCGAACCTAAGCCGATAGCATAGGAACTATTTTTCTGAACTAATTGAAGTGACCATCTAGCAATGGTACCCAACATCTAGGTAGGCCAAATAGTACAATCCCAACATTCAAAATCTATGTAAATATGATTACCACATAATTCATCCCTTTGACCTCTATGCAAAGATGACTTTAGGATTTGACTGTCAATCCTAGAAATTACATTCAAATCATGTCTAAAAATAATTAGTCCTGTGATCCCTCACTAGAACTATCCTGGCCAAGGCTTTACTAAATTGAAATACTATTAAACACAGCTCCTGACTCCAAGAGTGGTCAATTCCATCTTGACTCATGTACTAACTCTTCAAGTACTTGATTGTACCCAAAAATCTTTCATCATTGTATTAAAAATTTAGGTACTAAAGCACAGTGAGTTGCTTGGAAGTCACCATAATGATCTCAGATTGGAGGGACACTTATGCCCATATTCCATCAGAGTAATTCTAGATAGTAGAAAAGCTCTGGGTTGGTCACATTCAGTGCAGATGTACCGCTACATCTTACTTGCATGCCATACCAGTATTTCTACACTCCTTGGTTAAGAGGATAATCAACTTATATGGCACACAATGACCTATACTTGATAAATATTGTCGTCCTTGGTAACAACGTATCATTTGATCGTGAACTTATTTAAGGACTAAACGATAAATCCTTCTTTGTCAATTCTAAATAGTCCTAAGAACTTCATCATAACAGATAGGAGTTCATTAGAAGATGAAAGATTTATGATGAAAAAATCAGAATAACTTTTATTTAATTAATAATTCATATATAATTACATAAATTTGGCTCAATCATCAACAGGCTAATGATTGACTTTGGGACACTATTCCTAACACTCACCATATCCAAAATATTGAGCCCAACCCATCCTTCAATCCATTGCATTCAATGCCTAATAGATATGGTTGCATCTTTCTGATGCAACTGAACCACCGTAACCAGTCGAGAACAATCAATATCAAGAAGGGCCCGCACATCTATGCTAATGGAAGACCTAGGACTTAATATTTTTTTAGAAAGATTTGATTTGGTCTCTTAGACTCGACTAGTCATAACATTTATGACTAACCTAGTGGCATGGGTTAGCTCAAATCATTAGCCACCTCAAGTCAGAACTAGATCGACCTAATTAGGCTGTAAGTGAGATCAGTGGGAGGAATATGCCATTAACTCATCGTGGATGCATCCAAGTCAAGTAGCTTCTAATTAATGACCTCTGGTCGTATCTGCCATACTTACCTTAGACACCAACTTGTCTGACCAAAACTGACCTAGTTAGCCTACAATCCAGGCTCGAACCATGGAGTCAAATTAGGTCTTAAAATGATCGATAACATATGACTATGAATCGACTTGACCAAAACTTACAACTATTGAACTAGTCAATTCTAAGCACTCTTGATCCCACCTAACCAACTCTTGATTCGGTTTGATCAACTGCTAGATCTAATTTATCCATTCCCAAATCCATGATTTATGAAGGTGTCTTGGATCTAAAAATTTATAATTTTTAGATCTAATTAATTTCATAAACTTAATTCTTAATTAAGTCCAAGGGTTCAAAAAATAAAATATGTATCAAAAATCCTAGGATTTTAGGATCTAAAATTTTGCAAAAAAATAAATTTTGATTTCTCATTAAGGGCAAATGCACAGCACCCCTACACACCATAAGAATTTTTCATCAAATGGGAAGAGTGGGCCTTTAAACCCTTCTTACTCCTATGACCGAATGGCCAAGGGGAATGCCTTACTCTTACCCATCCCTAGGCTCAATGACATGCTTGAAATGCTAGGGGGTGCGAAGATATTCTCTAAGGTCGACCTAAAGAGCGGATATCACCAGATCAATATCCAATCAGGAGACGAGAGGAAAACAACATTTAAAACAAAAGAACTATATGAATGGTTGGTTATGCCCTTTGGGCTATCCAATGTCCCAAGCACTTTCATGCATACTGTGAATCAGATGTTGTGGCCGTTCATTAGAAAATTTATTGTGGTATACTTCAATAATAGTTTGATCTATAGCATGAGTCCTAACCATCTGTGACAATTGCTTTAGACCTTGAGAGAAAATCAACTATATCTAAATCTTAAGAATTATACCTTTTTAACTAATAGCATCATCTTCCTAAGCTATATTGCGCCTGCCAAGGGGATTAAAGTATGTCCCACTAAGATCAAGGTGATTCAAGAGTGGACAACCCCAAAAACCATCACTAAGATTTGAAGCTTTTATGGACTTACATCGTTCTATCGATGCTTCATTCAAAATTTTAGTTCCTTGATTGCCTCGATCATAGATTGTTTGGAAGGGGAAACTTTTGCTAGACTCCTAAGGCTGAAAAAAGCTTCGAAATGCTTACAGACAGGCTCACGAGCATACTTGTTCTCGCCCCACCTAACTTGGATATGGTATTCAAAGTTGATTGTGATGCCTCAAATGTGGGAATAGGGGTTGTGTTATCACAAGAAAAGCAACCCATAGCCTTTTTTAGTGAAAAATTGAATGACGCTTAATTGCATTATTTTATGTATGATCTCGAGTTCTATGTGATTGTGCAGACCATGAAGTACTGGCAACCATATTTGATTCATCAAAAGTTCATCCTTAACTTGGACAATAAACCCTCGCATTATTTGAATTCCCAAAAGAACCTTAACAAGAGGCATTACAAATTAATTGCATTTCTATAAGATCACACTTTCCACTTGAGATATAAGTCAGGTTGCTAATGCTTTTAGCCGTATGACCCATCTCTTTGTCACTACTTCCTTAGAGATTGTAGGGCTTGAGACTATTAAAGATTAGTATGAAGATGACCCTTACTTTGGACCTATCATGAATGTTTGTTTTCTGATACTAGTTTGACCTCTGATTTTTGTATTAAGTCAAAATATCTTTTTCGATAGTCTAAGCTATGCATCCCAGAGGGTTCACTGAGAGAGTCTTTAATTCAAAACCTACACGGTAGTAGTTTAGAAGGACTTTTTGGGCGGGATAAAATCTTGGGCTTAGTTCGAGGGTGCTACTATTGGGAAAACATGCATAGGGATGTAGAATGATTCGTTCAATGTTGTATGACCTATCAAACATTTAAGGATTAAGAATAGAACATAGGCTTATATACTCCTCTCCCCATTCCCTTTGCTTCTTGGGAAGATGTCTCTATGGACTTTGTTCTTAGCCTACCCAAAACTGCATGACAAGTTGACTCAATCTTTGTGGTTGTAGATCGCTTCACTAAAATGGCCCATTTCATTCCTTACAAAAAGATGTCCAATGCATCACATATTGCAAAATTATTTTTTAATAAAATTGTGTGTCTACATGACATTCCTAGGTCAGTCACATCAGAGAGTGATACTAAATTTGTAAGTCATTTTTAAAAAAATTTGATGACCAAAGTAAAATGTAGATTAAATTTTAGCAGCCCATATCACCTACAAACTGATGGACAGATAGAGATGGTAAATTGATCTTTAGGCAACCTTTTAAGTTGCTTGGCAGATCAAAGACCAACATAATGAGATTTAATCCAATCACAAGCTAAGTTTGCATATAATAGTTCCATCAACATAACCACAAAAAAATTCCCCTTTTGAAGCCCTCCATGGCCATCCTATTCTCCATTTTCTTGATTAAACATATATTGAGTTAGTGTAGAAGCCGAGACCTATTGAAACAAGTTCAGGAGGTGCAACAATAGGTTCATAAAAGGATCCAGGATTCTACTACCAAATATAAAATAGCAGCAAACCTACACCACCGAGGTATGGATTTTAGTGAGAGATAGAATTTTGGTCTATTTCAAGAAGGACAGATTCCCATCCAAAAGTTATAGCAAGATGGGCAGAAAGAAGTTTATTCCATTCAAGAATCTCAAGAAGTTGGAAAAGAATGCCTATCTTATTGACCTACCTATTAGATATATGTGCCCTAGAAGCTAGAATTGGCTGACACTTGTAATACACTTCTAGGGGCAAAATTGTAATTTTGACTATAATTAATGAAATGGGTTATTTTCTATCACACCTGTGTATTTAGTGTCTATGATACATCCTTTGAGTTAATGGCAATGATAATTCATATTTTCAAGAGTTGAAAATTTAAGACATGAATAATCATTATTAACTCATAAACAGCTCCCGACCATAGGATCATCACGAGGATGGTGATTGATCCGGAAGGTTGGTGTACGATCGCTTCTCTTTAGTAGATGAGTCTTGAGTCTACGGTGTGGAGACACCGGAGCGAGAGTACAGGTACTCGTTAGAGAACGAGGGCACTGAGCGTGACCACCTCGAGTAGTCATTAGGGAGTCTACCTTCTCGTCAATGACTGACTCGATGCTGCAGTAGTGTGTCTGGTTCTTTGACCTGAGATGCATCGGCAGTTCACCTTGAGGGTGTTATAGTTTGACTACACCATTACTCGGTCTCCTAGCCATATGGAACCCTGAGGTGTATGTTGGCTATAGCATGTTCATTGTAGGAACTGGATTGCATCAAGATGGGATCTATCTACCTCGGTGGTAGAGGAGTAGCCCTATGATGATCATGAGAATCAAGTCCAGAAATCCATGGCCATGGTAGAGTGAAATAATAGAAAGAGTTTCTATTTAGATTTTCACATTGGACTCGAATCGAATGATTACATCATATGACAGAGACTAGGGTTTGACGAGTTCACCTTAACCCTAATCTGATCGGGGCTCAAGATAGAAGAACTTGAATCACACAGGTAGCTGCACCAAGAGGTTCGCATTCAGCTCTGATGGGTTGCCACCATATACTGCTAGGTGTCACTGGTGGATTTTGGGAGCAATTAGAATGATTTAGATGATCGATCATTCTAGCTGTTCGAATCAGAAGAGTTCTGATCCATCGAAAGGAGTTTCGATGATGTCTATGATAGAGATCATGACATATCCCATTACCATACAGAACTGAACCTAACTGGGTCACACAAACAAGGGTTTGAATCTGGTGATCATCAATTGAACTGATCTAGTTCAATTGATCTGAATGAGATTCAATTAGGTTCAAGGAAATCGTGCTAGCACTCGATTGAACCTAACGTTCTTCTTTTACTATCATAAATAAGTTGTCCTGACTGAGCCAAAGGAGTTTGTGCTCAATCAGAGGCCTTCATATGGTCTGACTGGAGGTTGTCCAAGTCAGAATAGGTTGTCTTATTTGTAAGACATTACCTGCCATTTTTGGTCACCTGCCATTTCTTGTTCTTTGACTTTGGTCAAAAGTCTACCTTTGACTGGTCAAACGTTGACCATTCACCCTTTGACTTTTGACCACATGTCATGCACCTATTGGAGAGCTGGTGGGGGCCTGTCCCCCTGCCAGAACCTGGCAAGGAGAAGGGCGCACGCCAAGGGTGGCGTGAGCCCAAGTAGGAGGCGCCTAGGAGTCCTTGTTGGACAAGGACTCCACCTCCCTTTTGGATTCCAATCAGAGTTCTACTAAGAATCCAGTTTGACTGGTCTTAGGCGCCCTCTAAGGAGGAATCCAGGGGTCTCTATTCCAACCAATCAGATTTAGATCTGATTTCACAAAGGGTTGTGATTGGTTGAGAGGAAGAGGAGTTGGATCACAAGAGGTCTATAAATAAGACCCTGCGCCCAACCCTAATTCTAAGTGAAAGCGAATGCAATTGAGAAACCCCACGCCCCAAGGCTGCCTCTCCCCTCCTTCTCCATGCCATAGCTTCTTCTCCCCTTGCTCTCCACGTCCAAAAGGTGTTTTGGACTTAGGTTGGTGCGATTCAGATCAAGGAAAGGCGATCAAAAGCAAGAAGGCTGCGCTGCTGCAAAAGGACGACTGCAGATCTTCAAAAGAGTTTTGAAGATCCTCCAGATCAGATCCAGATCTGATTTTTGGAGGTGTGATAGAGAAGAAGAGGATCTCCAGATCCAACCCGAGTGGATACCGGTAGAGGCCAGGCGCTTGCGTGGCTAAGATCCAGAACCTTCCGCTGCAATCAGGATCATCTACAGGGTAATAGGATTACCCAAATCAGGTAAATTAAATTTGATTTAATTTATCTTATTTTATTTTATTTATTAAAATAATAAGAATCAGATCTGAAACATATCAAGATCTGATTGAGATCAAGAGAAAATTTTTGAAATATATCTCTTGATCTAATCAGATCTGGACGAACCTGGACCGGGAAATCAGGATTTCCCTTCAACTGGTATCAGAGCCATGGTTCTAAATTGTTTAGATCTGATTTTAATTTTATTTTAATTAGAAAATAAAGTGATTTCAGATGTCACATGAGATGTGATCAGATCTGAAATCAGAAAAATTAAAATTAAATGATTTGGATCTAAGATTACATGAAGATATGCATGACTAGTTCTAGAATAGAATAGTTCTATAGAATAGTTTTGCATGTCTTTGATTTAATCTGATTAAATCATATTTTAGATCTTCTTATTTACTATTTTCTGATATTATAAGTGTTATAATAACATCTGATAAACAGCAAATAAAAATTATTTAATTTTAAATATCATATGAGATATGATAGATGCATGACTAGACTAGTTGTAGAATAGTTCTACATAATTGTCTAGATTAGAATTTATTTTGATTAGATCAATTTAAATCTAATTTTTTAGATTATTATGAGATAATTTAGATCTGAAAACATGCATGATTTGATACATGAGATGTATGCAAAATATGCCTTGATTAGATCTAAATTTGTATATGAGATATATGATATAGATCTATAACTGTTTTGTAGATTTACATGTTCCTGATTAAGGCGTTCCTCTTGGCCGTCCGGTCATAAGAACGAAGAAGGGTTTAAAGGCCCTCTCTTCCCATTCGATGGGGTGTTCTTATGACGTGTAGGGGTGCTGCGTGTTCGTCCTTAATCAGAAACCCAAAACTTACTTTCTGCAAAACCCTAGATCCTGAAACCCTAGGATTTATTGTGCATATTTTGTTTATGAACCCAACTTAATTAAGAATTAAGTTTATGGAATATTAATTAGGTCTAAAATTGAGAATTTCAGATCTAAGACATATTCATAATACTGGGTTCGGGCTTGGGTAGCTCAATTAGGTCTAAGCGGTTGATCAAACCGAATCAAGAGTTGGTTAGATGGGATCAACAATGCTTAAATTGACCAGCCTAATAGGATTAAGTCTGGGTCAAGATCGAGTCACGATCAAGCAAGACCTAATTAGGCTCAGAGGTTAGAGTCTGGATTGTAGGCTAACCCAATTGGTTCTGACTCAACAATTTGGTGTCTAAGGTAAGTTTGGCACAGACGATCGACTGGTTTTTAATTGGAAGCTACTCGACCTGAATGCGTTCTTGTGCGAGTTAACGGCATATTCCTTCCACCGGTCTCACTTACCTGGCCATATCTGTTGACACAGTTCTGATCTGAGGTGGTCAATAATCCGAGCTGACCCATGCCACTAGGTTAGTCATAATTGTTATGACTAAGCCAAGTCTAGTTTAATGAGACCTGAATCAATTCTCCCTAAGAAAAGATTAAGTCCTGAGGTCTTCCACCATTGTAGACGTGCGGGCCCTTCCCGGGGTTGATTGTTCTCGGCTGGATACAGTGGCTCAGTTGCACCGGGAAGACGCAACCATGTCTATTAGGCATTGGATGCTATGGGCTGGAGGATGAGTTGGGCTCAATATTTCGGATACGGTGAGAGACCCAATTAGGAACCCAGTCTATGCAAATGGTGGGTCTGACTTAACTAAGGAGTGGATCAATATTCCGGATACGGTGAGATTCATGAATTAGAGACCAAGTTTGGGTGCACCATGATTAGAGAATCATTGAACAAGAGTTGTTCACTCATTGGCTAACCCATCACCAATAACTGTTAGGTGAGGTGATGAGTCAGTTGGTGAGACCGCACCACCCACTAGAAATCATCAATCGCGGAGATTTTCGCATCTCTACAGAGGGAGTGTAGGGATCCGAGAAAATAGTGGGAGCTAATTTGTTTAAAAATAAAATCCCTAAACAAATTGGTCAAGTCAAAATTACAGTATCTAACTAGAATCTTTGACTCTCTACAGGAAAATGTCTGCGTCCAACCCACTGGCACGTATCCTAGACACACATAGACTGACTGGACCCAATTATAAAGATTGGCTCAGGAACTACAAAATTGTTTTGGGTTCAGAGAAGTTAACACATGTTTTGGACCAGGACCCTCCCACCTTACCAGCTCGTCCATCCACTGAACAGAGAGCGTCTCTGGAAAAATGGATTGACGAAGACAATAAGGCCAGATACTACATGTTGGGCTCGATGTCTGATGAGCTCCAGCGCCAACATGAAGATATCGGGACTGCTCGCCAAATGTTGGCTCACCTGCAGGAGATGTTTGGTGAACAGAGTCGCGCAGCCAAATATCAAGTCACGAAATGACTTTTTAAGGCTAAGATGCGTGATGGGCAGTCAGTCCAAGATCACTGTCTGACAATGATCAAGGACATGGAAGAGCTTGAGAAGCTCGGTGTGAAGTTGGACTTGGACTTGCAGAACGATATTATTCTGCAATCCTTGACTGATGCATATGGGCAATTCATCATGAATTACCACATGCATAAACTTCAAAATTCCTTGGCCGAGTTGATGAATATGCTGGTTACCGCTGAGCTTTCTATGAAAGGTTCTAAAGGCTCAGTTCTTGCTATGGAACGGACTTCTTCCAAAAGAAAGTCTTATGGAAAGAAAAAGAAGTCTGTGAAAAAGCAAAAGGTAGAAGGATCAAAGAAGAAGAAGGCAGAACCGAAGAAGAAGGTCGATGGCAAAGGAAAGTGTTTCCATTGCAACAGCGACGGCCATTGGAAGCGGAACTGCCCTACTTACCTGGCCACCCTGAAGAACAAGAAGGAAGGTCCTTCTGGAGGTATGCTCGTTATTGAGTCTAACCTTACGGTTTCTTCTGCATCCAGTTGGGTGCTTGACTCTGGTTCTAGTGCTCATCTGTGCACTTCTATGCAGGGTCTTGAGGATAGCAGGAGGCTGAGGGATGGAGACATGATCCTACGCGTCGGTAATGGAGCAAGAGTTGCTGCAGTAGCCGTGGGAACATACCCTCTGCGATTACCATCTGGTTTAGACTTAGTTTTAAAAGACTGTTATTATGTGCCTGCAGCTAGCAGGAATTTGATTTCTGTTTCATGCTTAGCACAAGAAGGTTATGTGATCACCTTCTTTAAGGACCATTGTAACATTCTTTATGAAAGAAATAAAATTGCAAATGGTTTCCTTGTTAATGGTCTTTATCAGTTGCATATTGATGTACCTATTTTAACTATCGAGCAAAACGTGAATGCCAAACGACCTAGGGATAGTCCAAACGACAGATATCTATGGCACCTGAGATTAGGTCATATAGCAGAAGATAGGATTAACAAATTGGAGAAAAATGGGCTATTGAGTCCATTGACTTTTGAGTCATATCCAACTTGTGAATCTTGTCTTCAAGGCAAAATGACTAAACTCCCTTTTGTTGGACATGGGGAGAGGGCCACAGATCTCCTTGCCCTAGTACATACTGATGTGTGCGGCCCATTCGATGTGCCGGCTAGAGGCAATTTTGTCTACTTCATTACCTTTACCGATGATCTGTCTAGGTATGGGTATGTGTATCTTATGAGACACAAGTCTGAAGCCTTTGAAAAGTTCAAAGAATTCAGACATGAAGTAGAAAAACAAACTGGAAAACCCATTAAGGTTCTTCGATCAGATCGAGGAGGTGAATACCTTAGCCGGGAATTCCTAGACTATCTTAAGGAAAATGGCATAGTCTCTCAATGGACTCCACCAGGAACACCTCAACTCAACGGGGTTTCAGAACGGAGAAATCGGACTCTATTGGATATGGTTCGATCCATGATGAGCTTCACAGACCTCCCAGATTTTCTTTGGGGACATTCATTATTAACTTCAATCTATTTACTGAATAGGGTTCCCTCTAAAACCGTTCCTACCACACCGTATGAGATATGGCACGGTAAGAAACCAAGTCTGAGTCATCTCAGAATTTGGGGTTGTCCGGCTTATGTCAAAAGACAACAAGCGGACAAGTTAGAGTTTAGGTCCTTTAGAGCTCGATTCATAGGATATCCTAAAGAGTCATTAGGATACTATTTCTACATTCCAGAAGACCACAATGTGATTGTGAGTCGACATGCCATATTTCTTGAAAAATAGTTTATTCAAGATAGTGGCATTGGAAAGCAGATTAAGCTTGATGAGAAAGTCTCACAAGCAGAACGAGCTAAGGACCAAGTGGAACCAAATCAGGTTGAGCCAATAAGAACACTACCTCCTCCACCTCGTAGATCGGAAAGAGTTTCCCGTCCCCCTGAAAGATACTTAGGTATTATTTCAGAGGACGTAGAGGAAATGTTCCTCATAGGTAATGGTGCTCATGGTGATGATCCCAAAACCTACAACGAGGCGATATCAGATATCGACTCCGAGAAATGGCTTGAGGCAATGAAGTCAGAGATCGACTCGATGCACTCAAACCAAGTCTGGACCTTGGTAGATCCACCAGAAGGTATAGTACCTATTGGGTGTAAATGGATCTTCAAGAGAAAGATTGGTGCAGATGGGAATGTGGAGACATTCAAGGCTAGACTGGTGGCAAAAGGTTATAGTCAACGTGAAGGCATTGACTATCAGGATACCTTTTCCCCGGTAGCTATGCTAAAATCCATCCGCACATTGCTTGCTGTTGCAGCCTATTTCGATTATGAAATATGGCAAATGGACGTGAAAACGGCATTCCTAAATGGATATCTTGAGGAAGATATCTATATGGAACAGCCGCTAGGTTTCACATCCAGTGATACTGATCACAAGGTTTGCAAGCTGCAAAGGTCCATATATGGACTTAAGCAAGCATCTCGGAGCTGGAACACTCGTTTCAATGATGTGATCAAAAAGTTTGGTTTCATCAAAAATGAAGAGGAACCATGTGTTTTCAAAAGGGTCAGTGGGAGCGCTGTTGTCTTCCTCGTATTGTACGTGGATGACATCCTCCTTATTGGGAATGATATTCCCATGTTGACATCAGTCAAGATGTGGTTGTCCAAGGAATTCTCCATGAAAGACCTAGGTGAAGCATCCTTTATTCTAGGAATTAAGGTCTATAGGGATAGACCGAATAGGATGCTAGGACTTTCACAGAAGATGTACATAGAGGAAGTACTAAAGAGGTTTAGTATGGAAAACTCTAAGAGGGGATTAATACCCTTCAGACATGGTATTCATCTTTCCAAGAAGATGTGCCCCAGCACACCTGAGGAAATAGAACGCATGAGCAAGATCCCTTATGCTTCTGCAATAGGGAGCCTCATGTATGCCATGCTATGTACACGACCTGATATAGCCCATGCTGTGAGTGTCACAAGCAGATATCAGTCAAATCCAGGTGAAGAACACTGGACTTCTGTGAAATGTATCCTTAAGTACTTGAGAAGAACTAAGGATATGATGTTGGTCTTTGGTAATGGAGAACTCCAAGTTCAAGGATACACAGACTCGGACTTCATGTCCGATATAGATGATCGAAAGTCGACATCTGGAAGTCTGTTTGTGTGCAATGGTGGAGCTGTCAGCTGGAAGAGTTCCAAGCAAACTGTGATAGCAGATTCCACCATGGAAGCAGAATATATAGCTGCATCAGAGGCTGCAAAGGAAGCATTCTGGTACAAGAAGTTTGCTGCAGAAATTGGAGTAATGCCATCAGATGCCATTCCTCTTTACTGCGACAACAATGGCGCCATAGCCCTTGCTAAGGAGCCGAGGTCTCACCAGAAGTCCAAGCACATTGAGCGGCGATATCATCTCATCCGCGATTACCTTGAGAAAGGTTACGTTGAGGTCAAGAGAGTCAACTCCGCAGATAATGTGGCAGACCCACTTACAAAGCCGTTGGGCCAGCAGAAGATCGAAGCCCACCTTGAGAAGATGGGACTTAGACTTGTAGCCAATTGGCTTTAGGACAAGTGGGAGATTGTTAGATATATGTGCCCTAGAAGCCAGAATTGGCTGACACTTGTAATACACTTCTAGGGGCAAAATTGTAATTTTGACTATAATTAATGAAATGGGTTATTTTCTATCACACCTGTGTATTTAGTGTCTGTGATACATCCTTTGAGTTAATGGTAATGATAATTCATATTTTCAAGAGTTGAAAATTTAAGACATGAATAATCATTATTAACTCATAAACAGCTCCCGACCATAGGATCATCACGAGGATGGTGATTGATCCGGAAGGTTGGTGTACGATCGCTTCTCTTTAGTAGATGAGTCTTGAGTCTACGGTGTGGAGACACCGGAGCGAGAGTACAGGTACTCGTTAGAGAACGAGGGCACTGAGCGTGACCACCTCGAGTAGTCATTAGGGAGTCTACCTTCTCGTCAATGACTGACTCGATGCTGCAGTAGTGTGTCTGGTTCTTTGACCTGAGATGCATCGGCAGTTCACCTTGAGGGTGTTATAGTTTGACTACACCATTACTCGGTCTCCTAGCCATATGGAACCCTGAGGTGTATGTTGGCTATAGCATGTTCATTGTAGGAACTGGATTGCATCAAGATGGGATCTATCTACCTCGGTGGTAGAGGAGTAGCCCTATGATGATCATGAGAATCAAGTCCAGAAATCCATGGCCATGGTAGAGTGAAATAATAGAAAGAGTTTCTATTTAGATTTTCACATTGGACTCGAATCGAATGATTACATCATATGACAGAGACTAGGGTTTGACGAGTTCACCTTAACCCTAATCTGATCGGGGCTCAAGATAGAAGAACTTGAATCACACAGGTAGCTGCACCAAGAGGTTCGCATTCAGCTCTGATGGGTTGCCACCATATACTGCTAGGTGTCACTGGTGGATTTTGGGAGCAATTAGAATGATTTAGATGATCGATCATTCTAGCTGTTCGAATCAGAAGAGTTCTGATCCATCGAAAGGAGTTTCGATGATGTCTATGATAGAGATCATGACATATCCCATTACCATACAGAACTGAACCTAACTGGGTCACACAAACAAGGGTTTGAATCTGGTGATCATCAATTGAACTGATCTAGTTCAATTGATCTGAATGAGATTCAATTAGGTTCAAGGAAATCGTGCTAGCACTCGATTGAACCTAACGTTCTTCTTTTACTATCATAAATAAGTTGTCCTGACTGAGCCAAAGGAGTTTGTGCTCAATCAGAGGCCTTCATATGGTCTGACTGGAGGTTGTCCAAGTCAGAATAGGTTGTCTTATTTGTAAGACATTACCTGCCATTTTTGGTCACCTGCCATTTCTTGTTCTTTGACTTTGGTCAAAAGTCTACCTTTGACTGGTCAAACGTTGACCATTGACCCTTTGACTTTTGACCACATGTCATGCACCTATTGGAGAGCTGGTGGGGGCCTGTCCCCCTGCCAGAACCTGGCAAGGAGAAGGGCGCACGCCAAGGGTGGCGTGAGCCCAAGTAGGAGGCGCCTAGGAGTCCTTGTTGGACAAGGACTCCACCTCCCTTTTGGATTCCAATCAGAGTTCTACTAAGAATCCAGTTTGACTGGTCTTAGGCGCCCTCTAAGGAGGAATCCAGGGGTCTCTATTCCAACCAATCAGATTTAGATCTGATTTCACAAAGGGTTGTGATTGGTTGAGAGGAAGAGGAGTTGGATCACAAGAGGTCTATAAATAAGACCCTGCGCCCAACCCTAATTCTAAGTGAAAGCGAATGCAATTGAGAAACCCCACGCCCCAAGGCTGCCTCTCCCCTCCTTCTCCATGCCATAGCTTCTTCTCCCCTTGCTCTCCACGTCCAAAAGGTGTTTTGGACTTAGGTTGGTGCGATTCAGATCAAGGAAAGGCGATCAAAAGCAAGAAGGCTGCGCTGCTGCAAAAGGACGACTGCAGATCTTCAAAAGAGTTTTGAAGATCCTCCAGATCAGATCCAGATCTGATTTTTGGAGGTGTGATAGAGAAGAAGAGGATCTCCAGATCCAACCCGAGTGGATACCGGTAGAGGCCAGGCGCTTGCGTGGCTAAGATCCAGAACCTTCCGCTGCAATCAGGATCATCTACAGGGTAATAGGATTACCCAAATCAGGTAAATTAAATTTGATTTAATTTATCTTATTTTATTTTATTTATTAAAATAATAATAATCAGATCTAAAACTTATCAAGATCTGATTGAGATCAAGAGAAAATTTTTGAAATATATCTCTTGATCTGATCAGATCTGGACGAACCTGGACCGGGAAATCAGGATTTCCCTTCACTACCATTAGAAGTACCTACCTCTCTAGTCTTTAACATGAGTGATTTATTCAGATACCATGGAGAAACACCCGCTATTGTAGGTGTCGAGGCACTACATTTCATTGCAGATGTAGAGATAACATCAGAGGATGTGGAGAAGATTTTGGATGTTTACATGACTGGGACACATCGACGTACACAACATCGATACTTGGTATACTTGCAAGAGCGTTCAATGACTAATAGCAATTGGATTTTAGAGATAGAGTTGTGCTGACTTTGAGAGGACCTATACCAAAGCTATCAAGAGGCTATGTCGATGGGGTCAAGATTTCTCCCATCCAAGGAGAACCGATGCAACACGTTAAATGTTATTTTATTTTATTCATCAAGTTACCATTTTTCTTTATTTTATTTGTGGTGTTTGATTCAATCCAACTTAAATAATTTAAAAAATATTTGATAAGTTGGTTGCCGGCTTGTTAGATATATGTGCCCTAGAAGCCAGAATTGGCTGACACTTGTAATACACTTCTAGGGGCAAAATTATAATTTTGACTAATAATCAATAAAATGGGTTATTTTCTATCACATATGTGTATTTAGTGTCTGTGATACATCCTTTGAGTTAATGGTAATGATAATTCATATTTTCAAGAGTTGAAAATTTAAGACATGAATAATCATTATTAACTCATAAAATGCTCCCGACCATAGGATCATCACGAGGATGGTGATTGATCCGGAAGGTTGGTGTACAATCGCTTCTCTTTAGTAGATGAGTCTTGAGTCTACGGTGTGGAGACACCGGAGCGAGAGTACAGGTACTCGTTAGAGAACGAGGGCACTGAGCGTGACCACCTCGAGTAGTCATTAGGAAGTCTACCTTCTCGTCAATGACTGACTCGATGCTGCAGTAGTGTGTCTGGTTCTTTGACCTGAGGTGCATCGGCAGTTCACCTTGAGGGTGTTATAGTTTGACTACACCATTACTCGGTCTCCTAGCCATATGGAACCCTGAGGTGTATGTTGGCTATAGCATGTTCATTGTAGGAACTGGATTGCATCAAGATGGAATCTATCTACCTCGGTGGTAGAGGAGCAGCCCTATGATGATCATGAGAATCAAGTCCAGAAGCCCATGGCCATGGCAGAGTGAAATAATAGAAAGAGTTTCTATTTAGATTTTCACATTGGACTTCGAATCGAATGATTACATCATATGACAGAAGACTAGGGTTTGACGAGTTCACCTTAACCCTAATCTGATCGGGGCTCAAGATAGAAGAACTTAATCACACAGGTAGCTGCACCAAGAGGTTCGCATTCAGCTCTGATGGGTTGCCACCATATACTGCTAGGTGTCACTGGTGGATTTTGGGAGCAATTAGAATGATTTAGATGATCGATCATTCTAGCTGTTCGAATCAGAAGAGTTCTGATCCATCGAAAGGAGTTTCGATGATGTCGATGATAGAGATCATGACATATCCCATTACCATACAGAACTGAACCTAACTGGGTCACACAAACAAGGGTTTGAATCTGGTGATCATCAATTGAACTGATCTAGTTCAATTGATCTGAATGAGATTCAATTAGGTTCAAGAAAAATCGTGCTAGCACTCGATTGAACCTAACGTTCTTCTTTTACTATCATAAATAAGTTGTCCTGACTGAGCCAAAGGAGTTTGTGCTCAATCAGAGGCCTTCATATGGTCTGACTGGAGGTTGTCCAAGTCAGAAAAGGTTGTCTTATTTTGTAAGACATTACCTGCCATTTTTGGTCACCTGCCATTTCTTGTTCTTTGACTTTGGTCAAAAGTCTACCTTTGACTGGTCAAATGTTGACCATTGACACTTTGACTTTTGACCACATGTCATGCACCTATTGGAGAGCTGGTGGGGGCCTGTCCCCCTGCCAGAACCTGGCAAGGAGGAGGGCGCACGCCACCCTTGGCGTGTGCCCAAGTTGGAGGCGCCTAGGAGTCCTTGTTGGACAAGGACTCCATCTCCTTTTTGGATTCCAATTAGAGTTCTCCTAAGAACCAACTTTGACTGGTCTTAGGCACCCTCTAAGGAGGAATCCAGGGGACTCTATTCCCACCAATCAGATTTAGATCTGATTTCACAAAGGGTTGTGATTGGTTGGGAAGAAGAGGAGTTGGATCACAGATAGTCTATAAATAAGACCCTGCGCCCAACTCAATTTATGATTGAATTGAGAATTGAAATTCCCATGCCCCAAGGCTGCCTCTCCCCTCCTTCCTCCATGCCAAAGTCTCTTCTCCCTCTCCTCTCCACGTCCAAAAGGAGTTTTGGACCTTGGTTGGTGCGATTCAGATCAAAGAAAGGCGATCAAAAGCTAGAAGGCTGCGCTGCTGCAAAGGACGACTGCTGATCTTCAAAAGAGTTTTGAAGATCCTCCAGATCAGATCCAGATCTAATTTTTGGAGATGTGATAGAGAAGAAGAGGATCTCCAGATCCAACCCTGAGTGGATACCGGTAGAGGCCAGGCACTTGCGTGGCTAGATCCAGAACCTTCCGCTGCAATACAGGATCATCAACAGGGTAATAGGATTACCCAAATCAAGGTAAATTAAATTTGATTTAATTTATCTTATTTTATTTTATTTATTAAAATAATAAGAATTCAGATCTGAAACATATCAAGATCTGATTAGATCAAGAGAAAAATTTTTGAAATATATCTCTTGATCTGATCAGATCTGAACGAACCTGGACCGGGAAATCAGGATTTTCCCTTCAACTGGTATCAGAGCCAATGGTTCTAAAAGTATTTAGATCTAATTTTAAATTTATTTTAATTAGAAAATAAAGTGATTTTAGATGTCACATGAGATGTGATCAGATCTGAAATCAGAAAAAATTAAAATTAAATGATTTGGATCTAAGATTAGAAAGATATGCATGACTAGTTCTAAGAATAGAATAGTTCTATAGAATAGTCTTGCATGTTTTGATTTAATTCTGATTAAATCATATTTTAGATCTATTTATTTACTATTTTTTGATATTATAAGTGTTATAATAACATCTAAAAAATAGCAAATAAAAATTATTTAATTTTAAATATCATATGAGATATGATTGATGCATGTCTAGACTAGTTGTAGAATAGTTCTACATAATTGTCTAGATTAGAATTTATTTTGATTAGATCAATTTAAATCTAATTTTTTAGATTATTATGAGATAATTTAGATCTGAAAATATGCATGATTTGATACATGAGATGTATGCAAAATATGCCATGATTAGATCTAATTTGTATATGAGATATATGATATAGATCTAAAACTGTTTTGTAGTATTGCATGTTCCTGATTAAGGCGTTCCTCTTGGCCGTCCGGTCATAAGAATGAAGAAGGGTTTAAAGGCCCTCTCTTCCCATTCGATGGGGTGTTCTTATGATGTGTAGGGGTGCTGCGTGTTCGTCCTTAATCAGAAACCCAAAACTTACTTTCTGCAAAACCCTAGATCCTGAAACCCTAGGATTTATTGTGCATATTTTGTTTATGAACCCTACTTAATTAAGAATTAAGATTATGGAATATTAATTAGGTCTAAAATTGAGAATTTTCAGATCTAAGACATATTCATAATACTGGGTTCGGGCTTGGGTAGCTCAATTAGGTCTAAGCGGTTGATCAAACCGAATCAAGAGTTGGTTAGATGGGATCAACAATGCTTAAATTGACCAGCCTAATAGGATTAAGTCTGGGTCAAGATCGAGTCACGATCAAGCAAGACCTAATTAGGCTCAGAGGTTAGAGTCTGGATTGTAGGCTAACCCAATTGGTTCTGACTCAACAATTTGGTGTCTAAGGTAAGTTTGGCACATACGACCGACTGGTTTTTAATTGGAAGCTACTCGACCTGAATGCATTCTTGTACGAGTTAATGGCATATTCCTTCCACCGGTCTCACTTACCTGGCCATATCTGTTGACACAGTTCTGATCTGAGGTGGTCAATAATCCGAGCTAACCCATGCCACTAGGTTAGTCATAATTGTTATGACTATGACAAGTCTAGTTTAATGAGACCTGAATCAATTCTCCCTAAGAAAAGATTAAGTCTGAGGTCTTCCACCATTGTAGATGTGCGGGCCCTTCCCGGGGTTGATTGTTCTCGGCTGGATACAGTGGCTCAGTTGCACCGGGAAGATGCAACCATGTCTATTAGGCATTGGATGCTATGGGCTGGAGGATGAGTTGGGCTCAATATTTCGGATACGGTGAGAGACTCAATTAGGAACCCAGTCTATGCAAATGGTGGGTCTGACTTAACTAAGGAGTGGATCAATATTTCCGGATACGGTGAGATTCATGAATTAGAGACCAAGTTTGGGTGCACCATGATTAGAGAATCATTGAACAAGAGTTGTTCACTCATTGGCTAACCCATCACCAATAACTGTTAGGTGAGGTGATGAGTCAGTTGGTGAGACCGCACCACCCACTAGAAATCATTAATCGTGGAGATTTTTCGCATCTCTACAGAGGGAGTGTAGGGATCCGAGAAAATAGTGGGAGCTAATTTGTTTAAAAATAAAATTCCCTAAACAAATTGGTCAAGTCAAAATTACAGTATCTAACTAGAATCTTTGACTCTCTACAGGAAAATGTCTGCGTCCAACCCATTGGCACGTATCCTGGACACACATAGACTGACTGGACCCAATTATAAAGATTGGCTCAGGAACTACAAAATTATTTTGGGTTTCGAGAAGTTAACCCATGTTTTGGACCAGGACCCTCCCACCTTACCAGCCCGTCCATCCACTGAACAGAGAGCGTCTCTGGAAAAATGGATAGACGAAGATAATAAGGCCAGATATTACATGTTGGGCTCGATGTCTGATGAGCTCCAGCGCCAACATGAAGATATCGGGACTGCTCGCCAAATGTTGGCTCACCTGCAGGAGATGTTTGGTGAACAGAGTCGCGCAGCCAAATATCAAGTCACGAAATGACTTTTTAAGGCTAAGATGCGTGATGGGCAGTCAGTCCAAGATCACTGTCTGACAATGATCAAGGACATGGAAGAGCTTGAGAAGCTCGGTGTGAAGTTAGACTTGGATCTGCAGAACGATATTATTCTGCAATCCTTGACTGATGCATATGGGCAATTCATCATGAATTACCACATGCATAAACTTCAAAATTCCTTGGCCGAATTAATGAATATGCTGGTTACCGCTGAGCTTTCTATGAAAGGTTCTAAAGGCTCAGTTCTTGCTATGGAACGGACTTCTTCCAAAAGAAAGTCTTATGGAAAGAAAAAGAAGTCTGTGAAAAAGCAAAAGGTGGAAGGATCAAAGAAGAAGAAGGCAGAGCCGAAGAAGAAGGCCGATGTCAAAGGAAAGTGTTTCCATTGCAACAGCGACGGCCATTGGAAGCGGAACTGCCCTACTTACCTGGCCACCCTGAAGAACAAGAAGGAAGGTCCTTCTGGAGGTATGCTCGTTATTGAGTCTAACCTTACGGTTTCTTCTGCATCCAGTTGGGTGCTTGACTCTGGTTCTAGTGCTCATCTGTGCACTTTCATGCAGGGTCTTGAGGATAGCAGGAGGCTGAGGGATGGAGACATGATCCTACGCATCGGTAATGGAGCAAGAGTTGCTGCAGTAGCCGTGGGAACATACCCTCTTCGATTACCATCTGGTTTAGACTTAGTTTTGAAAGACTGTTATTATGTGCCTGCAGCTAGCAGGAATTTGATTTCTGTTTCATGCTTAGCACAAGAAGGCTATGTGATTACCTTCTTTAAGGACCATTGTAACATTCTTTATGAAAGAAATAAAATTGCAAATGGTTTCCTTATTAATGGTCTTTATCAGCTTACATATTGATGTACCTATTCTAACTATCGAGCAAAACGTGAATGCCAAACGACCTAGGGATAGTCCAAACGATAGATATCTATGGCACCTGAGATTAGGTCATATAGCAGAAGATAGGATCAACAAATTGGAGAAAAATGGGCTATTGAGTCCATTGACTTTCGAGTCATATCCAACTTGTGAATCTTGTCTTCAAGGCAAAATGACTAAACTCCCTTTTGTTGGACATGGGGAAGAGGGCCACAGATCTCCTTGCCCTAGTACATACTGATGTGTGCGGCCCATTTGATGTGCCGGCTAGAGGCAATTTTGTCTACTTCATTACCTTTACCGATGATCTGTCTAGGTATGGGTATGTGTATCTTATGAGACACAAGTCTGAAGCTTTTGAAAAGTTCAAAGAATTCAGACATGAAGTAGAAAAACAAACTGAAAAACCCATTAAGGTTCTTCGATCAGATCGAGGAGGTGAATACCTTAGCCGGGAATTCCTAGACTATCTCAAGGAAAATGGCATAGTCTCTCAATGGACTCCACCAGGAACACCTCAACTCAACGGGGTTTCAGAATGGAGAAATCGGACTCTATTGGATATGGTTCGATCCATGATGAGCTTCACAGACCTCCCTGATTTTCTTTGGGGACATTCATTGTTAACTTCAATTTATCTACTGAATAGGGTTCCCTCTAAAACCGTTCCTACCACACCGTATGAGATATGGCACGGTAAGAAACCAAGTCTGAGTCATCTCAGAATTTGGGGTTGTCCGGCTCATGTCAAAAGACAACAAGCGGACAAGTTAGAGTTTAGGTCCTTTAGAGCTCGATTCATAGGATATCCTAAAGAGTCATTAGGATACTATTTCTACATTCCAGAAGACCACAATGTGATTGTGAGTCGACATGCCATCTTTCTTGAAAAATAGTTTATTCAAGATAGCGGCATTGGAAAGCAGATTAAGCTTGATGAGAAAGTCTCACAAGTACAACGAGCTAAGGACCAATTGGAACCAAATCAGGTTGAGCCAATAAGAACACTACCTCCTCCACCTCGTAGATCGGAAAGAGTTTTCCCATCCCCCTGAAAGATACTTAGGTATTATTTCAGAGGAAGTAGAGAAAATGTTCCTCGTAGGTAATGGTGCTCATGGTGATGATCCCAAAACCTACAACGAGGCGATATCAGATATCGACTCCGAGAAATGGCTAGAGGCAATGCAGTCAGAAATTGACTCGATGCACTCAAACCAAGTCTGGACCTTGGTAGATCCACCAGAAGGTATAGTACCTATTGGGTGTAAATGGATCTTCAAGAGAAAGATTGGTGCAGATGGGAATGTGGAGACATTCAAGGCTAGACTAGTGGCAAAAGGTTATAGTCAACGCGAAGGCATTGACTATCAGGATACCTTTTCCCCAGTGGCTATGCTAAAATCCATCCGCACATTGCTTGCCGTTGCAGCCTATTTCGATTATGAAATATGGCAAATGGACGTGAAAATGGCATTCTTAAATGGATATCTTGAGGAAGATATCTATATGGAACAGCCGCTAGGTTTCACATCCAGTGATACTGATCACAAGGTTTGCAAGCTGCAAAGGTCCATATATGGACTTAAGCAAGCATCTCGGAGCTGGAACACTCGTTTCAATGATGTGATCAAAAAGTTTGGTTTCATCAAAAATGAAGAGGAACCATGTGTTTTCAAAAAGGTCAGTGGGAGCGCTGTTGTCTTCCTCGTATTGTACGTGGATGACATCCTCCTTATTGGGAATGATATTCCCATGATGACAATCAGTCAAATTATGGTTGTCCAAGGAATTCTCCATGAAAGACCTAGGTGAAGCATCCTTTATTCTAGGAATTAAGGTCTATAGGGATAGACCGAATAGGATGCTAGGACTTTCACAGAAGATGTACATAGAGAAAGTACTAAAGAGGTTTAGTATGGAAAACTCTAAGAGGGGATTAATACCCTTCAGACATGGTATTCATCTTTCCAAGAAGATGTGCCCTAGCACACCTGAGGAAATAGAACGCATGAGCAAGATCCCTTATGCTTCTGCAATAGGGAGCCTCATGTATGCCATGCTATGTACACGACCTGATATAGCCCATGCTGTGAGTGTCACAAGCAGATATCAGTCAAATCCAGGTGAAGAACACTGGACTTCTGTGAAATGTATCCTTAAGTACTTGAGAAGAACTAAGGATATGATGTTGGTCTTTGGTAATGGAGAACTCCAAGTCCAGGGATACACAGACTCGGATTTCATGTCCGATATAGATGATCGAAAGTCGACATCTGGGAGTCTGTTTGTGTGCAATGGTGGTGCTGTCAGCTGGAAGAGTTCCAAGCAAACGGTGATAGCAGATTCCACCATGGAAGCAGAATATATCGCTGCATCAGAGGCTGCGAAGGAAGCATTCTGGTACAAGAAGTTTGCTGCAGAAATTGGAGTAATGCCATCAGATGCCATTCCTCTATACTGCGACAACAATGGCGCCATAGCCCTTGCTAAGGAGCCGAGGTCTCACCAGAAATCCAAGCACATTGAGCGGCGATACCACCTCATCCGCGATTACCTCGAGAAGGGTTACGTCGAGGTCAAGAGAGTCAACTCCACAGATAATGTGGCAGACCCACTTACAAAGCCGTTGGGCCAGCAGAAGATCGAAGCCCACCTTGAGAAGATGGGACTTAGACTTGTAGCCAATTGGCTTTAGGACAAGTGGGAGATTGTTAGATATATGTGCCCTAGAAGCCAGAATTGGCTGACACTTGTAATACACTTCTAGGGGCAAAATTATAATTTTGACTAATAATCAATAAAATGGGTTATTTTCTATCACATATGTGTATTTAGTGTCTGTGATACATCCTTTGAGTTAATGGTAATGATAATTCATATTTTCAAGAGTTGAAAATTTAAGACATGAATAATCATTATTAACTCATAAAATGCTCCCGACCATAGGATCATCACGAGGATGGTGATTGATCCGGAAGGTTGGTGTACAATCGCTTCTCTTTAGTAGATGAGTCTTGAGTCTACGGTGTGGAGACACCGGAGCGAGAGTACAGGTACTCGTTAGAGAACGAGGGCACTGAGCGTGACCACCTCGAGTAGTCATTAGGAAGTCTACCTTCTCGTCAATGACTGACTCGATGCTGCAGTAGTGTGTCTGGTTCTTTGACCTGAGGTGCATCGGCAGTTCACCTTGAGGGTGTTATAGTTTGACTACACCATTACTCGGTCTCCTAGCCATATGGAACCCTGAGGTGTATGTTGGCTATAGCATGTTCATTGTAGGAACTGGATTGCATCAAGATGGAATCTATCTACCTCGGTGGTAGAGGAGCAGCCCTATGATGATCATGAGAATCAAGTCCAGAAGCCCATGGCCATGGCAGAGTGAAATAATAGAAAGAGTTTCTATTTAGATTTTCACATTGGACTTGAATCGAATGATTACATCATATGACAGAAGACTAGGGTTTGACGAGTTCACCTTAACCCTAATCTGATCGGGGCTCAAGATAGAAGAACTTAATCACACAGGTAGCTGCACCAAGAGGTTCGCATTCAGCTCTGATGGGTTGCCACCATATACTGCTAGGTGTCACTGGTGGATTTTGGGAGCAATTAGAATGATTTAGATGATCGATCATTCTAGCTGTTCGAATCAGAAGAGTTCTGATCCATCGAAAGGAGTTTCGATGATGTCGATGATAGAGATCATGACATATCCCATTACCATACAGAACTGAACCTAACTGGGTCACACAAACAAGGGTTTGAATCTGGTGATCATCAATTGAACTGATCCTAGTTCAATTGATCTGAATGAGATTCAATTAGGTTCAAGAAAAATCGTGCTAGCACTCGATTGAACCTAACGTTCTTCTTTTACTATCATAAATAAGTTGTCCTGACTGAGCCAAAGGAGTTTGTGCTCAATCAGAGGCCTTCATATGGTCTGACTGGAGGTTGTCCAAGTCAGAAAAGGTTGTCTTATTTTGTAAGACATTACCTGCCATTTTTGGTCACCTGCCATTTCTTGTTCTTTGACTTTGGTCAAAAGTCTGACCTTTGACTGGTCAAATGTTGACCATTGACACTTTGACTTTTGTCCACATGTCATGCACCTATTGGAGAGCTGGTGGGGGCCTGTCCCCCTGCCAGAACCTGGCAAGGAGGAGGGCGCACGCCACCCTTGGCGTGTGCCCAAGTTGGAGGCGCCCTAGGAGTCCCTGTTGGACAGGGACTCCATCTCCTTTTTGGATTCCAATTAGAGTTCTCCTAAGAACCAACTTTGACTGGTCTTAGGCACCCTCTAAGGAGGAATCCAGGGGACTCTATTCCCACCAATCAGATTTAGATCTGATTTCACAAAGGGTTGTGATTGGTTGGGAAGAAGAGGAGTTGGATCACAGATAGTCTATAAATAAGACCCTGCGCCCAACTCAATTTAATGAATTGAGAATTGAAATTCCCATGCCCCAAGGCTGCCTCTCCCCTCCTTCCTCCATGCCAAACCACCTTCTCCCTCTCCTCTCCACGTCCAAAAGGTAGTTTTGGATTCTTGGTTGGTGCGATCCAGATCAAAGAAAGGCGATGAAAGCTAGAAGGCTGCACTGCTGCAAAGGACGACTGCTGATCTTCAAAAGAGTTTTGAAGATCCTCCAGATCAGATCCAGATCTAATTTTTGGAGATGTGATAGAGAAGAAGCGGATCTTCAAATCTAGCCTGAGTGGATACTGATAGAAGCCAGACACTTGCGTGGCTAGATCCAGAACCTTCCGCTGCTTACAGGATCATCAACGGGTAATAGGATTACCCAAATCAAGGTAAATTAAATTTGATTTAATTTATCTAATTTTATTTTAATTTCTAAAATAATAATAATCAGATCTGAAACATCTAAGATCTGATCTAGATCAAAGAGAAAAATTTTTGAAATATATCTCTTGATCTAATTAGATCTGAACGAACTTGGTCCGAGAAATTAGATTTTTCCTACAACTCTTCCTTATGCTTGGACTGACCTCTTCTTTCTCTCCACTTCTTCCAGATCCTCTTTGCTCACTTCCTATGCTGGAGTTTGTCCACCTTAGTGTCGCTAACCTTGGTGATTGTGAATACACGCATTTGGTGAACAAGTTGCAACCTTGAATCTCATCGATCTTTGCCTTTTCATTCAAGGTAATCAACATTTCACATAACTACCATAATCTGTTACCTTCTTAACCCTCCATCAAAGGAAAAAGGGTGTCAATACCAACGGGTCTGGTAGTCGAAGCATCCACGCTGACAGCATCAGTTATGGAGCAACTTCGAGGTCAATACCAAATCTCGGAGGACTTTGGGCTGTTAGCTCCTGGCCATAATGATTGGGTGATCTCACCTCCATCAGATTTCATTATTTTTTACTTGGAGAATCTTAGGTTAGGCCTTAGGTTTTCTATTCTGGAGTTTCTTCAAAATGTCTTTGATTACTATCGAGTGTGTCCGACCCAACTGGCATCGAATTTTATTTAGCTCCTAATTACCTTTATCCTGTTGTGTCGGTTAATTCTGACGATCCCTCAATTTTCCCTATTTAGAGCCTTCTTTGCCCTTCGACCCCATCCGAAAGTCGATGGATGGTGGTACTTTGCCTCGACGAGGTGCCTTTCTTTTATCACTGATCTTTCATCATCCATCCATGATTGAAAGACCCAGTTCTTTTTTATATCATCCCCCACTTTCTAGGGCTTTCCATCGGTGTGGGGTGAACCGAACATCCACCCAAATGAGAACAATCAGATGGATCTAATCGATCGGGAGGACTTTCTTTGGCTAAAAGACATGGAAGTTCCCCCATAGAAAGAATTGAACATCGAAGAGGTTCTGTACGAAGTTAGACTTGGTCCGGCACCATCCGTAGGTACATCCAGTGTCTGTAGTTTTGCATTTTCTTCCATTCGATCGGTTTTTTATATTAATCCAGATATGTTGTTCTGCTTTGTAGGGATGCAACCTCCTCTCGGGATTTTTGCGAACAAAGTTCATCAATTTGCCACTCAAAAGAGGGTGGCGTCTGGTGCCAGTTCAACACGTGCGCCAAAGAAAGATCAGGTAGCAAGTCCTTCGGTTGCCCCCAATTCCATTGACGTTCCATTAGTAGCACCCTTCGAAATTGTTGGTGTACCTATCATTTCCCTCTCTACTCTGGTGGTTGTTGCATCTGCCAAAGCCCCTCCGACCATCACATAGTCAGAGGAAGATTTTGTTATAGTTGATGCTCTGGCTGCAACTCCTATGTCGAAAGTTTAGCCAGCCATTCCTGCACCCATTCCATGATCGGCTCCAATACGTCAGGAGTGCTCGTTGTCTCCATCCATGCTCGAGTGGATTTTGGTGCCTCCCAAATAGTCATCTATCTGAGGGAAAGGGAAGGCACTAGTTTCTTTTGTGCCGACTGGGAGTGACACTTCCAGCCACGGATATATGTACTCCGAACAAGTTGATCTTCTGATCCCAAATGGTGGATCAGCTCTTTCTAACCCTCAACTGGCGAGGAGCTTGGTTCACACCATTCTTCTCCTAGCTAACCAGGAGTCAAGGAGGAGTCGGACTTTATCTGCATTATTTGGATCATTCTACCTGACCTTTATTGGGGTAAGTTGGTAATTTACCTTCTTTTTTGACAAACTTGATTTATTTTCTCTAAACAGTGAGCTCATGACTTGGCCGAACTTGAGTCAGTCCTAAAATGGCCGACTTTCGGCATATGTGGTCCAATACAATGTCGGCTGCAAATGTCGAACGAGATTTGATTATCCATTGGTTGGAGCAGTTGGAGAAGGAAGCTGCTATTCAGGAGAAGGACTTGTCCGATAAAGTCTTCCACCTTAGAGTCGAGCTTGGATTGGTAAGATTTGAGCTTGAGTCAGTTCGGTCCGACCTTAAGTCGGCTTAGGAGGAAGTAAAGGCACAAGAGAGTCGCATTAAGAAGAAAAAATATGCGGCGAATAAGCTGAAGAAGGATCATGACAACTGGACCAAGGAGGTGGAGGACAAGCATAGGAAATGACAATCTACCAATGGAGAGGCATCTTCAACCAAGATAGAGATCCAAGTTTTGCAACAGGATCTCGATCAGGCAAAAGAGCTGGGCATCAAAGAATTTAAGGCCTCGACTGACATAAAGACTTTGATCCTTCAAGGGAGTGAAGCTTCCTATTGGATCAGATTTGGTGATCGTCGAGATGCCATTAAATAGCTCTATCCTAACCTTTATCTTATCAGCATCATCGTTCAAGGTGCCGAAGAAGAGGAAAGTGCTAAAGAAGAGGAAGAGGGAGGCGATGACTGTAACATCCCAAACCAGCAAAATAGAGGATTAAAAGATTTTTATTCAAGTATGTGTAGTATTGATATCTTGAAAGATATTCAAAGTAATATTAGTGGATATAATAGTTTTGAAATACAAATTATGACCATCAACTATTGTGAGTCCCAAAAAATTTGTCTGAAAGCTAGCACCTATAAGGGGGGCTATATAAAATATGTATTTTCTTAGAACAAAAAGTTTTGGTAATTGATCCTTAAGTATTGGTAAGTTGCAAAATAATTTTTAATGAGTCTTGGAGATCCTTTAACCGATGTGTTCTGAAGCAAGAAAGTTTTAAAAGTTTCAAGTTTGGAGAATTTGAACTAGAACCCAAAATTTTGAATCTTATTCTTAAGGATTTTGATTTTTTTGATATTTTTATTAAATCCAAATAGGGGGGTGTTTCTTATTTATATTTATGTTTTAAAGTTAATGGAGAGTAAAATAAATGAGGACATTAGAATGGGTCGACACTTGCTAGATAAGGTGTTGATACTTTAGATGACCTAAGAGACGATCTAGGGGCTGACCTATGTGTGGGTGTCGACACTTATTTCAAAGGTATCGACCCCAATCACGAAAATTTCTGGGAGCAGGTTTAACCAAGAGGGTTTTGAGTTAAAATTTTTAAATCATTCTTCAAGGAATGAATGAGCACCTTAAGGACTTAACTAATAGCTAGAAAATCCTCATGTCAACACCTTAGTAGCTCAGAATTTATTGGAAATTTCTTGGTTTGACACCTAGCAGCACCTTCTCTTGAGCTATTCTTTTTCCAACATAAAACTCACCGGTTGTCTTGGGCAGTTCTGGGTTCTGAAATATAGTAGAGAGAGAAGAGAAGAAAAGAGAGTTGGAGAAGGCCCTGTTCTCAAGTAGAAATCAAAGAAAATCAGTTAGGAAGAGAGGATTTAGTAGTGAGTTGGATTGAAGAAGGAAAGTTGGTGAATTTGAAAGAATGAAGCTTGTTTTTGCTGACAGCAAGTTAGAGGTAAGATTCTTAAGCTCTAAATTAGGTTTATATTAATCTTCCAAGTATTGTAAGTAAATGTAAGTTATAGTAAAGCAAGTTATACAATTTAAACATAAATTAAGGATGAAATGTTGTTGTTTATCTTGATGGAAGTTATTTAAATAGTGTTAACAAATAGTTGAATGTTATTGACTGATTTGTAAAATAGTTATGTAAATGAAAATATAGTTGAATCATTGGAAATCCCTATATTATGTTAAAAGTTAATTAAACCTAAGCTAAGGTAAGTAAAGTAAAATTAAAGTATGAACTAGAAGAGCTAATGAATAGGGATGAAAGTAACGGTTGGAAGAATTAAAGAATAAGCCTAAGAGAGTAAAGTATGTGCTTTGATGTTCTTAAATTATGTGCAATTATATTAATTAGTATTTATTGGTGTTATAGGGGAAGAAAAGAATTAGAAAATGTTAGCCAATTAGCTAGTAGCCTGTTGAGGCGAGTGCTTTTCATATCTAGCCTTGATGTTTTACTTATTATATTTTATGATGAAAATAACTTACTTTGGAAAGTAATTAGCTTTGGTATCCTTCAGCCTATATATGTATTTGTGTAAACATGAAAGTAGGGATTGAAATTGTTGGCTTTTACTATTCAGCTTTAGAAAAATTTTAGTTTGTTTGATTTTTGAAAAAGACTACCCATAAAAGTGATCAACCTATGGGGTGCATCCTTGCATTGCATAAATATTTGCATTGGCATGAGCTGGCATCTCTACAGTCTGCATTTATGAATATCCAAGGGGGCTTGGTAGTATATCAAAATGCCCAGTGGGGCTTGGCAGTGTATCGAAATACCTAGTAGGGCTTGATAGGATATTTGGCAATGTATCAAAATGCCCAGTGGGGCTTGGCAGTGTATCGAAATGCCTGGTGGGGCTCATTTACATCATTTAGCATCATATCATACTACTTATTGACTATATTGGAAGGAGTGCTCTGGGATTCAATCGATAGTAGCTGAAAAGAAAACATACATTGGCATGGCATGGTTTGGTATTTTGCTTTAACCGATATGGTATATTTCAGCTTTATGAAGCATAAAAAGTAGTTCCCACATTTTAGTTTTTATTGTTATGTTGAATTACAAGTTAAGACTTCTTACCATTATTAGATTGTTTATCCACTCACTAAGACTTTCCCAAGTCTCATCCCTCACTCTTTCTACTTGCAGTTTTAGAAGTTGCATAGCTCAGAGATATGTTTCGGCCTATGTATTAGATGTGTCAGTATCTTTAGTGGGAAAAACTATTTTAGTGATAATGGCATGTAAAGAAAATATATTTTGAGATGTATATAGCTGAGATAGTAAAGCTAGAAACGGTTATATGTGTATATTGTAGTTTGTTTAGAAAGGCATGTATTAAAAAGATGGTTAATGATGAGAATATATGTATAAAATATGGATTTCTCAGTGAAACTCTGACTTTGTTTATGTGAATTGATGAGTTGACTTATGATAATGGTTTGTAGCAAAGATTTAATTAAAATATTGAGTTTGGTTTTTAAAAAAGGATTTTAACTAAAATACCTATGTTGCAAAGTGAAGGATTGATAGACTAATTACTTTGAGCCGATTTAAGTACTAATGTAGCTTAGTAATAGTTTAAAAATCTTCTTAACCTTTAGATAAGGGTGGGGTATGGCATTGTCACCCGGATTTAGGGGTGGGGTATTACAATGATGGATTACTCGATGGCCTGATGGATGACAGCATACCCGCTACTGCTTCTGCTCCAACTGAGTCGGCTCCTACAGCTTCGATCGAAGGTGCTTTGGTTTTCTCAGTGCCAACAGATACGCTCTTTAGCTAGCTGCTGAAGTCCCATCAAAGAGCCAAGGAGTTGCCCTGAGCAAAGCCATTTCATCAATTGATGCTGCACTGACGACTGAAGTTGAATTCGCTTCCGATCAACCTTTAGAGCAGTCAAACAACAAGTAAACTTATGCTTTTGTTTCCTTTTGGGACTGAAGTCCAAACTTTTGTATGGACTAAAAATCCATTTTGTAACTTTCTTTTCATAGTAATGAAAGAAAATTTTTGTTTGTATTTATTTTCTATAGTCCATTATAACTATCTATCGTCCAGTAATCGAATCCGAACTAACATCATCCGTCAGCTTCTGATTCATCTTTGTCAAACGATATTCATCCTTTAACTTAGTGTCATTGGATGAATAAAGGTTCATCTTCTAATCTAACTCTATGGAATGAATTCAGTCATCCTCCTCATTTAGTCTTGATGAATGAAGTTCATCTATAAATATTTTGATTGATCGGTCATTAACCGATCATTAGTCGATTTTCTGTAACCAACTATCAACTAGTTTTTAACCAACTTAAAGTTAGTTTTCTAACCAGCCAATACTTAGTCGTTTGTTGAGACACTCATAGGTTGGGGGCAAGCCAACCTTCAGTCAGTTTCTAACTGATTTTTTGTCGGTTTTTACCAAATAATACTTGACCAATTTGCTGAGATATTTGTCGATCGGGTATAAGCCGACCTTTGGTTGGTTTCTAACCAACTGTTAGTTGGTTTTTTTAACAACCAATATTTGATCAATTTGCTGAACTGCATGACGATCGACTGCAAGCCAACCATCCCTCGATTTGGCTATAGCCAAATTGGTAAGGATCTTGTTCTTTACTAGTCGGGGCAAACTGACTAGTTCACAACTAGTAGCTTGATGCTTTTCTTCCTTTATTATTTCATAAGAAAGTTATGCGATGGTATTGACTATTGGTCAGTCAGTCGGCTGTTTGAGTTGTAGAAGATAGTCTTTTTTGCAACCAGTCGATTGTTATATCATAGGAGACTAACTAATTTTCGATCAGCTGCATCGATTCTTCAAGATGTGCCGACTAGTAGTCATCACCGAAAGAAATACCGACTGATGATAGCCATCTATCAGTAGGTTGTTGAATCATGACAACTGTGGTGTGCCGACCATCGATCGGTTATAATGTTTAGCCGACAGTTGATCGATTGATTTTCATCCATTATTTTTGAAGTTGCATCGATTCTCATCTGACTAGTTTATTCGATTTTCGATCGACTGATACATCGATTAATCGATCATTGTTTATGGAAAGGATACCTTGGTCTTTTTTGAAGAAACCTTTGTGAAAATTTTATTTTTTATGTCTATCAAAAGTACAATGCACTAATTTTATTGATAATATACTTTAAGATTGTCGGCATTCCATGTTCAGAGAATTTCCACTCTGTCGAGTATTTTGAGTCGATACACTCTAGGTCGAAGGGTCTCCATTACCCTATAGGATCCTTCCCAGTTTGAAGGGAGCTTTACTTGGTCCAATGGTTTGGATACTTTGGCCTTTCGTAGGACTAAGTCTTCTAGATGGATTTCCTTTGGCTGACCGTTCTATTATAGTACCTTGCAACTCGCTGTCGATAAGCGGCCATCCTGAGTTGAGCTTGTTGCCGCACTTCGGGTAATAGATCCAAGTTTGCACTTTAGCGATCCAAATTATTTGACTCATCATATTTCTCAACCCTCATTGATGGTAGTCTGACTTTGACGGGTTTCACTACCTCTATTTCATAGGCAAGGTTAAAGAAAGATTCACCCATCGGGACTCAGGGGGTTATTCGATAGGCCCAAACACCGAAGGTAGTTCTTCTACCTAGAGGCCTTTGGCCTCGTTGAGCCAAGATTTTAGGTCATGAAGAATTGTTCGGTTCGTGACCTCTGCTTCTTCATTCGACTATGGATGGCCAATAGATATCAGTTTGTGCACGATATGATGTGTCCTGCAAAAGTCTTTGAAGTTCTAATTGTCAAACTATTGGCCATTATCGATTATGATAGTATGTGGGAGCCTAAATCTGTAGATGATAGATTTTTGAATGAAGTCTTCCATCTTACTTTTCGTAATCTATGCTAAAGGTTCAACCTCCATCCATTTTGTAAAATAGTCAATGGCGACAACTAAAAATTTTCTTTGTCTGAATGTCGGGGGGAAGGGCAAAGTATGTCAACCCCCCACTGCGCAAATGGCCATGGAGCTATGATCGATGATAGTTGCATCACTGGTTGATATTGGATGTTGGCATATCTTTGTCATGGCTCACATCTTCAAACGAGCTAGGTTGCATCCTTCTGCATTATTGGTTTATAATATCCTTACTGAAGGATCTTATAAGTGAGGGACTTGCCCCCAAGTGGTTTCCATAGATTTTCTCATGGACTTTTCAAAGCACGTAGTCGGCATCGATAGGTCCCAAGGATTTTAATAGCAAAAGGGAGAAAGATCGCTTATAGAGTCATCTGTCCAGCATGACATATTGCAAGGCTGTCCATCTTAAGCACTTTGCTTCCAATGGATCATCGAGTAGGATTCCTTTGATTAGATACCTAACAATCGGATCCATCCAACTTGACTCATCGTTGATCTACAATACATTTTTCACTATTTCGATACTTGGCACATCGAGATACTTAATGTATATTCAGCCAAGTTCGTTGGGGGCAGTGATGGTGAATCAGGAGAGTGCATCAGCCCGAGCATTCTTTGCTCTAGTGATGTGCAAAAAATTAAAGTACTTGAAGCTGAAAGTTTGGTCCTTCACTTTCTCAAAATATTTTTGCATCATCGAATTGCAAGCTTCAAAGTCGCCTTTGACTTATCATGTGATGAGTTGAGAGTCAGTGAATGTCTTCAGCTCATCGACACCAAGCTCCTTGATGATTTTCAAGCCAACAAGAAGAGCTTCGTATTCGACTTGATTATTTGAATCTTTGAAGTAAAATCGGAGGGCGTACTCAGTGATTATTCCATCGGTATTTGCCAAGATGAGTTTGCATCCTTCCAAGGGCATTTGATGTCCCATCAACATGTAACATCCAAGTCGACTTATGATCAGTTTTAAGGATATTTTTTGCCAACTTGCAAGTCGCTTTTTGGCTTATCGTCTGAGATGGTACATTCGATAATGAAATCGGCCAAAACTTGGGCCTTCATCGATGGGCGAGGGCAATATTGGATGTCGTATTCACTAAGCTTTATTGCCCATTTTTCCATTCAGCCCAAAGTATCCGATCAATGCAGTATCAATTTGAGAGGCTGATCAGTTAGAACATATACTGTGTGGGCTTGAAAGTAGGGCCGAAGTCGTTGCGTCGAAATGATCAGGGCATAGATCATCTTCTCAACCTTTGAATAGTAGATTTTGATATTGTAAAGTATTTTACTTGCATAGTAGATGGGGTGTTGTACCCGATTTTCATCTTTTTTTGACCAAAATTGAACTAACAGCTTTATTGGATGTGGCCAAATATAGGTATAGAAGTTTTCCTTCCATCGGCTTTATGAGCAATGGAGGAGTCATTAAGTATTACTTCAGCTCTTTGAAGGATTGTCGGCATTCATCGATCCATGAAAAATCTTTAGTCTGCCATAGAGTCTTGAAGAATGAAAGACATCTCTTGATAGACTTGGGAATGAATCAACTGAGTGTGGCAACTCTTCCATTAAGCTGTTGCACCTCCTTCTTCGAAGTTGGATATTTCATATCGATGATTGCTTTTATCCTTTCAGGATTTACCCAATTCCTCGATGTGAAATAGAAACTGAAGAACTTCCTAGTCATCATTCCAAAGGCGCATTTGGTCGGATTTAACTTCATCCGGTATCGTCGGATATGTTGAAAGCCCCTTCTAAGTCTCAAACATGGTCCTAACTTCGCGTGCTTTTTACCAGAATATCGTTGACGTACACTTTCATATTCCATCCAATCTATGGTTTGAAGATCTTGTTTACCAACCGTTGGTAGGTCGCACTCACATTTTTTAGTCCAAATGGCATGACTTTGTAGCAATAAATCCTTTTATCAGTGGCGAAGGTGGTATGTTCTTCATTTTTGGGTGTCATTTGGATCTGATTGTAGCATGCAAAAACATTCATAAAACTTAGAAGTCGATACCTCAATGTTGTGTAAACTAGCTGATCGATCTTCAGAAGAGGAAAACTATCCTTTGAGCATACCTCATTCAAGTTGGTATAGTTGATGCATATGCGCCATTTTCCATTGGCTTTTTTATACCAACACAACATTCATAAGCCAATCAGGATAATAGGTCTCTCTGATGAAGCCTACAATGATGAGTTTATCCACCTCTTCGTCGATGACCTTCTATCACTTGGAAGTGAATGGTCGCTTCTTGTGTCTCACTAGTTTGACATTCGAATTGACGTTTAGTCAGTGGATGATTATTTCTGAAGGTATGCCTGACATATCGATTGCCAACCAAGCAAATATATCAGCATTAGCTCTCAGCAATTGGATCAACTACTCGTGCTCTATCATCTAAAGCTACGATCCAATTTGAATAAATTTAGTCGGGTCATTCTCTTTCAACGGGATCGAGACCAGCCGTTCAGTCGATTCGTCCCACTTTTCATCCTCTCGCTGATCAAGTCTTTCCAGCTGTAGAGAGTCTTCCAACTTATTTTTCTTTGTAGTAATTGCGAGACAACATCAGACAATCTACTGGTCACCTTGCATCTCTCTGACTCTAATTTTAGTCAAAAATTGAACCAACAAGTGATATGTCGACACTATCGCCTTGAGAGCATTGAGTCTCGATCTTCTGAGTATGGCATTATATGCCGATTGGACTCTAATGACCATAAAAGTCAAGGCGATAGTGCTTTGTCGAGGCTCTATCCCTACAATCAATGGAAGATCAATCTCTCCCTCAACATCAATGGTGTCTCTTATAAATCTAACCAAGAGAATGGGAACTCTTCGGAGTCATTCTATCAAAAATTTCATTCAGGAGAAAGTTATTAGTTGAGCTTTCATTATCAACAAGAATTTTTTTGACATCATAGTTTGCCATCATCGTCGAGACAACGACAACATCATCATGCAGAGTCTGAATTCCTCTTACATCATCATCCAAAAAAAAATAAGTTCGTCGAATCATCACTACTTAGCCGATTCTTCTTCAGATGTTGGCCCCCTAGCTCTTGGTCCCTCGGAGATCATGTTGATCATCCCGACCATCGGTCGATTTTGATGAATCTCTTCCAATGATGGTGGTTGATCAGCATGTGGCTAGGTCGGACGATTGAGTTGGGACTTGGCAAGATATTCCCGTCGAATGAGAGCTTCAATCTCATCCTTTAGCTAGAAGCATTGTTCGGTGTCGTGGCCATAGTCGCGATGAAATCGATAGTACTTCCTTTTATCCTTGCTTTGGTTCTTCATCGACGAGGGTCAGCGAAGTATTCCTCCCCTTTGATCTCCATCAAGATCTGTGCCTATAGAGTGGAGAGGGGAGTATAAGTATCGTACCAACTCTTCATATTAGTCAGCATTAAGTTCAGTCGGGAGGATGTCACTTTCTTATTTGGAATAGATCGATTTGGTCCAGCCCAAGCATCGTTCTTCCATTATTTCTTCTTCTGACCTATTTCATTTGGTTGGCATCAGTCAGAAGCGCCTTATTCTGTGCGAATGTATTTGTCTGCGCACTCCAGGAGTTTAGTATAAGTCTGGAGTGGGTTCTTATCTAGTGAATAGATGAATCGAGAGTCCCGCAGACCTCGCTTCATGGCCAAAATGGCCACATCTTCATTGAGATTTTGAACCTCAAGCGTGGCAGCATTAAAACATGTCACGAAGGCCTGAAAAGTCTCTTCCTTGCCTTACTTGATCGAGAAGAGACTGTCTGAAGTTCGTGGCATCCTTCTGCTGGTATTGAAGTGATCCACGAAGGAGTCTTCAAGCTACCCAAAAGAGTCGACACTTTTTGACTGAAGCCTAAAGTACCAGGCTCGAGCAGCTTTTCGAAGGATGGTCGGAAAGCCAATGCACATGAGGACATCATTCGCCCCCTGAATCATCATGAGAGCCTTATAGCTCTCGAGATGATCGATTGGGTCAGTGGAGCCATCATATAGCTCCATCTGAGGCATCTTGAATCATGATGGGATTGGCTCGTCCAAGATGCACGAAGAAAAAGGAGGAGCTGCATGGATGCGAAGACCATCGGAGGACCCTCCTATCATGTCCTCCTAGATCTGGGCTAGTCAATGGTCGATTTTCTTGAGCTTTTGCTTGTATTCATTGAACCATCGCTGGTAAGACGTCCCCGACGTCGATCCTCCCAAAGAACTGGAGGAGGAAAAAGTTGTCGAGTCTCATGGTTATTTCCTCTTGTGTTAACTCTAATGAGAAAATGGAAAAACTGACCATCATGATCGATGAGTGGTTCCTCACAAGCAACAAGGAGATGGGGCTTCCATCCGATGTGAGCATCGAGATGGTCACTCCAATGGAGAGATCGAATGCCTCGGCATGCGGCAGCTGTATTTGGATGATATAGCCTGCATCACTAGATCCTCTGACATCATGCACGATTGCTGTTGGAGGCTGTGCACAGCCTCCATCAATATCCAAACTTGCTGCATCAATGCAACCAATTACTGGGCCTACGGATCCGACGTGATCGCCGAACGCGAGGAGCTAGGTTCCACCATTATTGGAGATGGAGGGGGAAGTGTCTCTCATCAGGATGACTGGCCGACGAAGCTGATTGAGTTATGAGCATGCATTTTTGTCATTTATGGGATTGATTATGGATTCGCTATACTTTCCTCCTTCTTGGTGCGCCAATCTATTTTGGCCAATCTACCTGGCCTATAGTTGAACGTCGGAAAGCCTACAAGAGCAAGTCCACACCGATCAAAGTTGGCTCCGACAAGGATCCTTCGATGCTTAAGTTAGTAGGAAGGACTGGTCGAATAGGAAACTATGAGCAAAGTAGTAGAGTTTGCCCTAAGAGTATCTTGATGTGTCTTTCCAAACAACCAGATTACCTCCCTTTAGGTATTGGGGTGATAACCGCTTAGCATGTGGGTCCCTCTTTTTCTGGTGTAGTATGATCATGGGTAGGTAGTTAAAACCATCTGCTAATCATCGTTGCCCACTCTTCTTGGGGTGATTTTATAGGGTCAATCATAAGCCAAATGAGTTATTTAGAGAGCTTCCATCGGTCAGTCAGCTGGTTTGGCACCGATCGATCATCGACAGTGAAAAGGATTGAAGCTAATTGATTATCTATTGTTTGGAGAATCTGAAGCCAATTGTCACCTTAGTGATTCCAGACCGATGGTTAGTCAGTCAGAAGAAGCAATCCGATCATTGTTTGTCAGCCCAATCATTGGTTGGATGGCCATATGTTGGCGCTCTCATTAATGTATCGATGGGACAGTTGATGGATTGGCGAGTGTTGATCCTTCGACAAGCCTTCTCTATGGTGATGATTGATCGGATGTTAATTATTGCCCTTCAGCCAATCAATCAATAATCGACTAGGTCAATTGAACATCGATCATTAAGTCAATCAGTCGATGGTTCATCGAGTAATTTGTCAACCATCCATCATCGATCGTCAGTCGACGAAGGTCTATCAGTGTCCGATGGTTGGTCAATTGTAAGTTGGTGAGTTAGACAGTAGATTGATAGCCCCCAATAGGTGCAATCTAAATTCAATCCATATTCAAATAAAGTTAAAATATATAATCTAGAGGGGTCCTCCCTTTAGCACACCGGTATAGGTGAGATTTGAGACCAAGTCATCAGGCATCACCTTTGAATGACTCTTACCAACTTATCAAGTTGACAACCACCCAATGTTTGGATTGCTTTGAGTGTAATATACATTATATCAATCCAATGGTTTTTTGAGATCAAATCAGGGATCAGAAGTAATCCAAAAACAAACCATATATACATATATGAATTGATTACTTTATTTTTATTAGTGTATTATGTAATAAATTATAGTGTTGCTCCTAAATCTTCCAGCCTGAGATCGGCTGCTGAGGAATTTGTGGCCAAGGAAGGACTGCTACTGGAGCTTCACTCGATCACCTACAAAGAAGTCCTCATCGAGATGTTTTTCGATGAAGACCTCCGATGCTCAAGTTAGGAGACTGGAGAACAATGAGAGAAGAAAGTATCAAATTGAGTTCATACCTTGAGGGTCCCAAAGCCTCTTTATTTATATGAAAAGAATTGGAGTTGTACCCATCTCGGACTCTAACGACCTTCCGAATCTATCACGCCGGATTGATTCAGGAGATGTCTTTCCTTTTATGGAAGAAGAGATCGCAAAGGACTCCATCTTTATTTGGGTTTCCCAATTTGGAGATAACATGGATCTAACTTAGATGGTGATAGCTCGGTACTAGATGACCTATGATAGATCATCACTGACCAATCTGGAGGGGACCATCCTGGGGAGGTAAGAATAGCTCATCCATGAATGAGCTATAATAGGTTGGCTTAATCTGATCTATGATAAATCATCATTCTTGAAGGTTGATCATCACATACGACCAACAACTTACGGTAGCTCATTTCACATTGGTCGATAGTATACGAGCAATAGTAGGTCGTCCGAACATTCATCAATTCGAGGGAAACCAGATAGCTCGCCAAAGGACAAACTATGATAGGTTGGTAATGGTCGATCTATAACAAATTTCTCTCTGATATTGGTTGTCCATACATGATCCATTGCAAACCAAGCATTAACATGGCATACTACAAGACAAATTGGTCAAGATCATGTGAGTGGTAACCGATCCTCATAGGACAACCTATGACAATAGATAGGCTATGTCCGATGAATACCAAGCTGAGGATGAGGAATAACCAATCCACAATAATTGCCCTCCACTCAAAAGGCCGAGTTATGATTGCTCAATCGATGTGAGTATCCTTCCGAAGTCAAGGTCGATCTATACGAACAGGTCAGGTTGCCACATGTTGATGATCAGCGCTATGAAGAGACCTATGGAAGACCATCAATCTTCAAATCCAACCATCCATTAGCTCAATCTGCAATCATCTATTCTGACAAATTGATGCTTGCCACTAGGCAAAAATCCAATAGCGTTAGCGAATCGATGATAGATCGGGACCGTCCAGACTTCTTATAAATATGGATCACCATTACTCCAATTTTTTACTGTTGCTGTTGCTGAGAGGAGAGCTTCAATACTTGTGCCTGTGAAGGGATTGCTCGATCAGGCCGACCTACCACCTTCCACATCCTTGGTCTTTTATTTTTCGACCACAACATTTCTATAGGTTAGTTCCTTTTCCCCTATGAGTGGAGTAAGCTCGTCCCCGTCCACCTAGAGCTTGGGTGATAATTCAAGAGATGTGGATCATGGATCCGACGCTCCCAGTTCTTCAGTTTGGTCCAAAGAACAAGGAGTTTCAAACTACGGTCCCTTTAGAGTTAACTCTGTCCTCACCTCTGAGGACTTAGATTTCATTAGGTTAAAGTATCGAATCTCGGATGCCTTCAAGTTAGAGGTTGCTAATCCTAGGGAGCGGATGGCTCTTCCTCGTCTGGGTTGAATAGGTATTTATTAGAAACCATTGAAGGCCGACCTTAGGTTGCCCTTTCATTTTTTGGTCATCGAGTTCTTAAACTTATTTAGGATAAGCCTTTGTAGCCTGGCACCAAACTCTTAGCGGCAGATCTTAGGTTTCATTACCCATTGCCTTCTCCTTGGTGTCGAACCCACCCTATAGCTCTTTTAGGGTTGCTTTACATTGAAAGATCATCCCACAGAGGTTGGGTGGTGGTACGCCTCCCCTCGGAAGGAACGTCATCTCTTCTAAGAAGCTCCTTCTTTGGTACATAACTAAAAGGACTGCTTCTTTTTCATCTTGGCCGAGCAATCCTAGGGCTTCAACATACTTTAGGGCCAACCCCATAAGTCGACGGTCAGGGTTTCGATATTGTTCGATGTAGAGGAGGAGATCATAGCTCGACTTTTCAATACTGTTCCTCCACCATTGTCCAAACTCCTCATCAAGGAGAACTTGTTCAAGGTTGGATTAATTCTGGTAGATCCGAAGAGTAAGTTGGAATTTTGCTCGGCTCGACTCTTCTTTCATTTTCCTTCCTGTCGTTCTTATTATTCAATTCATTTTTTTGTAGTGATGAATCGGGCCGAGCTTGAAGCTCTTTGTCGATCTGTGAAGAAGAGAAAGGCGAGCAGGGCTCTTGCCCCTAAACGTAGCTGACCATAAGCCTTCTCACTCAACCCACTATTGGTCATTCTTCGGCCCCTAGCAGCGAGCCAAGGGGAGGATCTTTGGCTCCTGCAAAAGCAGTGGAGCCCCTCTGATCAATGCCCCCGAGGGATCCCATCCTTCGTGCTTCTGCTTCATCACCGCATCGTGGTTCGGGCAGGCCCCAAATTTCAATATGAATGTTGTCTTGGGTAGTCGATGTATCGCCCAAAGTTTCTACCCCAAGGGAAGTTCCACTCGATGTCGAGGCCTAGGACAACAGAAGTGGCCTCGGTGATTATTAAGTAGCTCGGTCTCTAATCGAGTCAATTGTTCTTCCTACTGATGTGGAGATCATGGAACGTAAAGGGGGTGCTTTCCGAGTCCATGACTCGTACGACTTTCTTTAGGTAAGTGATGATCCATTATTCCTCGATTTTGCTTTGGGGATGCTTCGACAGTGCTAACTTTTTTCTTTTTTTAGCTCACCCACCATTTGGATCACTTCTCCGATGCCATCTGTGAAGCTCGGCGTATCTCGAAGGAGGATGAGGAAAAGGCCAGCCAAGCCAATAGGTGGGCCGATGATGCCGAGCTTTCTAAGCTGAAATCTGAAGAGGAGTTGAAGAAAGAGAAGAAATAGTTTGAATCCAACCTCCTCAAAGCTCGGTCTGATTTTGAAGCTCGGCTAGAAGCCGAGAAGAAGAAGTACGAGGAGAAGTTGGAGGCCTCCAAGATCGCCGCCGTTGAAGCCTTCAAGTCTTCTACCAAGCTCCGAGATATCAAGGTGCAGTTCAGTTCTCTTTCTTACATTCAGGCGGGCAAAGATCTAAAGGCAAAGTTAAAGAAGATCCTTCACGACTTCGACCTCGAGCTCCTAGAGTCCAACGATGAGGAGGTGGTTGCCGAGGGTGGGGACGAAGACATCCGTATGGAGGATCTTTTTAGCCCAACCCACGAGGATCAGATGATTGAGCAAGCAACACCTGTCCTGCCTCCCACTATGATTACTTTGTCCAACCATGCCGAGGTTCGGTGAGTCTCGAGCCCCTGATGGGTCCTAGTGTAGCTTTGCTCAGGCATGTTCAAGCTTAATGATTGGTCGGTACATTTTGTCAAACCTCAAAATGTTCTAAGGTATTTTTGCATGATATTGACCAAACTTTGTAAATATTTCATTATTAATGAATGCATACTTTTGAAGTCATTGAGGTTAGCTATGTCGAATGAAGTTCAAAGACTTCGTCTACTCGCATTATTTTCTTAAAGACATAGATCGATTAAAAATTTGATGCGACCAATATGAAGGCACAAATGCAAGTAGGACTGTGCCATAGCATTCTTTGTTTATAATCGAGGAGAGCAGGATTGTTTGATTTCGTCCCTCGACCATGGTCATGGGATGCTCGAAGGAGGAAGATGTGTTTCGTTCCTCATCCATAGCCAAGGATCACATGTTAGCAAATCGCTGGATACGCATTCTATTCCTCGGCCATAGCCGAGGAATGCGCGTTGGCGAATCGATGAAGATGCATTTCATTCCTCGATTGTAGCCAAGGAACGTGCATTGGCTGAGGAACGCACGTTGGTAAATCAATGAAGATGCATTTCGTTCCTCGATTGTAGCCAAGGAACGCGCATTGGTGAATCGACGAAGATGCATTCCATTCCTCGACTGTAGTCGAGGAATGTGCATTGGCGAATCGATAGAGACGTGTTTCGTTCCTCAACCATAGTCGAGGAACACACATTGGCAACTTTAAAGATCAAATCTATGGAAAAGTTATTATTTATCATCAATGAAAACATCAAAATAAAAATTATAGTTTATGGATAGTATCTGCGAAGATTGTCGGCATTCCATGTCCTCAATGTCGGAGTTCCATCCGATTAGCAAAGGTGATAAACACTGGGCCAAACTATCTCGGCCACCCGATAATGGCCTTCCCAATTTGGTGTAGCTTCGATTGCTCAGTTGGGCGAGAAATTTTGCTCGATGAAGAACCAATTGCCTTGTTAGAAAAGATTTTTCTTTAACTCAAAAATTATAATACCAAGCTACTCTCTGTTGATAGTTGGACATCCGAATCTGTGCTCATTCTTGAGTTTTCTCCAATAGATCCAAGTTCTCCCTCATTCCGAAGGAGTTGCTATCCTCGTTAAATTCTTCAACTCGAAGAATAAGTAGTCTGATCGCTGTCATAGGCAGTCAAAAATAAAACCTAACTCACTACTATATAGATATGATAAATCGAGATAGTTTTCTCAAGGATCATATTAATTATATTTAAATTATAATTAAAAGTAAAATTTAAATTAATTAAAAATTAATTAATTAAAAGGCTACTTAAATTAATTAAGAAAGTAAATAAATAGCAAATTAATTAAAAGAGGAGTTGCAAGTATGGAGATGGATTCTCAAGATCTTAATTGATCACTTATTTAATGGCTGATATTCTTTTTAATATGCTGTAATTGATATCTAATCAATAAAGATATAACCTATCGTAGAAAGCGTTGTCTGTACCCTTAGATCATAGTCTATTCCTTAAAATTATAGGCTAGTCTAAATTAATTTAGATATAAAAAAAATTAATTTAAATATAATTTATCCCAAGAGCACGAACTATACCCATAGATCATGGCTCATCCCAAGGATAATAAACTATTTTGAATTAATTGCAAGAAAATAAAGACAACATAAAAATATTATAACTAAAAAATAGTCTTTATTATAAATTAAAAATATATATATATAAAATAAAAAAATAAAAATATCATCAAAATAAGATCATAATGATCTTTTGAGAACTAGATGATCAACCGACCATCGGAAAGCTTCTCACTAAAATCTTCATCCTTGAAGCTTGAGGAAGATCCTTGACGGCAATGGTTGCAAAAATCAGGAGCAAAAGAAAAGGTTTGGTGGAGAAGTAAGAGAGTTTGGTGGTTTGTTGAAAAAAAGAAAGAAGAAAGAAGGAAGAAAAGAAGAGAGGATTGGGGGGGGAGGGAGAGAGAGAGAGAGAGAGAGAGAGAGAGAGAGTTTTTAGGTGAAGGAAGGGCTTTGGAGAGCTTAGGAGGGCTTAGGAGGGATTTTCCCCCAAGGGGAGGCTTATGGCTTGTTGGTTTAGCCAAAGAGAATTTTTATAGAGAGAAAAGGAGAGAATTTGAGTTAAAAATGGAGAAAACCAAAGAAAACAAGTCTGAATTGAATTCTACCCCCTATGATGATTTTCAGCCATCAGATCGAATTCAAACTATCTAGATCTGGTCAAAATCCATCACTCGTAGCTTCAATAAGACCCAGATTAATTCATAGCTGTTAGATCGCTTGATAGGATGAATTCTGACCATTAGATTGTGCTAAAATTCTTTGAATCAAGTCGAAATCCCTTTTCCACCATTGGATCTTCACCGGCATGATTTTTGACTATCGAATCGTGCAAAAGCGCTGGATGGAGCCGAATCAAACCAAGAATTAATATCAGCCATTGGATCTTGGGCGAAACAAACGCAGACCATTGGATTGCACAAGCACTATGCCGCTAGACCACGTGGACTAGGACCTCTTAATGCCATAACCAATCACCATGCATTTTTTCCTGGGGAAATGGTGGTTCTACCCCTATGAACCACATGGTGGCCGCTGATTGGGTGCGCCTGCTAAGCTGGATAGTCCATGCCTGGATCTATGGATCGGCTGACCGGTCTACGTGCACTAGTGGGCTTAGCGAGCTTCTATGGCTGGGCTCTACAGGCTGGCGGGTTGGTAGGCCAGCTTCTCTAGTTGGGCCAGCTTGTCGATGCACCAGCTAGCTCTTCTACGACAGCTTAGCTGGGCGCACCGACTAAGCCGGCTGCGATGGCTGAGCCATTTTTTAATTTTTTTATTTTTCTTTTCTTTTTTCTTTGAAAAGTAATTTTGGATCCATTTTAACTCAGATTTGCTTCAAATTTATTTCATTATGATCCATAAATCGAACTCTTTTATCCATGATCTTCTTTTACAAAAAATTTAAAATATTAATTCTTATAGAATAAAGATAAATTAATAAATAAATTAATACTTTTATATATGTATTTAATGTGTTTGTCACACCCCCTAACTTGAACTTTGCTCATCTTCAAGTATAGTAGATAAATTAGCAATATATATCAACTTAGTCTTGAATTAAAAGTTAGATTTAAATATTCCTAAAGATAGCTGATATTCGGCCAGATTATTAAAGAGGTACATCGTCGGATTATTAATTCATCCTAATTAATGGTTGAGTGTTAGCCATAAAAATTTTTAGAGATCTTCTTTCACCAACTCCCTATCTTACTCTTTAAATCCTCTAACTATTAGATATGTGTGCCCTAGAAGCCAGAATTGGCTGACACTTATAATACACTTTTAGAGGCAAAATTATAATTTTGATTATAAATAATAAAATGAGTTATTTTCTATCACAAATATGTTTTTAGTGTCTGTGATACATCCCTTGAGTTAATAGTAATGATAATTCTTATTTTTAAGAGTTTAAAATTTAAGATAAGAATTTTCATTATTAACTCATAAAATGCTCCTAACCATAGCATCATCATGAGGATAGTGATTGATCTAAAAGGTTGATGTACAATCACTTTTTTATAGTAGATGAATCTTGAGTCTATGGTGTAGAGACACCAGAGCGAGAGTATAGATACTCGTTAGAGAATGAGGGCACTGAGCGTGACCACCTCGAGCAGTCATAAAAAAGTCTACCTTCTCATCGATGATTGGGTCGAAGCTGCAGTGGTGTGTCTGGTTCTTTGACTTGAGGTGCATCGATAGTTCACCTTAAGGATGTTATAATTTAACTACATCATGACTCAATCTCCTAGCCATTCATAATCCTGACGTATATGTTGGTTATAGCATGTTCATTGTAGGAATTGGATTGCACCAAGAGAAAATCTATCTACCTCGATGGATAAGGAGCAGCCCTATGATGATCATGAGAATCAAGTCCTTAAGCCCATGGCCATGGTAGAGTGAAATAATAGAATGAGTTTCTATGAAAATTTTCACATCGAACTTGAATTGAATGATTAAATCATATGATAGAATTAGGATTTGACGAGTTCACCTTAACCCTAATCTAATCGGGGCTCAGGATAGAAGAACTTAATCACACAGGTAGCTGCACTGAGAGGTTCATTTTTAATTCTGATGGATTGCCACCATATACTATTAGCTATCACTGATGGATTTTGGAAGCAATTAGAATGATTTGGATGATCGATCATTCTAAGTTATCTAAATCAGAAAAATTCTAATCCATCAAAAGATGGCTCGATGATGTCGATGATAGAGATCACGATATATTCCATTACCATACAGAATTGAACCTAACTGGATCACACAAATAAGAGTTTGGATCTGGATATCATCAATTGGACTAATCCAATTCAATTGATTTGAATAAGATTCAATTAGTTTCAAGAAAATTATGCTAACACATGATTGAGCCTAACGTTCTCTTTCTACTATCATTAAAAGTTATCTCGACTAAGCCAAATATTTTTGTACTCACTTAGGTATCTTTACTTGGTCTGACTGAAGCTTGTCCAGGTCAAAAAAGGGTTATCTTAATTTATAAGATAAATTAGAGACAATACCTACCAATTTCTATCACCTACCCATTCTTGTCTTTTGACTTTGGTCAAACGTTGACCTTTGACACTTAGACATCTGCCCATGTGTCATGCACCCATAGGAGAGCAGACAGAAACTTATTTCCTATTAAATATGTGTGCCCTAGAAGTCAGAATTGGCTGACACTTATAATACACTTCTAGGGGCAAAATTATAATTTTGACTATAAATAATAAAATAGATTATTTTCTATCACATATGTGTATCTAGTGTCTATGATACATCCCTTTAGTTAATGGTAATGATAATTCTTATTTTCAAAAATTAAAAATTTAAGACAAGAATTTTCATTATTAACTCATAAAATGCTCCTGACCATAGGATCATCATGAGGATGGTGATTAATCCGAAAGGTTAGTGTACAATCGCTTCTTTATAGTAGATGAGTCTTAAGTCTATGATTTAGAGATACCGAAATGAGAGTATAGGTACTCGTTAGAGAACGAGGGCACTGAGCGTGACCACCTCGAGTACTCATAAGGAAATCTACCTTCTCATCGACGACTGACATGAAGCTATAGTGGTGTGTCTGGTTCTTTGACTTGAGGTACATCGACAGTTCACCTTGAGGGTATTATAGTTTGACTACACCATGACTTGGTCTCCTAGCCATTTGAAATCCTGAGGTGTATGTTGGCTATAGCATGTTCATTATAGGAATTGGATTGCACCAAGATGGAATCTATCTACCTCGGTGGATGAGGAGCAGTCCAATGATGATCATGAGAATCAAGTCCATAAGCCCATGGCCATGGCAGAGAGTGAAATAATAGAAAGAGTTTCTATTAAGCTTTTCATTTCGAACTTAAATCAAATGATTAAATCATTTGATAGAAATTAGGGTTTGACGAGTTCACCTTAACCCTAATCTAATCGGGGCTCAAGATGGAAGAACTTAATCACACAAGTAAGCTACACCAAGAGGTTCATTTTCAGTTCTGATGGATTGCCACCATATACTGCTTGGTGTCACTGGTGGATTTTGGAAGCAATTAGAATGATTTAGATGATTGATCATTCTAGTTGTCTGAATAAGAAGAGTTCTGATCCATCGAAAGAAGTTTCGATGATGTTGATGATGGAGATCACTATGATAGGAACGTGATGTTGTCGTTAAGATACCATGTTTATCAGTTTAATCCGACTTCTTAAAATCATTGAAATTGCGTAGATAGTAGTGAGTCGGGTTGAATCCACAGGGAAGGTAGTATTTTAGATTTGAAATCTTTGATTTTTAAAAGAAAAGGAAAAAAAGAAGAGTTTTAGGATCAAAAGTGAAGTCGGAAAATAAAAAGCAAAAATTAAAAGATGCAGGAATTTAAACTTGGTACTAAGATCTACTAGTTAGATCTTAGCATCTACTTGCAAAGCAATAATTTAAAGTGCAAAAATTAAATTATAATAAAAATAAAAAGTAAGAAATTAAAGTGCAAAAAATAAAATTTTTATTAATTAAAATTTTAAAATTTAAATACATAGAATTTAAAAAGAATAAAATAGCCTGATCTCTGATCTTGGATCGGCATTGGCAGAAAGATGGTGTAGAAGCTCGGCTCTTCTTCTCGGCACCCGTTGCTTCGAAGCAGCCTTTAACCCATAGCCTGGCTTCGCCCTGTACCAAAGCTTCACCTTGATCGGAGATATTGATTTTTGGAGGCCTGGGGTCCTTTTTATAGAGCTAGGAGGGCTGGAAAGTTTGCTTCTAGGCAATGTGGGACTAATGACCTTTGTAATCATCAAAATCTGAATAAAATTTGAATTAAAATAGCTCTGATATGTCTCTGATAAATCTGATAAAATCCAGCCATTCAATAGAAATCCAACGGTCCAAAAATCATCAAAATCGGATGCAGATCAGCTCAGATCGGGTCGGATTAAATTCTGGCCGTTGGATCGCGCTTGATGGAGGAAATCTGGCCGCAAATCATGCGCCTGAGAGTTTGATCACCGTCGGGAGCTTTCTGGACCGTCGGATCATCGCCTGGATCGAGCGCTGCCATCCGATGGTGATCCGTGTGATGTCTGTAGCTGAATAAAATTCGGAAGCAACCACAGCCGTCCGATCCTGACCGCAAACAACCACATCCGTCCGATCGCGCAATCACTGTTCCCATGGACCGCGTAGACCGGCCGCACCGCACACCGCAACCAATCAGCGCCTCTGTTATCGAGCGAAAAGACTAAATTACCCTTATGAGCCATGATAAATTTCTGTAGACCCTTTAGGGGTCTAGGTCCACCACGTGGCAAGCTCTGATTCGCCGGATTTTGCTGAGCTGGCGGTCCACGCCTGGATCGTGGACCGGCTGATGGCTTCAATGGCTGAGTCGGCTTTGATGGCTTGGCTTGGCTTGGTGGCTCGGCTTGGCTTGGTGGCTCGGCTTGCGGAGCCGGCTGAGCCGTTTTCTTTTTTATTTAATTTTTATTTATTTTATATTTTTAAAAATTCATATCTTTTCCATTTTAGCTCCATTTTACTTGAAATTTATTTCATTGTGATCAAAAAAATGAGCTCTTTCTATTGATAATAAAATTTTATTTTTTAATTTTTATTATTTTTATTATTTTTTAATTAATTTTTTAATTAATAAAAATATGAATTTTTCAAAAATTATATATAAATTGATTAATAATTTTTAAAAATTAATATAAATTAATTAATAAATTAATACTTTTATTGGATGAATTTATGATGCTTATCACACCCCCCAACTTAAGCTTTGCTCGTCCTCGAGTAAAGAAAGAATTTAGTTTTAAATACCTTTTAACTTTAGAGTTTCGAATTTTACCTAAGCAATTTTCAAAATGGCCATTGATATTCAGTAGAGCTTAAATGAGACATATCATTGGGGTATTAATACTTATCAATAGAAAAATTAAGTAAAGAACATTAAATTTTTTCAGAACTTTTTCTAAATTATTCCTACCTTTATCTCTGATTTGTCTAAACTTTCATATAGGCAGGTGTATTGCTACTTCCATCCTTCATTTATTGATTTTTATTTTTACATTGCCCACTTTTTGATGCGAATATCATTGCTTACTTAGGCAACGGGACCCGGTTACTCGGTGGGAAACCAATGTTTCTTTTTTTTTTTTTTTTTTTTTTTTTTTTTTAACGTTGTACCACTATTGAGTGTCTTAACTCCTTAAGCTTTCTATTTGATCCATGTAGCGAGTCTTGGGCCAATGACTCCCAAACCAGTTGGCTTTAGGGCACTAGGTATAGAATACCCCTCGGGCTTACTAGCTCGAATCAAATAGGCTACGAGTTAAGACTAGCTTTACAACGAGCTTCTTTGCCCTTCCCACCTTTTGACGCGAAACTCAATGCTTGCTTAGGCAAAGAGGCCCGGTTACTCAGTGAGAAGTACTTGGAAACTATTTTATTAAAATAAATTTTTATATGAAGAAACGTATAGTTACCCTACACAAGCCTATAAAAAGTAGACTTTTCTTTGATGCTAGTAGAAATAATTAGAAATGCTCCAAGAAAAAAAATTTTTATGTTCTAGACTTAACTCTTTATTGAATTTTCTTAATACTTGATTCCTCAATATCTCACAGATTCTCTGATCTGTGTATCAATTTTCTTTTTAAAATGCTTAGTTTAATTCGATTCTTAAGCATAATCAAGGTATCTAAATACTAAATACTAACTTTTTTGAGGACTTAAAATTTTAAAATTTTTATTTTTCTCTCCCCCCAACTTAATCGACATTGTCCTCAATGGAGAAGAAAAAATAAAGGATGTAATAAAGAACATGAAAGAATACACCTAACTCAGTATATTTTTGGTCCAGCACATGCCTTTGAAAATTTGAGCTCTCCCTCCAACTTATTCAAATTATCCTAAAAAAAAATAAACTAAAAAGATAAATTAGATAAAAACTAAATATTGGGTTGCCTCCCAACAAGCGCTAAGTTTACCGTCTTCAGCCAGACACAATGTAGCTCACTATCCTGTGTCGAATATTGGATTGACAAATTCCAATGGTTTTGGATTGCCAATCTCAGAAAGTTGATTTATAATCCCATTATTAATATAATCTTTATTAATTTTAGGGATATAATTTATGATTCCATTCTCAGACCCATGTTTATTAAGAATTTCTCCTATTTGTTTTTCTAAAATGCTCATGAATGGAGTTTTTTTTAGGAGTTAAGTTTGATTCAATGGGTGCTGGAATGGTGACTAAAGGCGGTTTTAATTCTGGAGGTAAATTAATGTGATCTTGCTTAAACAACTCCATTGACATTTCATTACATGCCTTTTGATTTTTATAAGAAGAACCAGCTTCTAGGGTTGAAGGGAATAGGACATTAGGTTTATAAGTCTCGGGTAAATCATCTATTCTCTTTTTCCTTATTTCTATCTCATTTAAACTGGAACTAGCATCAGTACTAATTCCTGGCTTGGGTTCTTCTATGTGGTTAGTCTCAGTACTAACCAGTTTCTCTAAATTTTTATTTTGGCTAGCATCAGTACTAGCCTCTCTCACCTGGTCTTGGTATGGGTCCATAAGAATCCTATAGCTTTTAAGTTCAGGAATTACTTTGGCATTCTCAAATTGGAGATTCTTAGATGAAACATTAGATTGATAATTTAATCCAGGTGGTTGGTGGTCATTAGGTGGGTTGTTTGAAATTGGTAGGTTTGGTAGTTGATCTAGTTCTCTCCTCATGTTAGACTCAACTAATTATCCTATTTGAGCTTCTAGTCTGGCGATAGATTGCTGTTGAGTTAGAATTAATTGTTGAAGTTGGTTAAATCTATCATCAGCTAGATTGGTCTGTTGAGGAGGTGGGTATGAAGGCTGATTATAATATGATGGCTGGTTAAACTGACTAGGCTGACCATTATTATAGGCATAATTTTGATAATTTTGCTCAAGTGAAATTTGGGTCTGAGCCTGAGTCTGTTGGGATGTCCAAGAAAAATTAAAGTTACTCCAATCTGAATTATATGAATTTGAAAATGGGTCATTAATCAATTTGGAGTATCCTTGAGTAGCTTGAACTTGTTCTTGGATAAAATATGAAAACTGTGCAGTCATAGGACATTCACTTACATGATGGGTTGGACTAGCACAGATTGAATAATTCTCCTGATAATTAGAAGATGATGTGAATTGTGCAGGAGATTGTTGACCTAGGGTTAGGAGTTGATCTATTTTCTGAGCAAGAAGGTCAACTTTACCTAATTTTTGGACTATTAGGTTCAGATTAGCCATTTGATTATTATGTTTAATGTGAATCAACCATTCAATTAAGTTCAACTAAATCAGAAAAAGTGATTTCCTACCATGCATGTATTAGTGTAACCCTAATGTATGGTTCAAAAAAAAAATTTTTTAGAATATTTTTTTTATTATTTTTATTTTATTATAAATTAATTTTTTTATTTATTAATTTTAATTTAATTTAATTTAATTTAATTTAATTTAATTATTATTTTTAATATTTTTTTAGTTAGTTTAATTTAATTTTTATTTTATTTTATTTTATTTTTTTAGAGGAGAAAGAAAGAAAAAAAAAGTTCTCAAGAAGAGGTCCTAAGGAGTCCTAGAACTAAGAAGAAGAGAGAAGAATTAAGGTTTAATTAGGTTTGATGTTGGTTAGCAATCAAGTTGGTCAATCAATCCTGACTAAGGGTTATCCTAGATCTAGACAGCTCCTAACTGCCAAGGTCACCTTCAAGCCCTCCAAGTGTAGGATTAGCCAATCAACTAGCCAGGTAAGTGTAAGGTTCGGTGGGAGTCCCCCCGTTGCTTGCCTTAGACACCAATTGTGCTTGGCCAGGTAAGCGAACGGAACCAATTAGAAACCACCTTCCTTCGGGCCCAATCGTCCCTGAACCACTTTCCTAGACACCAGTCAAATTGACTTATCCTAACCCGGTTCAACTCTTAGGATTTCTTGTCCTATTGAGCTCGAGTTCCTAGGGTTGATGTCTAATTGATTTTAAAATTAAAGGTTTAGGTCAATGCAGGATGTTGGTTGGTTGTTTGTGGGCTAAGGAAAGGGTGATCAAATCCCCACCTTATCTTATTTAATTGGGTATTGCCCTTAATTTGATTTAATATGATATGCAAAAAAAATTCAATCAAAGGGTTCTATGCAATTTAAACTAGATGCATGTAACTAATTGAATTCTGAAAGGCTTACCTTGCCTCCAGCAATCACCAAAAAAAAAAAATAAAAAAAAATAAAAATAAAACTAATATGATGCATGCTCTAAACAGTTAGGATTTCTAATCTTATCATGAGGTTTTTAATTAGGTTTAAATAAATATTTTTTTAAAATTAATTTAAAAAATAAAATAAATAAATAAATAAAATAAAAAGAAAAGAGAACTAGGGTTAGGATTGATCTCACCAGGCAAAACTTCTGATTCTTTTTATTCTTTTTTTTTCTGCAAAATAATAAAAAAAATTAGCAAGAAAATAAAAATTTTATTTATAATTTATTTATAGAAAAATCAAAGAGATCAAAAATTTAATATCTGTGCCTTCCCCGGCAACGGCGCCAAAAACATGATAAGAACGCGATGTTGTCATTAAAACACCGTGTTTATCAGTTTAATCCGACTTCTTAAAATCATTGAAAATGCGTAGATAGTAGTGAGTCGGGTCGAATCCACAGGGAAGGTAGTATTTTAGATTTGAAATCTTTGATTTTTAAAAGAAAAAGAAAAAAAGAAGAGTTTTAGGATCAAAAGTGAAGTCGGAAAATAAAAAGCGAAAATTAAAAGGTGCAGGAATTTAAACTTGGTACTAAGATCTACTAGTTAGATCTTAGCATCTACTTGCAAAGCAATAATTTAAAGTGTAAAAATTAAATTATAATAAAAATAAAAAGTAAGAAATTAAAGTATAAAAAAATAAAATTTTTATTAATTAAAATTTTAAAATTTAAATATATAGAATTTAAAAAAAATAAAATAGCCTGATCTCTGATCTTGGATCGACATTGGCAGAAAGATGGTGTAGAAGCTCGGCTCTTCTTCTCAGCACCCATTGCTTCGAAGCAGCCTTTAACCCATAGCCTGGCTTTGCCCTGTACCAAAGCTTCATCTTGATCGGAGATATTGATTTTTGGAGGCCTGGGATCCTTTTTATAGAGCTAGGAGGGCTGGAAAGTTTGCTTCTAGGCAATGTGGGACTAATGACCTTTGTAATCATCAAAATCTCAATAAAATTTGAATTAAAATAGCTCTGATACATCTCTGATAAATCTGATAAAATCCAGCTGTTCAATAGAAATCCAACGGTCCAAAAATCATTAAAATCGGATGCAGATCAGCTCAGATCGGGTCGGATTAAATTCTAGCTATTGGATCGCGCTTGATGGAGGAAATCTAGCCACAAATCATGCGCCTGAGAGTTTGATCGCCGTCGGGAGCTTTCTGGACTGTCGGATCATCGCCTGGATCGAGCGCTGCCGTCCAATGGTGATTCGCATGATGTCTATAACTGAATAAAATCCGGAAGCAACCACAGCCATCCGATCCTGACCGCAAACAACCACATCCGTCCAATCGCGCAATCACTGTTCCGATGGACCGCATAGACCGACCGCACCACACACCGTAGCCAATCAGTGGTTCTGTTGTCGAGCAAAAAGACTAAATTACCCTTGTGAGCTGCGATAAACTTCTGTAGATCCTTTAGGGGTCTAGGTCCACCACATGGCAAGCTCTGATTCGCCAGATTTTGCTGAGCTGGCAGTCCACGCCTAGATCGTGGACTGACTGATGGCTTCAATGGCTGAGTCGGCTTTGATGGCTTGGCTTGGCTTATTGGCTCGGCTTGGCTTGGTGGCTCGGCTTGCGGAGCCGACTGAGCCGTTTTCTTTTTTATTTAATTTTTATTTATTTTATATTTTTAAAAATTCATATCTTTACCATTTTAGCTCCGTTTTACTTGAAATTTATTTTGTTATGATCAAAAAAATGATCTCTTTCTATTAATAATAAAATTTTATTTTTTAATTTTTATTATTTTTTTATTATTTTTTAATTAATTTTTTAATTAATAAAAATATGAATTTTTCAAAAATTATATATAAATTGATTAATAATTTTTAAAAATTAATATAAATTAATTAATAAATTAATACTTTTATTGATGAATTTATGATGCTTATCACACTACATATCCTATTACCATACAGAACTGAACCCAACTGGGTCACACAAATATGGATTTGAATTTGGATATCATCAATTAGACTAACCCAGTTCAATTAATTTGAATTAGATTCAATTAGGTTCAAGGAAATCATGCTAGCACATGGTTGAACCTCATATTCTCCTTTTTCTATCATTAAAAGTTGTCTCGACTAAGCCAAATGAGTTTGTGCTCACTCAGGTACCTTTATCGGGTCTGACTAGAGCTTGTCTAGGTTAGAAAAGGGTTGTCTTAATTTATGAGATAAATTTAAGATAACACCTACCATTTTTCATCACCTGCTAATTCTTGTCCTTTGACTTTAGTCAAACATTAATCTTTGACCCTTGGACATCTGCCCATGTGTCATGCACTTATTGGAGAGCAAATAGGGGCTTGTCCCCTCCCTAAAAATTAGAAAGAAAGAGGTGCATGGCTAGGATGACATGCGCCCATGGATAGGGATGCCTGGAGTCCCATACGGATGGGACTCCAGGTTGCTTCTTGGATTCAAACTAGGTGACCCTCACCTCTAGATTTTGACCAGTCTTAGGTGCTACCTTAGGATGAATCTATGGGTTTCTCATCTGATTGGATCAGATGATGTCATTCCACCAATCTGATTTAGATCTGATTAAATGAAGCAACGTGATTGGCCGAGGTGATGTGGCACTGCATGGCGCAGTAGGGTCTATATAAAGATCTGTCTGCACCCACTTTTTAGAGACTCCTCTTCTAGCCATGCCCCAAGGCTATCCCTCTCCCTTCTCCATGCCACCTTTAGGCCATCTCTCTCCTCTCCATGCCCAAGGATAGTTGGGCTTCAGATTAGTGCGATTCATGCAAGAAAAGGCTCATGAGAAAGGAAGAAGGCAGCACCACTGCAGAGACGACTGCTGATCTTCGAAAGGAGTTTCAAAGATCCTCCAAATTAGATCCAGATCTAATTTTTGGAGATGAGATAAAGAAAGAGAAGATCTTCAGATCTAGCCTGAGTGGATACCGATAGAGGCCAGGCGCTTGTGTGGCTAGATCCAGAACCTTAGGCAATCAGCAAGATCATCAACGGATAATCGGATTACTCACATCAAGGTAAAATTAATTTAGATTTAATTTAATTTAATTTTTTTATTTATTAAATTATAAAATTAGATTTGAAAAATGTTAGATCTGATTAGGATCTAAGAAAAAATTTTTGAAATATGCCTCTTGATCTAATCAGATTTGAACGAACCTAACCCTAGAAAATCAGAATTCTCCTTCAACTAGTATCAAAGCCAGGTTCTTATAAAATTTATTTAGATTTGATTTAATCTGATAAATTAGTGATTTTAGATATCACATGATATGTGATTAGATCTAAAATCAAAAAAATTAAAAAATTAAAATTAATTAATCTAGATCTAAAATGTATACATGGCTAGACTAGAAATAAAATTATTCTGTGTAGTCTAGTATAAATCATAACTTTTATTTAATTAAATATAATTTTTAGATCTAATTATTTACTATTTATTGATTTTATAAATATTATAATCAGATCTAAAAATAAAAAATAAATTAAATTTAATTTATTCATATGAGATATGATAGTTGCATGTTTAGACTAGTTGTAGAATAGTTCTACAATAGGGTCTAAATTAAATTTTATTTGATGAGATCAAATTTAAATTTAATTTTTTAGATAATTATGAAATAATTTAGATCTGAAAAATATGCATGATATGATATATACAAAATATGTTTTAATTAGATTAATTTTCTTATATGAGATATATGCTTAGATCTAATTAGTTTTTGTAGATTAGTTATATTTCTGATTAAGATGTTTCCCTTGACCGTCCGATCATAAGAATAAAGTAGGGTTTAATGACCCTCTCCTCCCATTCAATGAGATTTTCTTATGATGTGTAGGAGTGCTGCACGTTCGTTCTTAATCAAAAATTGAAAACTTACTTTGTGCAAAATCCTAGATCCTGAAACCCTAGGATCTTATTTACGTGTTTTATTTTTGAACCCTAAACTTAATTAAGAATTAAGATTATGAAACATATTAGGTCTAAAATTGAGAATTTTTAGATCTAAGACATGTTCATAAAATTGGGTTCAAGCTTGGATAGCTCAATTAGGTCTAGCAGTTGATCAAACCGAATCAAGAATTGGTTAGATGGGATCAACAATGCTTAAATTGACCAGCCTAATAGGATTAAGTCTGGGTCAAGATCGAGTCATGTGAGTGATCGATCAAGCTAAGACCTAATTAGGCTCAGTGGTTAGAGTCTGGATTGTAGGCTAACCCGATTGGTTCTGGCTTAAATAATTTGGTGTCTAAGGTAAGTTTGGCAGATACGATCGACTGATTTTTAATTGGAAGCTACTCGATTCGAATGCATTCTTGTCGAGTTAATGGCATATCCCTTCCACCGATCTCACTTACCTGGCCATGTTTGTTGACTCAGTTCTGATCTGAGGTGGTCAATAATCCGAGCTAACCCATGCCACTAGGTTAGTCATAATGGTTATGACTATGTCAAGTCTAGTTTAATGAGACCTAAATCAAATCTTCCTAAGAAAAGATTAAGTCTAAGGTCTTCCACCATTGTAGATGTACGGGCCCTTCTCGGGTTGATTGTTCTCGACTGGTTACAGTAGCTCAGTTGCACCAAGAAGATGCAACCATGTCTATTAGGCATTGGATGCTACAGGCTGAAGGATGGATTGGGCTCAATATTTTGGATATGGTAAGAGACTCAATTAAAATTCAATCTATGCAAATGGTGGATCTGACTTAACTAAGGAGTGGATCAATATTTCGGACACGGTGAGATTCATGAATTAGAGACCAAGATTGGGTGCATCATGATTAGAGAATCATTGAACAAGAATTGTTCACTCATTGGCTAATCCATCACCAATAACTATTAGATGAGGTGATGAGTTAGTTGGTGGGACCACACCATTAACTAGAAATCAGTAATCATGGAGATTTTTGCACCTCTACAGAGGGAGTGTAGGGATCCGAGAAAATAGTGGAAGTTAATTTATTTAAAAATAAAATTCTTAAATAAATTGGTTAAGTCTTAATTATAATATCTAACTAGAAACTTTGACTCTCTATAGAAAAATGTCTGCATCCAACCTACTAGTACGAATCCTGGACACCCATAGACTAACCGAATCAAATTATAAGGATTGACTTTGAAACTTCAAAATCATTGTAGGTTCTGAGAAGTTAACTGATGTATTGGATCAGGACCCTCCCACCTTACCAGCTCGTCCATCCACTGAGCAGAGAGCATCTCTAGATAAGTGGACAGATGAAGATAATAAGGTCAGATACTACATGTTGGGCTCGATGTCTGATGAACTTCAGCGCCAACATGAAGATATTAGGACTGCTCACCAAATGTTGGCTCACCTACAGGAGATGTTTGGTGATCAGAGTTGCACAGCCAAGTATCAAGTCACTAAATGATTATTCAAGGCTAAGATGCATGATGGACAGTCAGTCCAAGATCATTGTCTAATGATGATCAAGAACTTGAAAAAGCTTGAGAAGCTTGGAGTGAGATTGGACTTGGATCTGTAGAATGATATAATTCTACAATCCTTGACTGATGCATATGGGCAATTCATCATGAACTACCATATGCATAAACTTCAAAATTTTTTGGCCGAACTTATGAACATGCTGGTTACCGCTGAGCTTTTCATGAAAGGTTTTAAAGGCTCAGTACTTGCTATGGAACGAACTTCTTCCAAGAGAAAGTCTTTTGGAAAGAAGAAGAAGTCTGTGAAAAAGCAGAAGATGGAAGAAGAAAAGAAGAAAAAGGTAGAGCTGAAGAAAAAGGCCGCTGACAAAGAAAAGTATTTCCATTGCAACAATGATGGCCACTAGTAGCGGAACTGCCCTATTTACCTAGCCACCCTAAAGAAGAAGTAGGCGGATCCTTCTGGAGGTATGCTCGTTATTGAGTCTAACCTTACAATTTTTTCTACATCCAGTTGGGTGCTTGACTCTGGTTCTAGTGCTCACTTATGCACTTCTATGCAGGATCTTGAGGATAGCAGGAGGCTGAGGGATGGTGAGATGATCCTGTGCATCGAAAATAGAGCAAGAGTTGCTGCCGTGGTTGTGGGAACATACCCTCTTCGACTACCATCTAGTTTAGACTTAGTATTAAAAGACTATTATTATATGCCTGCAGTAAGTAGGAATTTGATTTCTGTTTCTTGCTTGCATTAGAAGGCTTTGTAATTAGTTTTCTTAAGGACCATTGTAACATTCTTTATGAAAGAAATAAAATTGCAAGTGGTTTCCTTATTAACGATCTTTATCAGTTACATGTTGATGTATCTATTTTTAATTTCGAGCAAAATGTGAATGCCATAAAATCAAAACATCCTAGGAATAGTCCTAATGATAGGTATCTATGGCACCTAAGATTAAGTCATATAGTAGAAGATAGGGTTAACAAATTAAAGAAAATCGAGCTATTGAGTTCGTTGACTTTCGAGTCATATCCAATTTGTGAATCCTATCTTCATGGCAAAATGACTAAACTCCCTTTTGTAGGACATGGGGAAAGGGCCATGGATCTTTTTGCCCTAATACATACTGATGTGTGCGGCCCATTTGATGTGCTGGCTAGAGGCAACTTAGTCTACTTCATAACCATTACCAATGATTTATCTAGGTATGGGTATGTGTATCTTATGAGACACAAGTCTGAAGCCCTTGAAAAGTTTAAAGAATTCAGACATGAAGTAGAAAAGCAAATTGGAAAATACATTAAGATTATTCGATCAAATCAAGGAGGTGAATACCTTAGTCAAAAATTTTTGGACTATCTCAAAAAAAATGGCATAGTCTCTTAATGAACTCCACTAGAAATACCTCAACTCAATGGGGTCTCGGAATGGAGGAACTAAATCCTGTTAGATATGGTTCGATCCATGATGAGCTTCACAAACCTTCCTGATTTTCTTTGAGAATATTCTTTGTTAACTACAATATACTTACTGAATAGGATTCCTTCTAAAACTGTTCCTACCACACCGTATGAGATATGGCATGGTAAGAAATCAAGTCTGAGTCATCTCATAATTTGGGGTTGTCCGGCTCATGTCAAAAGACAACAAGCAACAAGTTAGACTTTAGACCCTTTAGAGCTCGATTTATAGAATATCCTAAAGAGTCATTAGGATATTATTTCTACATTCAAGAAGATCATAATGTAATTATGAGTCGATATGCCATCTTTCTTAAAAAATAGTTTATTCAAGATAGCGGCATCAGAAAGCAGATCAAGCTCGATGAGAAAGTCTCACAAGAGCAACGAGCTAAGGACCAAATAGAACCCAATCAGGTTAAGCCAATCCAGTCACTACCTCCACCTCGTAGATCCAAAAGGGTTTTCGGTCCCCCTGAGAGATACTTAGGTACTGTTTCAGAGAAAGTAGAGAAAATATTCCTCATAGGAAATGAGATTCGTAGTGATAATCCCAAAACCTATAACGAGGCAATATTAGATATCGACTCTGAGAAATGGTTAGAGGCAATGAAGTCAGAAATTAACTCGATGCACTCAAACCAACTCTGGACCTTGGTAGATCCACCAGAAGGTATAGTACCTATTGGATGTAAATGGATCTACAAGAGAAAGATTGGTGCAGATGGGAATACGGAGACATTCGAGGCTAGATTAGTGGCAAAAGATTATAGTCAACGCGAAAGCATTGACTATCAGGATACCTTTTTGCTAATAGCTATGCTAAAATCCATCCGCACATTGCTTGCTGTTACAGCCTGCTTCGATTATGAAATATGGCAAATGGACATGAAAATGACATTCTTAAATGGATATCTTAAGAAAAATATCTATATGGAACAGCCACTAGATTTTACATCCAATGATGATGATCACAAGGTATGCAAGCTGCAAAAGTCCATATATGGACTTAAGCAAGCATCTCAGAGTTGGAATACTCGAATTAATGATGTGATCAAAATATTTGGTTTCATCAAAAATGAGGAGTGTCTTCAAAAAGGTCAGTGGGAGTGCTGTTGTCTTCCTCATATTGTACGTGGATGACATCCTCCTTATTGGGAATGATATTCCCATATTGACCATAGTTAAAATGTGGTTATCTAAAGAATTCTCCATGAAAATCCTAGGAAAAGCATCCTTTATTTTGGAAATTAAGGTCTATAGAGATAGACTGAATAGGATGCTAAGACTTTCACAGAAGATGTACATAGAGGAAGTGTTAAAGAGGTTTAGCATGGAAAACTTTAAGAGGGGTTTAGTACCCTTCAGACATGGCATTCATCTTTCCAAGAAGATGTGCCCTAGCACACTTGAGAAAATAGAACGCATGAGCAAGATCTCTTATGCTTCAGCAATAGGGAGCCTCATGTATCCCATGTTATGTACACGATCTGATATAGCCCATGCTGTGAGTGTCACGAGCAGATATCAGTCGAACCCAAGTGAAGAACACTAGACTTCTGTGAAATGTATCCTTAAGTACTTGAGAAGAACTAAGGATATATTGTTGGTCTTTGGTATTGGAGAACTCCAAGTCCAGGGGTACACAGACTCAAATTTTATGTTCAATATAGATAATCAAAAGTCGACATCTGAAAGTCTATTTATATGCAATGGTGGAGCTGTCAGTTGATAAAGTTCCAAGCAGATAGTGATAGCAGATTCCATCGTGAAAGTAGAATACATCGCTACGTCAGAAGTTGCAAAGAAGGTATTCTGGTATAAAAAGTTTATCATAGAGATTGGAGTGATGCCATCAGATGCCATTGCTCTATATTGCGACAATAATGGCGTCATAGCCCTTGCTAAGGAGCCGAGGTCTTACCAAAAATCTAAGCACATCGAGTGGTGATACCACCTCATCCATGATTACGTTGAGAAGGGTTACGTTAAGGTAAAGAGAGTCGACTCCGCAGACAATGCGGCGAACATGCTTACAAAGTTGTTGGGCCAGTAGAAGATCGAAGCCCACCTTAAGAAGATGGAATTTAGATTTGTAGCCAATTAGCTTTAGGTCGAATGAAAATTTGTTAGGTATGTGTGTCCTAGATGTCAGAATTGCCTGACACTTGTAATACACTTCTAGGGGCAAAATTATAATTTGACTATAAATAATAAAATGGGTTATTTTCTATCACATATGTGTATTTAATATCTGTGATACATCCCTTGAGTTAATAGTAATGATAATTTTTATTTTTAAGAGTTGAAAATTTAAGACAAGAATTTTTATTGTTAACTCATAAAATGCTCCTGACCATGGGATCATCATGAGAATGGTGATTGATCTAGAAGGTTACTGTACAATTGCTTCTTTATAGTAGATGAGTCTTGAGTCTATGGTGTAGAGACACTAGAGCGAAATATAGGTACTCGTTAGAGAATGAGGGCACTGAGCGTGACCACCTCGAGTAGTCATAAGGAAGTCTACCTTCTCATCGATGACTGACTCGAAACTGCAGTGGTGTGTCTGGTTCATTGACCTGAGGTGCATCGATAGTTCACCTTGAGGGTGTTATAGTTTGACTACACCATGACTCGGTCTCTTAGCCATTCAAAATTTTGAGGTGTATGTTGGCTATAGCATGTTCATTGTAGGAATTGGATTGCACCAAGATGGAATCTATCTACCTTGGTGGATGAGGAGCAGCCCTATGATGATCATGAGAATCAAGTCCATAAGCCCATGGCCATGGCAGAGAGTGAAATAATAGAAAGAGTTTCTATTAAGATTTTCACATCGGACTTGAATCAAATGATTAAATCATATGATAGAAATTAGGGTTTGACGAGCTCACCTTAACCCTAATCTGATCGAAGCTCAAGATAGAAGAACTTAATCATACAAGTAAGCTGCACCAAGAAGTTCATTTTCAGTCTGATGGGTTGCCACCATATACTGCTAGGTGTCACTGGTAGATTTTAGGAGCAATTAGAATGATTTAGATGATCGAACATTCTAGTTGTCTGAATCAGAAGAGTTCTGATCCATCGAAAGAAATTTCGATGATGTTGATGACGGAGATCACTACATATCCCATTACCATATAGAACCGAACCTAACTGGATCACCCAAACAAGAGTTTGAATCTGGATATCATCAATTGGACTAACCCAGTTTAATTGATTTGAATTTGATTCAATTTGGTTCAAGAAAATTATGCTAGCACACGATTGAACCTAACATTCTCCTTTTTCTATCATTAAAAGTTGTCTCGACTGAGACAAATGTGTTTGTGCTCACTCAGGTATCTTTACCTGGTCTGACTGGAGCTTGTCCAAGTTAGAGAAGGGTTATCTTAATTTATGAGCTAAATTTAAGATAATACCTATCATTTTTCGTCACCTGCTAATTCTTATCCTTTGACCTTGGTCAAATGTTGACCTTTGACCCTTAGACATCTGCCCATATATCATGCACTTATTGGAGAGTAGATAGGAGCTTTTCCCCTCTTTGAAAATTGGAAAGAAAGGGGTGCATGCCTAGATCCCCCAAATTAGATTCAGATCTAATTTTTGGAGATGAGATAAAGAAGGAGAAGATCTTCAAATCCAGCCTAAGCGAATACCGATAGAGGCCAGGCGCTTACGTGGCTAGATCCAGAATCTCATGCAATCAACAAGATCATCAACGGGTAAACAGATTATCCACATTGAGGTAAAATTAATTTAAATTTAATTTAATTTAATTATTTTATTTATCATATTATAAAATTAGATCTAAAAAATATTAGATCTGATTAGGATCTAAGAGAAAATTTTTGAAATATGCCTCTTGATCCAATCAGATTTGAAAGAACCTGACCCCAAAAAATTAGGATTTCCCTTCATCCCCTTGCTAGAAATTGAAAAGGAGGGGGTGCACACCTAGGGGGTGTGTGCCCATGGATAGGGATGCCTGGAGTCCCATATAGATGGGACTCCAGGTTGCTTCTAGGAATCAACTTAGGTAGGCACCTAAGACTCAGCTTTGATCAGTCTTGGTGCCACCTAAGGATGATTTGAGGGGGCTCTCATCTGATTGGATCAAATGATGTCATTCCATTAATCAGATTTAGATCTAATCGCACAAAGCGATGTGACTGGTCGAGATGATGTGGTACTGCATGGCGTAGTGGGGTCTATATAAACCTTGTCTGCGCCAAGCTTTATAGAAGTTCTCCCTTAGCCCATGCCCCAAGGCTACCTCTCTTCCTCCTCCATATCATCTTCTAGTCCTCTCTCTCCTCTCCATGCCCAAAGAGATTTGGGCTCCAGTTTGGTACGATCCAGATAAGAGAAAAGTGACGAGAAAGGAAGAAGGTAGCACTGCTGCAAGAGATGATTCCAGATCTTCAAAAGGAGTTTTGAAGAGCCTCTAAATTAGTTCCTGATCTAATATTTGGAAAGGTGATAAAGAAGGAGAAAATCTTCAGATCTAGCTTGAGTGGATATCGGTAGAGATCAGGCACTTGCGTGATTAGATCCAAAACCTCAGGCAATCAGCAGGATCATCATAGGATAATCCGATTACCCAATATCAAGGTACAAAATTAAATCAAATTTAATTTATTTTTTATTTTTATTTATTAGATCTATAAAATTAAATCTAAAATATCTTAGATATGATCTAGATTTTTAAAAAAAAATTTAAAATATCTCTCTTGATCCAATCTGATCTGATCGAACCTGACCCAAAACATCAGGATTTTTTCTTCAACTGGTATCAGAGTCAGGTTCTAATAAATTATTTAGATCTAATTTCATTTTAGTTTTAATTTAATAATTAGATGATTTAAATATCACATGAGATGTGATTAGATCTAAAACTAAAAAAATTAAAATTAAATAATTTAGATGTAAGTTTTATAAGATGCATGACTAGTTATAAAATAGAATTGTTCTACACATAGTCTTGCATGATCATAATTTAATTTGATTAAGTTATAATTTTAGATCAATTTATTTATTATTTTTTGATATTATAATTATTATAATAAAATATAAAAAATAGTAAATAAAATTATTTAATTTTTGGTTCATATGAGATATGATGAATGCATGTTTAGACTAGTTGTAGAATAGTTCTACATAATTATCTAGATTAGAATTTATTTTGATGTGATCAATTTAAATTTAATTTTTTAGATAAATTATGAGATAATTTAGATCTAAAAATATGCATGATATGATACATGAGATGTATGCAAAACATGTATAAAGTTAGATCAATTTTTATATATGAGATATATGATGTAGATCTAACTAGTTTTGTAGATTTATATTTCTGATTAAGGCATTCCCCTTGGCCATCCGATCATAAGAACAAAGTAGGATTTAAATGTCCTCTCCTTCCATTCGATGGGGTATTCTTATGATGTGTAGGGGTGCTGCGCATTCATCCTTAATCAGAAATCAAGAACTTACTTTCTGCAAAACCCTAGATCCTGAAATCCTTAGGAATTTTATTTACATATTTTGTTTGTGAACCCTGAACTTAATTAAGAATTAAGATTATGAAATATTTGTTAGGTCTAAAATTGAGAATTTCAGATCTAAGACATATTCATAAAATTGGGTTCGGACTTGGGTACCTCAATTAGGTTTAAGCAGTTGATCAAATTAAATCAAGAGTTGATTAGATGGAATCGACAGTGCTTAAATTGACCAATCTAATAGGATTAAGTCTGGGTCAAGAACGAGTCACATGAATGATCGATCAAGCTATGACCTAATTAGGCTCAGTGGTTAGAGTTTGGATTGTAGGCTAACCTGATTGATTTTGACTCAACAATTTGGTGTCTAAGGTAAGTTTGGTAGATACGATCGACTGGTTTTTAATTATGAGCTACTTGACTCGAATGCATTCTTGTCGAGTTAATGGCATATCCCTTCCACCAATCTCACTTACCTAACCATATTTGTTAGCTCAGTCTTGATGTAAGGTGGTCAATAATCCGAACTAACCCATGCCACTAGATTGGTCATAATGGTTATGACTATGTCAAGTCTAGTTTAATGAGACCCAAATTAAATCTCTCTAAGAAAAGATTAAGTCTAAGATCTTCCAGCATTATAGATGTGCGAGCTCTTTCTAGGATTGATTGTTCTCGACTGGTTACAGTAGTTCAGTTGCACCGAGAAGACGCAATCATATCTATTAAGCATTGGATGCTACAGGCTGGAGGATGGATTGGGCTCAATATTTTGGATACGATGAAAGACTCAATTAGAAATCCAATCTGTGCAAATGGTAGGTCTGACTTAACTAAGGAGTGGATCAATATTCCAAGCATGGTGAGATTCATGAATTAGAGACCAAGTTTGGGTGCACCATGATTAGAGAATCATTGAACAAGAGTTGTTCACTCATTGGCTAATCCATCACCAATAACTATTAGGTGAGGTGATGAGTCAGTTGGTGGGACCACACCATCCATTAGAAATCATTAATCATGGAGATTTTTGCATCTCTACAGTGGGAGTGTAGGGATCCAAGAAAATAGTGGAAGCTAATTTATTTAAAAATAAAATTTCTAAATAAATTGATCAAGTCTTAATTACAATATCTAACTAGAAACTTTGACTCTCTATAGAAAAATATTTACGTCCAATCCACTAGCACGTATCCTGGACACCCATAGACTGATCGAATCTAATTACAAGGATTGGCTCTAAAACTTTAAAATTATTTTGAGTTTTGAGAAGTTAACTCATGTATTGGACCAAGACCCTCCCACCTTACCAGCTCATCCATCCGCTGAATAGAGAGCATCTCTTGAAAAATGGATGGATGAAGATAATAAGGACTAGATACTACATGTTGGGCTCGATGTCTGATGAGCTTCAGCACCAACATGAAGATATCAGGACTACCCGCCAAATGTTGGCTCACCTACAAGAGATGTTTGGTGAATAGCGTAGTGCGGCCAAGTATCAAGTCACTAAATGACTTTTCAAGGCTAAAATGTATGATGGGCAGTCGGTCCAAAATCATTATCTAATGATGATCAAGGACTTGAAAGAGCTTGAGAAGCTTGGAGTGAAGTTGGATCTGGATCTACAGAATGATATAATTTTACAATCCTTGACTGATGCATATGGACAGTTCATCATGAACTACCATATGCATAAACTTCAAAATTCCCTGGCTGAGCTTATGAACATGCTGGTTACTACTGAGCTTTTCATGAAAGGTACTAAAGGCTCAGTGCTTGCTATGGAATAGACTTCTTCCAAGAAAAAATCTTTTGGAAAGAAAAAGGAAGTTTGTAAAAAAGCAGAAGATAGAAGGAGAAAAAAAGAAAAAGGTAGAGCTGAAGAAGAAGACTGCTGACAAAGAAAAATATTTCTATTGCAACAATAACAGCCACTAAAAGCAGAACTGCCCTACTTACCTGGCCATCCTAAAGAATAAGAAGGAGGTAGGTCCTTCTGGAGGTATGCTCGTTATTGAGTCTAACCTTAAGGCTTCTTCTGCATCTAGTTGGGTGCTTGACTCTGGTTCTAGTGCTCATTTGTGCACTTCTATGCAGGATCTTGAGGATAGCAGGAGGTTGAGGGATAGTGAGATGATCCTGTGCATTGGAAATGGAGCAAGAGTTGCTGTCGTGGCCGTAGGAACATATCCTCTTCGACTACCATCTGGTTTAGACTTAGTATTAAAAGATTGTTATTATGTGCCTGCAGCAAGCAGAAATTTGATTTCTGTTTCATGCCTAGCACTAGAAGGCTATGTAATTAGTTTTCTTAAGGACCATTGTAACATTCTTTATGAAAGAAATAAAATTGCAAGTGGTTTTCTTATTAACGGTCTTTATCAATTACATATTGATGTATCTATTTTTAATATCGAGCAAAATGTGAATGCCATGAAACGACCTAGGGATAGTCCAAACGATAGGTATCTATGGCACCTAAGACTAGGTCATATAGTAGAAGATATGGTTAACAAATTGAAGAAAATTGGGCTATTGAATCCATTGACTTTCGAGTCATATCCAATTTATGAATTTTATCTTCATGGCAAAATGACTAAACTCTCTTTTATAGGACATGGGGAAAGGGCCACGAATCTTCTTGCCCTAGTACAGACTGATGTGTGTGGTCCATTTGATGTGCCGACTAGAGGCAATTTTGTCTACATAATCATTACCAATGATTTATCTAGGTATGGGTATGTGTATCTTATGAAACACAAGTCTGAAGCTTTTGAAAAGTTTAAGAAATTCAGACATGAAGTAGAAAAGCAAACTAAAAAATCCATTAAGGTTCTTCGATCAGATCGAGGAGGTGAATATCTTAGTTGAAAATTCCTGAACTATCTTAAGGATAATGGCATAGTCTCTCAATGGACTCCACCTAGAATACCTCAACTCAACGAAGTTTTAGAATGGAGGAACCGAACCCTATTAGATATTATCCGATCCATGATGAGCTTCACAGACCTTTTTGATTTTTTTTGGGGACACTATTTGTTAACTGTAATATACTTATTGAATAGGGTACCTTCTAAAATCGTTCCTACCATACCGTATGAGATATGGCTTGGTAAGAAATCAAGTTTGAGTCATCTCAGAATTTGGGATTGTCTGACTCATGTCAAAAGACAACAAGTAGACAAGTTAGACTTTAGATCCTTTAGAGCTCAATTTATAGGATATCCTAAAGAGTCATTAGGATATTATTTCTACATTCTAGAAGATCACAATATGATTGTGAGTCGACATGTCATCTTTCTTAAAAAATAGTTTATTCAAGATAGTGGCATTGGAAAGCAGATCAAGCTTAATAAGAAAGTCTCACAAGAGCAACGAGCTAAGGACCAAATGGAACCAAATTAGGTTGAGCCAATACAATCACTACCTCCTCCACCTCATAGATCGAAAAAAAATTTTCATCCTCCTGAGAGGTAAGGTACTATTTCAGAAGAAATAGAGAAAATATTCCTCATAGGTAATGGGGTTCATGGTGATGATCCCAAAACCTATAACGAGGCGATATCAGATATCGACTCTGAGAAATGGTTAGAGGCAATGAAGTCAGAAATTGACTCGATGCACTCAAACCAAGTCTGGACCTTGGTAGATCCACCAGAAGGTATAGTACCTATTGGGTGTAAATGGATCTACAAGAGAAAGATTGGTGCAGATGGAAATGTGGAGACATTCAAAGCTAGATTAGTGGCAAAAGGTTATAGTCAACATGAAGGTATTGACTATCAGGATACTTTTTTGTCAGTAGCTATGCTAAAAACCATCCACATATTGCTTGTTGTTGCAGCCTATTTTGATTCTGAAATATGGCAAATGGACATAAAAATGACATTCTTAAATGGATATCTTAAGGAAGATATCTATATGGAACAGCCGCTAGGTTTCACATCCAGTGATATGATCACAAGGTATGCAAGCTGCAAAGGTCCATATATGGACTTAAGCAAGCATCTCAGAGCTGGAATACTCGTTTTAATGATGTGATCAAATTATTTGCTTTCATCAAGAACGAGGAGGAACTATGTATCTTCAAAAAGGTCAGTGGGAGAGCTTTTGTCTTTCTCGTATTATACGTGGATGATATCCTTCTTATTGGAAATGATATTTTTATGTTGACCGCAGTTAAAATATGGTTATCTAAAGAATTTTTCATGAAAGACCTAGGAGAAGCATCCTTTATTCTAGGAATTAAGGTCTATAGAGATAGACCGAATAGGATGCTAGGACTTTCACAGAAGATGTACATAGAGGAAAGTGCTAAAAGAGGTTTAGCATGGAAAAACTCTAAGAAGGGTTTGGTACCCTTCAGACATGGCATTCATCTTTCCAAGAAGATGTGCCCTAGCACACCTGAGGAAATAGAACGCATGAGCAAGATCCCTTATGCTTCAGCAATAGGGAGCCTCATGTATGCCATGTTATGTACACGACCTGATATAGCCCATGCTGTGAGTGTCACGAGCAGATATCAGTCGAATCCAGGATGAAGAACACTGGACTTCTGTGAAATGTATCCTTAAGTACTTGAGAAGAACTAAGGATATGTTGTTGGTCTTTGGTAATGGAGAACTCCAAGTCCAGGGATATACAGACTCAAATTTTATGTCCGATGTAGATGATCGAAAGTCGACATCTGAGAGTCTATTTGTGTGTAATGGTGGAGCTGTCAGTTGAAAAAGTTTCAAGCAGACAGTGATAGCAGATTCCACCATGGAAGCAGAATACATCGCTGCATCAGAAGCTACGAAGGAGGCATTCTGGTACAAGAAGTTTACCATAGAGATCGGAGTGATGCCATCAGATGCCATTCCTCTATACTGCGATAACAATGGCACCATAGCCCTTGCTAAGGAGCCGAGGTCTCACCAAAAATTCAAGCACATCGAGCGGCGATACCACCTCATCCATGATTACCTCGAGAAGGATTACGTCGAGGTCAAGAGAGTCGACTCCACAGACAATGCGGCAGACCCACTTACAAAGCCGTTGGGCCAGCAGAAGATCGAAGCCCACCTTGAGAAGATGGGACTTAGATTTATAGCCAATTGGCTTTAGGTCAAGTGGGAGTTTGTTAGATATGTGTGCCCTAGAAGCCAGAATTGGCTGACACTTGTAATACACTTCTAAGGACAAAATTATAATTTTGACTATAAATAATAAAATGGATTATTTTTCTATCATAAATATATGTATTTAGTGTCTGTGATACATCCCTTGAGTTAATGGTAATGATAATTCTTATTTTCAAGAGTTGAAAATTTAAGACAAGAATTTTCATTATTAACTCATAAAATGCTCCTGACCGTAGGATCATCATGAGGATGGTGATTGATCCGGAAGGTTAGTGTACAATCACTTCTTTATAGTAGATGAGTCTTGAGTCTATGGTGTAGAGACACCAGAGTGAGAGTATAGGTACTCGTTAGAGAATGAGGGCACTGAGCGTGACCACCTCGAGTAGTCATAAGGAAAGTCTACCTTCTCATCGATGACTGACTCGAAGCTGCAGTGGTGTGTCTGGTTCTTTGACCTGAGGTGCATCGATAGTTCACCTTGAGGGTGTTATAGTTTGACTACACCATGACTCGATCTCCTAGCCATTCGGAATCCTGAGGTGTATGTTGGCTATAGCATGTTCATTGTAGGAATTGGATTGCACCAAGATGGAATCTATCTACCTCGGTGGATGAGGAGCAGCCCTATGATGATCATGAGAATCAAGTCCATAAGCCCATGGCCATGGCAGAGAGTGAAATAATAGAAAGAGTTTCTATTAAGGTTTTCACATCGGACTTGAATCGAATGATTAAATCATATGATAGAAATTAGGGTTTGACGAGTTCACCTTAACCCTAATCTGATCGGGCTCAAGATAGAAGAACTTAATCACACAAGTAGCTGCACCAGAGAGGTTCATTTTTAGTTTTGATGGTTGCCACCATATGCTGCTAGGTGTCACTGGTGGATTTTGGGAGCAATTAGAATGATTTAGATGATCGATCATTCTAAGTTGTCTGAATCAGAAGAGTTCTGATCCATCGAAAGGAGTTTCGATGATGTCGATGATAGAGATCATGACATATCCCATTACCATACAGAACTGAACCTAACTGGATCACACAAATAAGGGTTTGGATCTGGATATCATCAATTGGACTAATCCAGTTCAATTGATTTGAATAAGATTCAATTAGGTTCAAGAAAATCGTGCTAGCACACGATTGAGCCTAACGTTCTCCTTCTACTATCATTAAAAGTTATCTCGACTGAGCCAAATGTATTTGTGCTCACTCAGGTATCTTTACTTGGATCTGACTGGAGCTTGTCCAGTCAGAAAAGGGTTGTCTTAATTTATGAGATAAATTTGAGACAACACCTACCAATTTTCATCACCTGCTAATTCTTGTCTTTTGACTTTGGTCAAACGTTGACCTTTGACACTTAGACATCTGCCCATGTGTCATGCACCCATTAGGAAGAGCAGATAGGGGCTTGTCCCCTTGCTAGAAATTAGAAAGGAGGGGGCACATGCCTAGGAAGGCGTGCGCCCATGGATAGGGACGCCTGGAGTCCCATACAGATGGGACTCCAGGTTGCTTCTTGGATTCAACTTAGGTAGGCTCCTGAGACTCAGCTTTGACCAGTCTTGGCACCACCTAAGGATGATTTGAGGGGGCTCTCATCTGATTGGATCAGGTGATGTCATCCTACCAATCAGATTTAGATCTGATTGCATGAAGCAACGTGATTGGTCGGGATGATGTGGCACTGCATGGCGCAGCAGAGTCTATATAAACCCTATCTACGCCAAGCTTTATAGAAGTTCTCCCTTAGCCCACACCCTAAGGCTGCCCCTCTCCCTCCTCCATGCCATCTTCTGATCCTCTCTCTCCTCTCCACGCCCAAGAAGATTTGTGCTCCAGTTTGGTGCAATTCAGACAAGAGAAAGGTGACGAGAAAGGAAGAAGGCAGCACTGTTGCAAGAGATGATTCCAGATCTTCAAAAGAAGTTTTGAAGATCCTTCAAATTAGATCTAGATCTGATATTTGGAGAGGTGATAAAGAAGGAGAAGATCTCTAGATCCAGTTCGAGTGGATACTGGTAGAGGCCAGACACTGACGTGGCTAGATCCATAACCTCAGGCAATCAGTAGGATCATCACAGGATAATCTGATTACCCAATATAAAGGTACAAAATTCAATCAAATTTAATTTATCTTTTATTTTTATTTATTAGATCTATAAAATTAGATCTGAAATATCTCAGATTTGATCTAGATTCAAAAGAAAAATTTTTGAAATCTCTCTTGATCCAATCAAATCTTAACGAACCTGATCTGAGAAATCAGGATTTTTCCTTCACTAACTTGATGTGAGAAGGGTTTATTATCTTTTTACAACCTAGTCCCCTTATTATCCACCTTTTCTTATAATTTTTTTTTTATTTTAGATTCTTGCATCCCCACCTTTTGATGCGAACCACAATGCTTACTTAGGCGAAGGAGTCCGATTACTCTGCTAAACTACTTTTAATTTACATTGCCCGCCTTTTTACATGAACTATAATGCTTATTTAGGTGAAAAGGCCCTATTACTCAGTGAAAAATCAATGTATTTTTTTTTTAAGTAGATTTCAAGAAAGACTTTTGCATAGTTTGACCTTTCCACCCAACTTTCATAAAGTAGATTCTTTATCGAGATCGACAAGAAGAGGATTCTAGAATCATTCTTAAAATTTATTTTGATCTAAACTCTACCATTCATTAGGTTTTCTTAATAATTGGCTCCTCAATATCTCTAAAATTATATAAACCATTAATCATTCTTTAATTATGGTTCCTAATTAACTCTTAATCAAAATAAAGTTTGGGTATATAAAGCTAATTATTTTAAATCATACTTGAGGACTCACAAATTTTAAAGTTAGTTATTCTCCCCCCAACTTAATTTTCATTATCCTTAATGGAAGAAGAGAAAAATCAAAAATATTTATCAAGGAGGGGTACCACTTGATTTGTTATTTGTAAATCTTTCATAATACTCCATCAGGTTCATGCAAGATATTTTTGATGTTCTTCCCTCAACTTGGGCTAATCATCTTTATTAGTTTCCTACAAAAATAAGAACTAAAAATTTGAAAGAAAGAAAGAGAAAAAGATGATGGGTTGCCTTCCAATAAGTGCTAAGTTTAAGGTCTTTAGCAAGACCAGGCGACTCTGCCTATCCTATGTCAAAAATTGAATTGATAAATTTTAATAATTTTGGATTGCCAATCTCAAGAAGATGGCTTGCGATTCCAGTATTGATAAATTTTGGTATTTTCTCATTAATTTTAAAAAAGTAATTCATGATCCCATTCTTAGTAAGTTTTATTTTTTTAATTTTAAGAAAATGACTTATGAACCCATTCATAGACCCTTGTTTGTTGAGAATTTTTTTTATTTATTTTTCTAATATGCTTGTAAATTTAGTTATTGGGGTAAGAGTTGAGTCTAATGTAATGGGTACCAGAATGGTGTCATTTAATTCTAAACATGCATACTCAGGTGTGACCAAGGGCGGATTTAGTTTTGGAGGAGGTGGTGATTCTAGAGGAAAAGCTATTATTATAAGTATTGATGCATATTTCTCAACCCCTGGGGTAGTGGTACTAAAATTCAATGGCTCCAATAATATGTTCACTTTTTTAGCATACCCATCTATATTAAAATCATCCACCCCAAAGTATCCAAACGTGTATGCATTGGATTTTGAGAAATAATTCTAGGGATAACTTCTTTAATTGTATCTGTAGGTATATCCATCTCAAAATAATTTTTATTTTATATACTGAGCTGTTCTATAAGGGTTTCATGATCATTGGAGCTCTCAGCCATATATTGCTCCCTTGAGTCACTTATGGGTTGACTAGATAATTCTTCCCCCTTCTAACTATTGAATGTAGCAGTTAGCTGACTAACTTGGGTTTCTAGCTTGGCTAATGATTGAGTATAGGAGTGAAGAATTTGGGTGTGCATCTTAAGCCCTTCTAATATATGAAAAACTTCTTCTTTAAATGTTGAACTATAATTATTTGAAGAGGGTTCCTGAATATTTTGATATTGGTAAGCCGTATAAGTTTCCTCTAGATAACTAGGTTAATAATCAATTATTGATTGTGATGTCTCGTAAAAGTTTGAATAGTTTTTCCAACCTAGATTGTAGGTGTTGGAGTAAGGGTTATAATAGTTGGTCTGAGTTAGGGTTGGGAAAGTTTACTCGTGTGCAAATTTTTAAGGTCGATATGCAGTTAGACATTTACTAACCAAATGATTGGAACTAGAATATATATCCCACTCATACAAAGATGAGGTAGGAGAGTATCTAATATTTAATAGATAGTCAAGTTTCTGGGATAACTCATTTACCTTGTTGTGGATATTTATAAAGTTTCGAACCTCATAAATTCTATCACTATTAGATTCATACATGGGTGTATAGGGGTCATAGGTATAACAAGAAGGGGCAAAGTATTTTTTGGATTAACAAAAAGGTACAGCCATAACTCTAGGTTTGTCAGCTTTAAGGATTCGTTCAATTTCAGGATCCAGGGGTTGAATTTTAGGTCATGATGATCAATGCCCAAGTAAACATCCTACAATTATACCTTAGAGCAAACATAAATTAATTCTTCGACAATGGTGCCAAAATTTGATCGCTATCATAGGTGGTCAAAAATAAAATCTAACTCACTACTATATATATAGGATGAGTCAAAATCATATCCTCAGAGATCATGTTAATTATATTTAAATTATAATTAAAAGTAAAATTAAAATTAATTAAAAATTGATTAATTAAAAGGCTACTTAAATTAATTAAGAAAGTGAATAAATAGCAAATTAATTAAAAGTGGAGTTGCAAGTATGGAGATGGATTCTCAAGATCTCAATTGATCACTTATTTGACAACTGGTATTTTTTTTAATATGCTATAATTGATATCTAATCAATAAAGATATAACATATTTTAGAAAGCATGGTCTATACCCTTGGATCACAGTCCGTCCCTTAAAGTTATAAGCTAGTCTAAATTAATTTAGATATAAAAAAAAAAATTAAAATAAATATAATTTATTCCAAGAGCACGAACCGTACCCATAGATCATGGCTCGTCCCAAGGGTAATAAACTATTTTAGATTAGTTGAAAGAAAATAAAGACATAAAAATATTATAACTAAAAACTAGTCTTTATTATAAATTAAAAAGAAATATAAAAGATGAAAAAATAGAAAACACCATCAAAATAAGATCACAATGATCTCCTGAGAACTAGATGATCAACTAGCCATTGAAAAGCTTCTCACTGAAATCTTCATCCTTGAAGCTTAAGGAAGATCCTTGACAGCAACGGTTGCAGAAATCAGGAGCAGAAGAAAAGGTTTAGTGGAGAAGTAAGAGAGTTTGGCGGTTTGTTGAAAAAAAGAAAGAAGAAAGAAGGAAGAAAAGAAGAGAGGATTAGGGGAAGAGAGAGAGTGATAGAGAGAGAGTTTTTAGATGAAGGAAGGGTTTTGGAGAGCTTAGGAGGGGCTTTTCCCCCAAGGGGAGGCTTATGGCTTGTTGGTTTAGCTTAGGAGGGTTTTTATAAAGAGAAAAGGAGAGAATTTCAGTTTAAAATAAATAAAAAATAAAGAATACAAGTTTGAATCAAATTTTGCCCCATGTGATGATTTTTAGCCATCAGATCGGGTTCAACCGATCCAGATCTGGTCAAAATCTGTCACCCATAGCTCTAATAAGACTTGAATTAATTCACAGCCATTGGATCACTTGATAGGATGAATTCTAACTATCGGATCTCATTGAAATTCTCTTGAATCAAGTTGAAATCCCTTTTCCACTATTGGATCTTCATCGGCATGATTTTTGACAATCGGATCGTGCAAAACCGCTAGATGCAGCCGAATCAAACCAGGAATCAATATCAGCCATTTGATCTCGAGTAGAATGAACGTAGACCATCGAATCGTGCAAGCACTATGCTACTGGATTGCATGAACCGAGACCTCTGAATGCCGTAACCAATCATCGTGCATTTTTGCTTGAGGAAATGACGGTTCTGCCCCTATGAGCCACATGCCTTTTTTGGTAAACCATTTAAGGGTTTAGGTGCACCACACGGTGGCCGCTGATTGGGTGTGCCTGCTAAGCTAGAGGGGTCCATGCCTAGATCTATGGACTGACTGGCCGGTCTACCATGCACCAATGGGCTTAGCGGGCTTCTGTGGTTGGCCTCTACGGGCTGGCGGGCCGACTTCTCTGGCTGGCTGGCTTGCTGGTGCACCGGCTAGCTCTTCTGCGACAGCTTGGCTGGGCACGCCGGCTAAGCCGACCATGGCGGCTGAGCCATTTTTAATTTTTTTATTTTTTTTTATTTTTTTTCTTTAAAAATTAATTCTGGATTCGTTTTAACTTTGATTTGCTTCAAATTTATTTCATTGTGACCCATAAATTGAGCTTTTTTCATTCATGATCTTTTTTCTATAAAAGATAAAAAAAATAATTCTTAAAGTATAAAGATAAATTAATAAATGAATAATATTTTTATATATGTATTTAATGTGTTAATCATAGTCCAATCTTTAAAGGTTTCACAGCTTTCATTCCGAAGGCCAACATGAAGGGTGTCTCTTCGGTTGGAACTCGTTGGGTCATGCGATATGCCTAAAGGATGTTATATAGCTCTTCAACCCACAGTCCCTTAGCTTAGCCAAGACAAGCTTTCAAACCCCGCAATAGTGTCCTGTTCATCACCTCGGCTTCACCATTGCTCTAAGGATGACCTACTGATGTTAGCCTATGTAAAATTTCATAATCATTGCAGAATCTTGTGAACCTCAGATTGTTAAATTATCGCCCATTATCGGTTATAATAGTTTATGGTAAACCAAATTGGCATATGATAGACTTTTAGATAAAGTTTTGGACTTTAGCTTCGGTAATAGTTGCTAATGCCTCTGCCTTCATCCATTTGGTAAAGTAGTCAATCGTGATGAACAGGAACTTCTTCTATGCTACAGCAATGAGAAACGGTCGAGGATATCCATTCCCTATTGGGCAAAAGGCTAGGTGGTTGTGATTAGAGCCAATGGAGTTAAAGGTCAGCACTGAATGTTTGAGGTCCTCTGTGTGAGATCAGAAGTGGCACTCTCAAGTCTTAAAAACATGAAGATAGGTCATGGAAAAATGGAAGCGAGCCGGAAGAAGAATCAATCTCAATAGTAAAGTTTAGAAACTGGACCAGGCCCAACTGAGCCGGCTCAGTCCAGGACTGGGTCGGCTAGGTCTCAGAGAAAAATCCAAATAGAGAGCAATATTTTTGGGCTGTTGGCACAGTACACAACTGGGTTGGCTCAGTCTGAGACTGAGCCGACCTAGTCATAGGTTAGCCGACTCAGTCTGAAACTGGGTTGGCTCAATTTTTGTGGATTATTATTTTATGTACGTGGGTTGTTTGGATTTGGAAAGTTTTTCTATGAGCTTGGGCTTGACCCTTTATAAAGTATATATACTGAAAAGAGGTCAAGGTTGTTAGAGTACTGAAATATACTAAATAAAAGCTCTTTTCTCCTAAAAATCTCTTCTTTTTTTCTCTATTCCTTGATTTATTTGATCATGCTTCCACAGAGATCTCTAAGAAGTACTTTCTTATTGCTTGGCTAATCATCAGTGGCCATGCCGATCCATGTAGGAAGAGTGCATATTTTCAATATTTGGTATCAGAGCTATGTTGTATGGAAGGAAGGAAGACACCTAGGATTTACTACATCCATGATCTGTTGCACCAGATTTTATCCTAAAACTTTTAGTTTGCTTCATGGTTGTCTCTAGATTAAGATGGAGATTATTTACACGAAGAAATGGTGATACATAAGTTTGGAAAGAGGATTTAGGGCTAGTTAGATCTTCTATGAAGGGTAGTTTTACTGGTGTGTGATCGTGAAGGATGTTAGGGATCTATTCTTGACTTGTTTGAAGTCATGAAATCAAGTGAATTCAAGATGAATTTTGAGAAGTTCGACGGTAAGAAAAACTTTACCCTATGGCAACAAAGAGTAAAGGACTTATTGGTTCAACAAAGGATCTACAAGATCTTGACAAAAGAAAGGCCAAAAAAGATCAGTGCTAAGGATTAGAAAGAGTTGGAGAAAATTACTTTTAGTACAATCCGGATGTGCTTGGCCGATCAGATTTTGCCCAAGGTTTGTACAGAGACTACGACAAAGGGGCTCTAGGAGAGACTGGAGAACACATACATGGGAAAGAACATGACGAACAAGTTGTGGTTGAAGAAACAGCTATATAGTCTGAGGATGTCCGAAGGTAGAGATCTTGTTGCACATATCCAAAGATTCAATCAGATATGTTCTGAGGTGATGAGTTTGGATGTGAAGATTGACGAGAAGGATCGGGCATTGCTGCTATAATGTTCTCTCCCAGGTTCGTATATTGGTCTCATAACAACTTTAGTTTATAGAAAGGAGATCCTAAACTATGAAGAGGTTGTTGGTGTGCTCAGATCAAATGAGCAAAGAGAGAAGATCTGCAAGGGAGACCCTAAGTCTGAGATCTTGGCTATGGATGAAAGATAGGAAAGATCAAAGAGGAAAATCCAAGGATAGATCAAAGTCTCACAATCAGAGGAAGATGACATTGAAATATTATAAATGTCATCAATCTGAACATCTGAGGAGAGATTGTCCCCTTTTGAGATTAGAAAAAGGAAAGACCAGTAAGAGAGATGATATAGCTTCTATGAGCAGTAGAGAAGATCTTCTAGTTGCATCAGATGGATCCATAGAGTGTGATACTATGTGGTATTAGATTCAGCATGCTCACACCACTATATTTCTCATCGAAAGTAGTTTGCTATCTACCAGAAGGTCGATGGTGAAAGTGTCAGCCTTGGAGATGATCATCCATGCAAAGTAGCTGAAATTGGCTCTATCAGGATGAGGATGTATGATGGAATTATTCATACATTATCAAATATCAGGCATATACTGGAGTTGAAAAAGAATTTGATTTTTGTAGGCTACTTGGAGGAGCAGAGTTATGCTTTTAGTAGCCAGACTGGGAGTGGATGTCTGAAAATTTTCAAGAAAGCTTTGGTGGTGATGAAAGGTAGAAGACTGAGCAACAATCTTTACAGAATGGAAGGCTCAGTGGTAAATAATAGTGCATAGGTGCTAACAGTGGTATAGGAGAAGCAGATTTTATATCAATTGTCGCACTATCGAATGGGTTATATGAGTGACTATGGGCACACAGAACTAAGCAAAAGAGGTATGATCTCAGTCCTAAAGAAGGTGGGCATAGATCTTTGTGAGTCGTATATCTTTAGCAAATAGCATAAGATGAAGTTTGCCAAAAGTACCAAGCACAACGAGGAAGTGCTGGATTTAGTACACTCGAATGTATGGAGACCAACTCCTATATCAGCTAGAGGTGGGGTAAAATATTTTATCACTTTCATTGATGATTTCTTAAGGAAGGTGTGGTTTATCTGATCCGAGAAAAATCAGAGATGTTTGCCCGGTTCAGAGCCTGAAGTGCTGAAGTAGAGGAGTTAGGAAGATAGGTAAAGTATCTGAGCTCGGACAATAGAGGAAAGTATACTAGTCTGGAGTTCAGAAGTTACTATGAGAAAAATGGCATCAAATGCTATTATACGGTGATGATGACTCTCCAGCAGAATGATATCATCGAGAGGATGAACCGAACACTAATCGAGAAGACACGGAGTTTGAGGCTGCAGACATCACTTCCAAAGTCCTTTTAGGGTGATGCTCTAACTTTTTCTTATTTTCTTGTGAATAGGTTCCCTCATTATAAGCTAAATGAAGGTATTCCAGAAGAGATCTAGAGTGGAAAGAAGGTGGAGCTTGGCCATCTGAAAGTCTTCGATTATATAGCCTATGCACATGTGGAGGCAACCGAGAGGAGCAAATTGGATCCGACATCTCAAAAGATGACATTCATAGGATGTCCATAAGGAGTCAAGGGGTACCTACTATGAGACTCTTAGGCACAGAAGTCAGTGATCAGTAGGGACGTTATCTTTGATGAGAAGAGCATCTTGAGGAGGTTTGAGATAAATGAAACTAGAGAAACAAAGGTGAACAGTGGTGGCCAGTCAGAGAATGATGGCATGCAGGTTACATCCACTTACAGGAGTATTCCTATTGAGGTGGAGCTGGGCAGAAAAGTATTGTCTCGGATTGAAAATCAGCATGAAGGGCCGACAGTTCAGATAGATGTGTAGGAGCAGCCACAGACATCAGGTAGAGATGTGCCAGTGGGAGTGGCTTTGTACAAGCCCCAGCATACTATTAGGAGATTGATCAAATATGGCATTGATGAGGTTATCTCCTATGCACTCATCACTGCTAATGAAGATCCAAAGAATTATGCAGAGGCCATGGAGAGTGAGGATCATGATTCATGGATGTAGGCCATGATGGAGTATATGGAATTACTTAAGAAGAATCAGACATGGCAGCTGATGGATCTTCCAGAGGGTGCTCAATCTATTGGCTCAAAGTGGGTGTTCACAAAGAAAGAAGCACCTTCAGAATAAGGTGGAGTCAGATTCAAAGCAAAGCTGGTAGCAAAGGGATACTCACAAAGGAAAGGGATTGACTACATAAAAAATTTTTCTCCTATGGTGCATCATACATCTATTCGAGTTTTGTTGTCACTGGTAGCACAGTATAACATGGAATTAAAATAGATGGATGTGAAGACGGCCTTCCTTCATGGGACTTTAGAGGAAAGAATCTACATGAAGCAACCAGATGGTTTTATGGAGATGGGATAGGAAGAAATGGTGTGTTTACTCAGGAAGTCTTTGTATGACTTGAAATAATTCCCTCGTCAGTGGTATCGAAGGTTTGATAGCTTTGTCTTGAGCCTTGGTTTTAGCAGATGTGAACATGATTGTTGTGTCTACGTCAAGGATGTAGATGAGGAGGATGTCTTATACCTATTATTGTATGTAGATGATATGCTCTTAGCTAATAGAAGCATGGATGCTGTGAAAAGATTGAAAGGGGCATTATCATCTAAATTTAAGATGAAAAATTTGGGTCCAGCTGAAAAAATCCTTGGAATGGAGATTTGCATAGATAGGTGCAAAGGAGTGCTCCATTTGTCATAAGAAAAGTATGTCCAAAAAGTTTTAGAGAGGTTTGAGATGGAGAAGGCCAAATCTGCAGAGACGTCATTACTGAGCCATATGTCTCTCTCCAAGTTACAGTACCCCCAATCAGAAGAGGAGAGAGAGTACATGGAATAGTTTCTTATACAAATGTTGTAGGTAGTGTGATGTACACTATGGTGTGCTGTAGACTAGATATAGCACATGCTGTGAGCATGGTTAGTAAATACATGGCTAACCCTGAGAAGGAATAATGGAAAGTATTGAAATGGATATTGAGATATCTGCATGGAACAAGAAATTATGGTTTGGTATTTAGTGGACAGTCGGAAGAATTTGGAGAATAATCTGTGAAGATGTGTGAAGGTTCAGATCCTCTAGAAGGGTTTGTTGATGCAAATTATACTGGTAATCTTGATACAAGGAGGTTTTCTACTGGATACCTCTTCTACGTATATGATGGACCGATATCTTAGAGATCAATCCTTCAACCAATCATAGCCTTGTCTACCATAGAGGCTGAGTATATTGGGATAATGGAGGCTGCAAAGGAAGCCCTTTGGCTTAGGAGGTTGATTGATGAGTTGGGGATGGAGCAGAGCAAGATTACACTTTTCAGTGATAGTCAGAATGCTCTGTTGTTATCACAGAACCCAGTCTATCATGCACGCACAAAGCATATAGATGTGAGGTACCATAGGATCAGAGAGTTGGTGGAGAAAGATGAAGTAAAATTGATGAAGATCCATACCAAGGAGAATCAGTCTGATGCACTCACGAAGGTACTCCCTAGAGATAGCTTTCAGAGATGTGTGGCATGGATGGGTCTATTGAGAAGAGATGAGTTCATAAGGACTTGGAAGCACCAAGATGGAGAATGTGAGCTCAAAAGTGGCACTTCCAAGTCTTAAAAATATGAGAAGATAGATCATGAGAAGACGAAAGTGAGCTGGAAGAAGAATCAATCTCAATAGTAAAGTTCAGAAACTAGGCCAACTCACTCTTAGACTGAGCCGACGGCTCAGTTGGGAACTGGATCGACTAGATCTCAAAAGAAAATTCAAATAGAGAGCAGCATTTTTGAGCTACTAGCATGGTACACAATTGGGTCGGCTCAGTCTGGGACTAAGCCGATCCAGTCGTAAGTTAGCCGACCCAATTTTAATTTTCGTGGGTTATTATTTTATGTACGTGGGTTGTTTGGATTTGGAGAATTTTTCTATGAGCTTAGGCTTGATCCTTTGTAATGTATATATACTGAAAAGAGGTCAAGGTTGTTAGAGTGCTGAAATATACTAAATAAAAGCTCTTTTCTCTTAGAAATCTTTTCTTCTCTTCTTCTCTATTTCTTGATTTATTTGATCGTGCTTCTATAAAAATTTCTAAGAAGTACTTTCTTGTTGCTTGGCTAATTACCGACGGCCACATTGATCCATGTGGAAAGAGCGCATATTCCCAACACTGGCTATCTTTCTGCATGGTCGGCCAAAAATATCTTATCTCAGTATTTTGTGGGACAGAGCCTTGCCCCCAGGTGATTGCCGCAAATTCCTTCATGTACCTCCCGTAGGGCATAATCGGCTTCCAAGGGATGGAGGCACCTGAGCAAAAGTAAGATGAAAGACCTTTTATACAGCTTCCCCACATAGACGACGTATTATGGAGCAAGGTGTCTTAACTTCTTAGCTTCATCCCGATCGATGGGCAAAGTTTCATCTTGCAAGTAGCGTAGGATGGGATCTATCCAGCTTGGTTTCAGATTTGTTTGCATCACAGGAGCTTCTTCAATGCTTAGCTTCTCAAGAACTTTAAGGAATGAGCTTCTTTTTAGGTCAGCCACACCAAGGATTGTAAGTTTTGATAATAGGTCAGCCCGTACATTTTCTGCCCTTGGTACTTACTAAATATTGACTGTCAAAAAACTGAAAGCTAAATCCTTGACCGTCTATAGGTATCTAACTATATTCGATTTTTGAGCCTCACACACTCCTTGAAACTGGCCAATGTTGAGTTGTGAGTCACTATGAATCTTGAGATGCCGAACTCCCAATTCTTTCATTATTCTTAGGCCTCCCACTAACACTTCATATTCTATCTCGTTATTGGAAGCCAGAAAGTCGAAGCGTAAAGTGTACTCTACCACTACACCATCTGGGCTAGTCAAGATCAATCCTACCCCCGTGCCCATAGTATTTGAAGATCCATCAACACTGAGAACCCAGCATTCATCGATCGCAGGAGCTATCTCATTGTTCGATTCCTCATCCAGAATTATGCACTCTAGGATGAAATCCGCCAATGCCTGAGCTTTGATGGATGGCCTTGGTAGATATTTAATATCAAATTCTCCCAGCCCGACAACCCATTTAGCTAATCATCCGAAGGTGTTGGGTGATAAAGTACCAACCTAATTGGCTGATCAGTGAGGACAACAATGGTATGTGCTTGAAAGTATGGATGTAGCTTTTTTGCAGATATCACGAGAGCATAAACGACCTTTTCTAGCTTCATATACTTGGTCTCGACATTATGGAGAACCCTGCTTACATAATAGATCGACTTTTGTACCCTAGCCTCTTGCCCAACGAGAACCAAGCTGATTGCTGAAGGAAAAATAGCCAAATATAGGTACAACATTTCCCCAAGCTTTGGCTTACTTAGAATAGGAGGGGAACTGAGGTAGCTCTTTAGGTCTTCAAAGGCTACTTGGCATTCATTCAACCATTGAAATTTTTTTTGTTGCTTAAGGACTTTGAAAAATGAAAGGCCCTTCTCTACCAACCTTGATAGGAACCTATTCAAGGCTACGATTCTTCCAGTAAGCCATTGCACTTTTTTGATCATCTTCGAAGGCTTCATCTCTTAAAGAGCTTGAATGTTTTCTGGATTGGCCTCGATCCCACGCTATGATACCATAAAATCAAGAAAATTTTTAGAGTTAACACCAAAAGCGCATTTATTTGGGTTAAGCTTCATCTAAAAGCACCGTAATGTCGAGAACATTTCTTATAGGTCGGTAATATGATGCTCGACAACTCCGCTTTTAACCAGCATGTCATCCACATATACCTCCATATTTCTGCCAATCTGTTCTTTGAAGAGCTTGTTCACAAGCATTTGGTAGGTCGCTCCTACATTTCTTAGGCTGAACGGTATGACCCTATAATAAAAAGACCTTGGTCAATCACAAAAGAGGTTTTCTCCTCATTTTTGGGTGCCATTCGTATCTAGTTATATCTCGAGAATGCATCTATGAAGGAGAGAAGTTGATGTCTCGAAGTCGCATCCATCGTTGGTCAATGAGAGGCAGAGGATAACTGTCCTTCGGGCATGCTTCGTTAAGGTCCTTATAGTCAATGCATGCATGCCACTTTTTGTTTGCCTTTTTGATGAGAAAAATATTGGCTAACCACTTCAGGTAGTAGACTTCTCAGATGAATTGATCGCTGTCGTGGACGGTCAAAAATAAAATCTAACTCAAACTATATAGATAGGATGAATCAGGATCGAATCCATAGGGATCATGTTAATTATGTTTAAATAATAAATTAAAAGTGATTAAGATTAATTAAAAGTTGATTAATTAAAAAGCTACTTAAATTAATTAAGAAAGCAAATTAAATAGCAAATTAATTAAAGGAGAAGTTTCAAGTATTAGGATGGATTCTCAGGATCTCAATTGATCACTTATTTGACAGCTGGTATTCTTTTTAATATATTTTAATTGATATCTAATCAATAAAGATATAACCTATCTTAGAGAGCATGGCCTATATCCTGATATCACAGCCCATTTCTTAAAATTATAGGCTAGTCTAAATTGATTTAGATATAAAAAAAAAATTAACCTAAATATAATTTATTCCAAGAGCACGAATCATACCCATAGATCACTACTCGTCCTAAAGATAATAAACTATTCCAGATTAATTGCAAAAAAATAAAGACAGAAAAATATTATAACTAAAAGCAGTCTTTATTATAAATTAAAAAAAATATAAAAAATAAAAAATACCATCAAAATAAGATCATAATGATCTCCTGAGAACTAGAGGATCAGTCGAACATCGAAAAGCTTCTCGCTGATATCTTTATCCTGGAACCTTACTGAAGAACCCAGGCAGCAGCTGGTTGTAGAAATCTAGAGCATGAGAGGAACTTCGGTGCAGAAAATAGAAGAAATTTAATGGTGGTTTGAAGAAAGAAGAAGAAAGAATGCTTGAGAAAGAGAAACAGGGGGGAGAGAGAGAGCTTGCTAGCTGTTTAGGAGAGGAAAGAGAGATTTTGAGGGGCTTTGGAAGAGCTTAGAGGAGCTTAGAAGGGGTTTTTTGGAAGAGCTTAGAGGAGCTTAGAAGGGGTTTTTAGGGTTGATGGCTCATTGGTTTGGCTTTGGGGGGGGGGTTTATAGAGGAAGAAAGAGAGAAATAGAGTTTTAATAGAAGAAAAACCATGAAAAAATCGAATCTAGGTCGGATTTCTGCTCCCTATCAATTTTCAACCGTTGGATCATGTTCAAATAGTCCAAATCATGTAAAAATCCATCTTTTATAGCTTTATCAAAGCCCTGATCTATTTTGGACCATTGGATCACCTGATCAGGCGATTTCTAACCGTCGGATTGTGCCTAGATCTCCTGAATCAAGTCGGAATAGCTTCCCTACCGTTGGATCATGCTTGGGTATTTTAATCAAGTTCAGAGCTTCATCAGTCATTGGATCAACATCTGGGATGCGCGATACCATCTGATCAAACACTAGAGCATTCAGAGCCATCAGATCGTGCAAAGGAGTCTGGATTCCTTATCAAAATAGGAAAGAGCATGAACCATCTGATCTTCACTGACAGCGAGCATAGCCATCCAATCATGCAGTTACTATGCTCATAGATCGTGTAGATCGAGCTCTATGAGGATCGTAGTGAATCAGCGCATGGTGTGTGTGCAGGAAATGACCAAAATGCCCTTCCTTAAGGGTTCACCATGAGCCGCAACGAATTTGATGTCATGCTGACATCAGCGATGCATGGGTTGGCTCAGGTGTGTGGGCTGGCTTGGGGCGCACTGGCTTGTGGGCTAAGTCACCTTGGCTGGCTGGCTGGATGCGTCGGCTAATCTGGCATGGCGGCTTGAGCCGGCTGAGCCGTTTTCAATTTTTCTTTTCCTTTTACTTTAAAAATTAATTTTGAATCCATTTTAACTCTGATTTGCTCTAAATTGATTTTGTTGCGACCCATAAATCGAGCTTTTTTCATTAGTAATCCTATTTTCTACAAAAAATAAAATAAAAGTATCAATTCTTAAGAAATAAAGATAAATTAATTAATTAATTAATATTTTTATAAATATATTTTATATGTTTATCATGAATCCAACTTTTAAAAGCTTGTCAACCTCTTCCTATATTGCCTTTCATCGTTCAAGAGTGAAACTATGCTTCTTATGTCTGATCAAACGATGGTTTGGGTTCGCATTAAGTTGGTGGACCATAACCTTCAAGCCGATAGCAGGCGTATCAGATGCCGACCAAGCAAACATATCAACATTAGCTCTTAAGAATAGGACGAGATGTTGCCGATCTTCTTTGCATAAATTTGAACCAATCTTAACAACCTTATTCGGATCTTCTTTTATCGAAACCAGGATTAATTCTTCCATTGGATAACCCCTTTGCTCTGTTTGTTCATCCCGTACGTCCAACTCATTCATCAATTGTTCTTCAACTATTACTCCCAGTAGGATCGCCATATAATATTCTTTCGCCACAGACTGGTTCCCTTGTAGCTCACCGATCCCCAACGGATTTAGATATATGTGCCTTAGAAGCCAGAATTGGCTGACACTTGTAATACACTTCTAGGGGCAAAATTGTAATTTTGACTATAATTAATGAAATGGGTTATTTTCTATCACATATGTGTATTTAGTGTCTGTGATACATCCTTTGAGTTAATGGTAATGATAATTCATATTTTCAAGAGTTGAAAATTTAAGACATGAATAATCATTATTAACTCATAAACAGCTCCCGACCATAGGATCATCACGAGGATGGTGATTGATCCGGAAGGTTGGTGTACGATCGCTTCTCTTTAGTAGATGAGTCTTGAGTCTACGGTGTGGAGACACCGGAGCGAGAGTACAGGTACTCGTTAGAGAACGAGGGCACTGAGCGTGACCACCTCGAGTAGTCATTAGGAAGTCTACCTTCTCGTCAATGACTGACTCGATGCTGCAGTAGTGTGTCTGGTTCTTTGACCTGAGATGCATCGGCAGTTCACCTTGAGGGTGTTATAGTTTGACTACACCATTACTCGGTCTCCTAGCCATATGGAACCCTGAGGTGTATGTTGGCTATAGCATGTTCATTGTAGGAACTGGATTGCATCAAGATGGATCTATCTACCTCGGTGGTAGAGGAGCAGCCCTATGATGATCATGAGAATCAAGTCCAGAAATCCATGGCCATGGTAGAGTGAAATAATAGAAAGAGTTTCTATTTAGATTTTCACATTGGACTCGAATCGAATGATTACATCATATGACAGAGACTAGGGTTTGACGAGTTCACCTTAACCCTAATCTGATCGGGGCTCAAGATAGAAGAACTTAATCACACAGGTAGCTGCACCAAGAGGTTCGCATTCAGCTCTGATGGGTTGCCACCATATACTGCTAGGTGTCACTGGTGGATTTTGGGAGCAATTAGAATGATTTAGATGATCGATCATTCTAGCTGTTCGAATCAGAAGAGTTCTGATCCATCGAAAGGAGTTTCGATGATGTCTATGATAGAGATCATGACATATCCCATTACCATACAGAACTGAACCTAACTGGGTCACACAAACAAGGGTTTGAATCTGGTGATCATCAATTGAACTGATCTAGTTCAATTGATCTGAATGAGATTCAATTAGGTTCAAAGAAATCGTGCTAGCACTCGATTGAACCTAACGTTCTTCTTTTACTATCATAAATAAGTTGTCCTGACTGAGCCAAAGGAGTTTGTGCTCAATCAGAGGCCTTCATATGGTCTGACTGGAGGTTGTCCAAGTCAGAATAGGTTGTCTTATTTGTAAGACATTACCTGCCATTTTTGGTCACCTGCCATTTCTTGTTCTTTGACTTTGGTCAAAAGTCTACCTTTGACTGGTCAAACGTTGACCATTGACCCTTTGACTTTTGACCACATGTCATGCACCTATTGGAGAGCTGGTGGGGGCCTTGTCCCCCTGCCAGAACCTGGCAAGGAGAAGGGCGCACGCCAAGGGTGGCGTGAGCCCAAGTAGGAGGCGCCTAGGAGTCCTTGTTGGACAAGGACTCCACCTCCCTTTTGGATTCCAATCAGAGTTCTACTAAGAATCCAGTTTGACTGGTCTTAGGCGCCCTCTAAGGAGGAATCCAGGGGTCTCTATTCCAACCAATCAGATTTAGATCTGATTTCACAAAGGGTTGTGATTGGTTGAGAGGAAGAGGAGTTGGATCACAAGAGGTCTATAAATAAGACCCTGCGCCCAACCCTAATTCTAATGCTATTAGATACGCCCCAAGGCTGCCTCTCCCCTCCTTCTCCATGCCATAGTCTCTTCTCCCCTTGCTCTCCACGTCCAAAAGGTGTTTTGGACTTAGGTTTGGTGCGATTCAGATCAAGGAAAGGCGATCAAAAGCAAGAAGGCTGCGCTGCTGCAAAAGGACGACTGCAGATCTTCAAAAGAGTTTTGAAGATCCTCCAGATCAGATCCAGATCTGATTTTTGGAGGTGTGATAGAGAAGAAGAGGATCTCCAGATCCAACCCGAGTGGATACCGGTAGAGGCCAGGCGCTTGCGTGGCTAAGATCCAGAACCTTCCGCTGCAATCAGGATCATCTACAGGGTAATAGGATTACCCAAATCAGGTAAATTAAATTTGATTTAATTTATCTTATTTTATTTTATTTATTAAAATAATAAGAATCAGATCTGAAATATATCAAGATCTGATTGAGATCAAGAGAAAATTTTTGAAATATATCTCTTGATCTAATCAGATCTGGACGAACCTGGACCGGGAAATCAGGATTTCCCTTCAACTGGTATCAGAGCCATGGTTCTAAAATTGTTTAGATCTGATTTTAATTTTATTTTAATTAGAAAATAAAGTGATTTTAGATGTCACATGAGATGTGATCAGATCTGAAATCAGAAAAATTAAAATTAAATGATTTGGATCTAAGAACATGAAGATATGCATGACTAGTTCTAGAATAGAATAGTTCTATAGAATAGTTTTGCATGTCTTTGATTTAATCTGATTAAATCATATTTTAGATCTTCTTATTTACTATTTTTTGATATTATAAGTGTTATAATAACATCTGATAAACAGCAAATAAAAATTATTTAATTTTAAATATCATATGAGATATGATAGATGCATGACTAGACTAGTTGTAGAATAGTTCTACATAATTGTCTAGATTAGAATTTATTTTGATTAGATCAATTTAAATCTAATTTTTTAGATTATTATGTGATAATTTAGATCTGAAAACATGCATGATTATGATACATGAGATGTATGCAAAATATGCCTTGATTAGATCTAAATTTGTATATGAGATATATGATATAGATCTATAACTGTTTTGTAGATTTACATGTTCCTGATTAAGGCGTTCCTCTTGGCCGTCCGGTCATAAGAACGAAGAAGGGTTTAAAGGCCCTCTCTTCCCATTCGATGGGGTGTTCTTATGACGTGTAGGGGTGCTGCGTGTTCGTCCTTAATCAGAAACCCAAAACTTACTTTCTGCAAAACCCTAGATCCTGAAACCCTAGGATTTATTGTGCATATTTTGTTTATGAACCCAACTTAATTAAGAATTAAGTTTATGGAATATTAATTAGGTCTAAAATTGAGAATTTCAGATCTAAGACATATTCATAATACTGGGTTCGGGCTTGGGTAGCTCAATTAGGTCTAAGCGGTTGATCAAACCGAATCAAGAGTTGGTTAGATGGGATCAACAATGCTTAAATTGACCAGCCTAATAGGATTAAGTCTGGGTCAAGATCGAGTCACGATCAAGCAAGACCTAATTAGGCTCAGAGGTTAGAGTCTGGATTGTAGGCTAACCCAATTGGTTCTGACTCAACAATTTGGTGTCTAAGGTAAGTTTGGCACAGACGACCGACTGGTTTTTAATTGGAAGCTACTCGACCTGAATGCGTTCTTGTGCGAGTTAACGGCATATTCCTTCCACCGGTCTCACTTACCTGGCCATATCTGTTGACACAGTTCTGATCTGAGGTGGTCAATAATCCGAGCTGACCCATGCCACTAGGTTAGTCATAATTGTTATGACTAAGCCAAGTCTAGTTTAATGAGACCTGAATCAATTCTCCCTAAGAAAAGATTAAGTCCGAGGTCTTCCACCATTGTAGACGTGCGGGCCCTTCCCGGGGTTGATTGTTCTCGGCTGGATACAGTGGCTCAGTTGCACCGGGAAGACGCAACCATGTCTATTAGGCATTGGATGCTATGGGCTGGAGGATGAGTTGGGCTCAATATTCCGGATACGGTGAGAGACCCAATTAGGAACCCAGTCTATGCAAATGGTGGGTCTGACTTAACTAAGGAGTGGATCAATATTTCGGATACGGTGAGATTCATGAATTAGAGACCAAGTTTGGGTGCACCATGATTAGAGAATCATTGAACAAGAGTTGTTCACTCATTGGCTAACCCATCACCAATAACTGTTAGGTGAGGTGATGAGTCAGTTGGTGAGACCGCACCACCCACTAGAAATCATCAATCGCGGAGATTTTCGCATCTCTACAGAGGGAGTGTAGGGATCCGAGAAAATAGTGGGAGCTAATTTGTTTAAAAATAAAATCCCTAAACAAATTGGTCAAGTCAAAATTACAGTATCTAACTAGAATCTTTGACTCTCTACAGGAAAATGTCTGCGTCCAACCCACTGGCACGTATCCTAGACACACATAGACTGACTGGACCCAATTATAAAGATTGGCTCAGGAACTACAAAATTATTTTGGGTTCAGAGAAGTTAACACATGTTTTGGACCAGGACCCTCCCACCTTACCAGCTCGTCCATCCACTGAACAGAGAGCGTCTCTGGAAAAATGGATTGACGAAGACAATAAGGCCAGATACTACATGTTGGGCTCGATGTCTGATGAGCTCCAGCGCCAACATGAAGATATCGGGACTGCTCGCCAAATGTTGGCTCACCTGCAGGAGATGTTTGGTGAACAGAGTCGCGCAGCCAAATATCAAGTCACGAAATGACTTTTTAAGGCTAAGATGCGTGATGGGCAGTCAGTCCAAGATCACTGTCTGACAATGATCAAGGACATGGAAGAGCTTGAGAAGCTCGGTGTGAAGTTGGACTTGGATTTGCAGAACGATATTATTCTGCAATCCTTGACTGATGCATATGGGCAATTCATCATGAATTACCACATGCATAAACTTCAAAATTCCTTGGCCGAGTTGATGAATATGCTGGTTACCGCTGAGCTTTCTATGAAAGGTTCTAAAGGCTCAGTTCTTGCTATGGAACGGACTTCTTCCAAAAGAAAGTCTTATGGAAAGAAAAAGAAGTCTGTGAAAAAGCAAAAGGTAGAAGGATCAAAGAAGAAGAAGGCAGAACCGAAGAAGAAGGTCGATGGCAAAGGAAAGTGTTTCCATTGCAACAGCGACGGCCATTGGAAGCGGAACTGCCCTACTTACCTGGCCACCCTAAAGAACAAGAAGGAAGGTCCTTCTGGAGGTATGCTCGTTATTGAGTCTAACCTTACGGTTTCTTCTGCATCCAGTTGGGTGCTTGACTCTGGTTCTAGTGCTCATCTGTGCACTTCTATGCAGGGTCTTGAGGATAGCAGGAGGCTGAGGGATGGAGACATGATCCTACGCGTCGGTAATGGAGCAAGAGTTGCTGCAGTAGCCGTGGGAACATACCCTCTGCGATTACCATCTGGTTTAGACTTAGTTTTAAAAGACTGTTATTATGTGCCTGCAGCTAGCAGGAATTTGATTTCTGTTTCATGCTTAGCACAAGAAGGTTATGTGATCACCTTCTTTAAGGACCATTGTAACATTCTTTATGAAAGAAATAAAATTGCAAATGGTTTCCTTGTTAATGGTCTTTATCAGTTGCATATTGATGTACCTATTTTAACTATCGAGCAAAACGTGAATGCCAAACGACCTAGGGATAGTCCAAACGACAGATATCTATGGCACCTGAGATTAGGTCATATAGCAGAAGATAGGATTAACAAATTGGAGAAAAATGGGCTATTGAGTCCATTGACTTTTGAGTCATATCCAACTTGTGAATCTTGTCTTCAAGGCAAAATGACTAAACTCCCTTTTGTTGGACATGGGGAGAGGGCCACAGATCTCCTTGCCCTAGTACATACTGATGTGTGCGGCCCATTCGATGTGCCGGCTAGAGGCAATTTTGTCTACTTCATTACCTTTACCGATGATCTGTCTAGGTATGGGTATGTGTATCTTATGAGACATAAGTCTGAAGCTTTTGAAAAGTTCAAAGAATTCAGACATGAAGTAGAAAAACAAACTGGAAAACCCATTAAGGTTCTTCGATCAGATCGAGGAGGTGAATACCTTAGCCGGGAATTCCTAGACTATCTTAAGGAAAATGGCATAGTCTCTCAATGGACTCCACCAGGAACACCTCAACTCAACGGGGTTTCAGAACGGAGAAATCGGACTCTATTGGATATGGTTCGATCCATGATGAGCTTCACAGACCTCCCAGATTTTCTTTGGGGACATTCATTATTAACTTCAATCTATTTACTGAATAGGGTTCCCTCTAAAACCGTTCCTACCACACCGTATGAGATATGGCACGGTAAGAAACCAAGTCTGAGTCATCTCAGAATTTGGGGTTGTCCGGCTTATGTCAAAAGACAACAAGCGGACAAGTTAGAGTTTAGGTCCTTTAGAGCTCGATTCATAGGATATCCTAAAGAGTCATTAGGATACTATTTCTACATTCCAGAAGACCACAATGTGATTGTGAGTCGACATGCCATATTTCTTGAAAAATAGTTTATTCAAGATAGTGGCATTGGAAAGCAGATTAAGCTTGATGAGAAAGTCTCACAAGCAGAAACGAGCTAAGGACCAAGTGGAACCAAATCAGGTTGAGCCAATAAGAACACTACCTCCTCCACCTCGTAGATCGGAAAGAGTTTCCCGTCCCCCTGAAAGATACTTAGGTATTATTTCAGAGGACGTAGAGGAAATGTTCCTCATAGGTAATGGTGCTCATGGTGATGATCCCAAAACCTACAACGAGGCGATATCAGATATCGACTCCGAGAAATGGCTTGAGGCAATGAAGTCAGAGATCGACTCGATGCACTCAAACCAAGTCTGGACCTTGGTAGATCCACCAGAAGGTATAGTACCTATTGGGTGTAAATGGATCTTCAAGAGAAAGATTGGTGCAGATGGGAATGTGGAGACATTCAAGGCTAGACTGGTGGCAAAAGGTTATAGTCAACGTGAAGGCATTGACTATCAGGATACCTTTTCCCCGGTAGCTATGCTAAAATCCATCCGCACATTGCTTGCTGTTGCAGCCTATTTCGATTATGAAATATGGCAAATGGACGTGAAAACGGCATTCCTAAATGGATATCTTGAGGAAGATATCTATATGGAACAGCCGCTAGGTTTCACATCCAGTGATACTGATCACAAGGTTTGCAAGCTGCAAAGGTCCATATATGGACTTAAGCAAGCATCTCGGAGCTGGAACACTCGTTTCAATGATGTGATCAAAAAGTTTGGTTTCATCAAAAATGAAGAGGAACCATGTGTTTTCAAAAGGGTCAGTGGGAGCGCTGTTGTCTTCCTCGTATTGTACGTGGATGACATCCTCCTTATTGGGAATGATATTCCCATGTTGACATCAGTCAAGATGTGGTTGTCCAAGGAATTCTCCATGAAAGACCTAGGTGAAGCATCCTTTATTCTAGGAATTAAGGTCTATAGGGATAGACCGAATAGGATGCTAGGACTTTCACAGAAGATGTACATAGAGGAAGTACTAAAGAGGTTTAGTATGGAAAACTCTAAGAGGGGATTAATACCCTTCAGACATGGTATTCATCTTTCCAAGAAGATGTGCCCCAGCACACCTGAGGAAATAGAACGCATGAGCAAGATCCCTTATGCTTCTGCAATAGGGAGCCTCATGTATGCCATGCTATGTACACGACCTGATATAGCCCATGCTGTGAGTGTCACAAGCAGATATCAGTCAAATCCAGGTGAAGAACACTGGACTTCTGTGAAATGTATCCTTAAGTACTTGAGAAGAACTAAGGATATGATGTTGGTCTTTGGTAATGGAGAACTCCAAGTTCAGGGATACACAGACTCGGACTTCATGTCCGATATAGATGATCGAAAGTCGACATCTGGCAGACTGTTTGTGCTGGAAGAGTTCCTAGCAAACGGTGATACCATCTCATCCGCGATTACCTTGAGAAAGGTTACGTTGAGGTCAAGAGAGTCAACTCCACAGATAATGTGGCAGACCCACTTACAAAGCCGTTGGGCCAGCAGAAGATCGAAGCCCACCTTGAGAAGATGGGACTTAGACTTGTAGCCAATTGGCTTTAGGACAAGTGGGAGATTGTTAGATATATGTGCCCTAGAAGCCAGAATTGGCTGACACTTGTAATACACTTCTAGGGGCAAAATTGTAATTTTGACTATAATTAATGAAATGGGTTATTTTCTATCACATATGTGTATTTAGTGTCTGTGATACATCCTTTGAGTTAATGGTAATGATAATTCATATTTTCAAGAGTTGAAAATTTAAGACATGAATAATCATTATTAACTCATAAACAGCTCCCGACCATAGGATCATCACGAGGATGGTGATTGATCCGGAAGGTTGGTGTACGATCGCTTCTCTTTAGTAGATGAGTCTTGAGTCTACGGTGTGGAGACACCGGAGCGAGAGTACAGGTACTCGTTAGAGAACGAGGGCACTGAGCGTGACCACCTCGAGTAGTCATTAGGAAGTCTACCTTCTCGTCAATGACTGACTCGATGCTGCAGTAGTGTGTCTGGTTCTTTGACCTGAGATGCATCGGCAGTTCACCTTGAGGGTGTTATAGTTTGACTACACCATTACTCGGTCTCCTAGCCATATGGAACCCTGAGGTGTATGTTGGCTATGAGCATGTTCATTGTAGGAACTGGATTGCATCAAGATGGGATCTATCTACCTCGGTGGTAGAGGAGCAGCCCTATGATGATCATGAGAATCAAGTCCAGAAATCCATGGCCATGGTAGAGTGAAATAATAGAAAGAGTTTCTATTTAGATTTTCACATTGGACTCGAATCGAATGATTACATCATATGACAGAGACTAGGGTTTGACGAGTTCACCTTAACCCTAATCTGATCGGGGCTCAAGATAGAAGAACTTAATCACACAGGTAGCTGCACCAAGAGGTTCGCATTCAGCTCTGATGGGTTGCCACCATATACTGCTAGGTGTCACTGGTGGATTTTGGGAGCAATTAGAATGATTTAGATGATCGATCATTCTAGCTGTTCGAATCAGAAGAGTTCTGATCCATCGAAAGGAGTTTCGATGATGTCTATGATAGAGATCATGACATATCCCATTACCATACAGAACTGAACCTAACTGGGTCACACAAACAAGGGTTTGAATCTGGTGATCATCAATTGAACTGATCTAGTTCAATTGATCTGAATGAGATTCAATTAGGTTCAAGGAAATCGTGCTAGCACTCGATTGAACCTAACGTTCTTCTTTTACTATCATAAATAAGTTGTCCTGACTGAGCCAAAGGAGTTTGTGCTCAATCAGAGGCCTTCATATGGTCTGACTGGAGGTTGTCCAAGTCAGAATAGGTTGTCTTATTTGTAAGACATTACCTGCCATTTTTGGTCACCTGCCATTTCTTGTTCTTTGACTTTGGTCAAAAGTCTACCTTTGACTGGTCAAACGTTGACCATTGACCCTTTGACTTTTGACCACATGTCATGCACCTATTGGAGAGCTGGTGTGGGCCTGTCCCCCTGCCAGAACCTGGCAAGGAGAAGGGCGCACGCCAAGGGTGGCGTGAGCCCAAGTAGGAGGCGCCTAGGAGTCCTTGTTGGACAAGGACTCCACCTCCCTTTTGGATTCCAATCAGAGTTCTACTAAGAATCCAGTTTGACTGGTCTTAGGCGCCCTCTAAGGAGGAATCCAGGGGTCTCTATTCCAACCAATCAGATTTAGATCTGATTTCACAAAGGGTTGTGATTGGTTGAGAGGAAGAGGAGTTGGATCACAAGAGGTCTATAAATAAGACCCTGCGCCCAACCCTAATTCCAATGCTATTAGATACGCCCCAAGGCTGCCTCTCCCCTCCTTCTCCATGCCATAGTCTCTTCTCCCCTTGCTCTCCACGTCCAAAAGGTGTTTTGGACTTAGGTTTGGTGCGATTCAGATCAAGGAAAGGCGATCAAAAGCAAGAAGGCTGCGCTGCTGCAAAAGGACGACTGCAGATCTTCAAAAGAGTTTTGAAGATCCTCCAGATCAGATCCAGATCTGATTTTTGGAGGTGTGATATAGAAGAAGAGGTTCTCCAGATCCAACCCGAGTGGATACCAGTAGAGGCCAGGCGCTTGCGTGGCTAAGATCCAGAACCTTCCGCTGCAATCAGGATCATCTACAGGGTAATAGGATTACCCAAATCAGGTAAATTAAATTTGATTTAATTTATCTTATTTTATTTTATTTATTAAAATAATAAGAATCAGATCTGAAACATATCAAGATCTGATTGAGATCAAGAGAAAATTTTTGAAATATATCTCTTGATCTAATCAGATCTGGACGAACCTGGACCGGGAAATCAGGATTTTTCCTTCAACGGAGTCATGAACTTGACCTTTAAGTGGTAAGTCGAGACTATTGCTCGGAGGGTATTCAATCCAAGCCGACCTAAAATAACATTATAAGCAGATAGGCTATTTACTACAAAATAATTTATCTCGACAATGGCTTGCCTCGAGACTTGTCCGACTTTCGTCACTAAAAAAGATAGTTCCATCTACCGGCATAGTGTTTCCTGAAAATCTGACTAGAGGTATATTCCTCTTCGTCAGCTATCCAAGGTTCAAATTCATCCGAACAATGGCATTGTAAAATAAAATATCAACTGAACTTTCATTATCAATAAGAATCCAATGTACATCATAGTTAGCAATATTTAAGAAAACAACTACAAGATTATCATGCGGCTGATTTAACCCTTTCAGATCTTCTTCAGTAAAAGTGATTTCCTCATCAACCTTTCTTTTCTTCGATCCTTGCTCCTTTGGTCAGCCCTATTCTAAGGTATTTCCATCATGATGCCCTCCAGTGATCATTCTGATTTTTCCCACCGTCGATTGTTCTCTATGAGGCTCTCTTACCGAGGCTACTCTCCATGTGGATTTGCTGGGATTCGACGTTCATCAACATAGCGTTGGAGTCATCCTCGTCTGATCAAAACCTTTATTTTTTCTTTGAGCTGCCAACATTTCTCAGTATCATGTCCATGATTGCCTAGAATATTTTCTCTAATTTCTTGCTCGGGCAGGGGTCACCCTTTTCTTCGGCCATGGGATTTCTTCCTCTCATTCAATCTCCATTAAAATCTGAGCCCGAGAAGTGTTGAGGGAAGTATAGTAGTGGAACGTCTGAGGTGGTATCCTTGATCGGCACTGAGGATTAGGAGATATAGGTCAGCCACTTTGGGGCGAAGTTCGTGAACGATAAGGTTGTGGTCCTCGCGACAGTGTTGCACATGCTGATAGTCTTTCTTTTTCTCAGGCTTTTGGACTGACTATGATCCGCTATCGAGGTTGCCTCCTTGTTGATTCCAGGCTTCCTTGGCCTGGGCATATCTTTTCGCCCGTTCCAACATCTCGATGATGTCCTTTGGATAGTCCAGGTTAAAAGAAAAGAGAAGGTCATTTTGCAAGAGTCTAGCCTTCAATGCTGTCATGGCAACCGATTGATCTAAATTTTGAACCTCCAAGGTAGCTGCATTAAAGTGGTTAATGTATTCTTGAAGAGGCTCATTCTCTTGCTGTTTGATGCTTACGAGGAAATCTGAGTTGCGGTGCTGCCAATGGCTACTGACAAAGTGAGCGATAAATAAGCGACTTAGCTAATGGAAGGAATCTACAGACCCCGGCTGTAGATTTGAGTACCAATATCGGACTACCTTCCTCAAGGTTAAGGAAAAAGCTCAGCACAGGATTACATCACTAGCTTCCTGTAGGTGTATAAGGGTCCAAAAGTTTTTCAAATGATCGACGGGATCAGCAGTTTCATCATAAGGTTCCATCTAAGGTATCTTAAATCGCGGTGGTAGAGGCTTGTTCATGATTTTTCGAGTAAACGGAGGATCAATGTTGAATCCTGGGTCATCACCCTGATGCTTCGGAGCCTGCAATGCATCTATCTTCTATCGCATTTTCTGGAGCCTTTTCTCCACACTATCTTTCTGAGTAGGTCGGCGCCGAGGAGATACATGACCTGAGGTAGAGTCTCTCCTGGAGATTGGGGTAGGCGATCGCCAAAGTCTCTGACGAGGAGGACTAATAGGTCGGCTATGATGGCTAGCCTCGGCCCTTGGACTTCTAGGATGCCGTTCGATCGACCTCCCATGGTGTAGCCTCGAATTTTCACCAGCTGAGCGAGGTTTGTTGACCTATTGTATTCCCCTCATAGCGGTCGAAAGAGCCTGCACTTGCTAAACAAGAGTATTATATTGCTCTTGTGAAATTGCTAGCGCCGTCGGTGGGTTCTCTTGAATTGGTGGTGGTGCATTTGTCGACTAGACATTATTGGTTCGTCGACCACTAGAACACTAGGACTCATTGGACGCTCCCCTTCATGTCTTCATGATATCTAGCGACATACATTTTCCTCTCAAAATTGGGCCTCGAAATCAATCGAGGGCCCTTCCTCTAGTGCCAATAGTTGCTTCTGAATTTCCCTGCCTGAGATCGACCATCAAGAAATCTATGGCTGAGGAAGGACTGCTATTGGAGCTTTGCCCGATCACCTGCAAAGAAGTCCTCACCGGGATGTTTTCCAGTGAAGACCCTCCGACGCTCAACTTAGGAGACTGAAGAATAATGAGAGGAGAAAGCATCGAATTGAGTGCATACCTTGAAAGTCCCAGAGCCTCTTTATTTATAGAAGAAGAATTGAAGTCGTACCCATCTCGGACTCTAACGACCTTCCGAATCTATCACACTAGATTGATTCGAAAAATGTCTTTTCTTTTCTAGAAGAAGAGATCGCGGAGGACTCCATCTTTATCTAGATTTTCTAGTTTGGAGAGAACACTGATCTAACTAAGATGGTGATAGCTCAGTACCAGACAACCTACGATAGATCGTCACTAACCAATCTGAAGGGGAGCATCTTGGGGAGGTAAGGATAGCAAATCCACGGACGAGCTATAATAGGTCAGCATAATTCAATCTATGATAAATCGTCATTTTGAAGGTTGATCGTCACATATGACTTACAACTTACAGTAGCTCATTTCAGATTGGTCGGCAATATATGAGCAATAGTAGGTCATCCGAACATTGGTCGATTCGAGGGAAACCAAACAACTCACCAAAGGATGAACTACGATAGGTTGGTAACGGTTGATCTATAACAAATTGCTCTCTGATATTGGTCGGCAGTACATGATCCATTTTAAACCAAGCGTTAACGTGACATACCACAAGGCAAATTGGTCGGGATCATATGAGTGGCAACCGATCATCATAGGATAACCTATGACAATAGATCGGCTATGTCCGACGAATATCGAGCCAAGGATGAGGAATAACCAATCCACAATATATAGCAAGCAACATGGAGATATTAACAAAAACACATTCTATATAAGAATTGATTGATAATAACATATAACTATAATTAACTCTACTAAGATATAGTCTCACCAATCGGGGTCAACTATATGAATCTTTTTCCTCCATTTTGCTAGATTTAGGGCTGTACTTCTATAAGATGAATGTCAAGTCCTTTCTTGCTACTTCCTCTTATGTGATCTTCATTCTACCTCTATCTTTCCCACTATATGTGTCAAATCACTGATTCATACTAATACATCCATAAGCTTACGTTGTGTATGCTTAAACCATTTAAAATCATGCTTTTCTCAATTTGTTCTCAATTGACACTACCTTCATCTCGATCTTGTTCAACATACTATTAACTAACTTTATTATGATAAATTGTCTTTTTATATTCAAGGGGGATTTAAAATATATGGTATAGAAGTTTTGGATTGATTTGGTTTGTCTAGGTTCAAATTGGTAACTTATGCAAATCCAATCCACAATCAAACTGGGTCATGTTTTCAAATTCAAGCCTAATCCAAATAACTTTAGTTTGGATTGGATCGGATAAACTTTGGATTGATTATGCATCTAAAATTTGCCAATTCAATCCATTTGCAAGTTCACGCATAGCCAGTTCTCAATTAACTGCATAGGAATATATTAGTATAGCTAATTCTCAATTATTTGCTTGATCGGTTGCCCATCCTTTTTTGACATGGGTACATATAGAAGGTTGATCCCTTCCTTCTTCAAAGCTGGACGGGTTTGTGCAGATTGATCCCCTTTCCCCTGGGCTTGGGACAAGAGAGGGAATCAGATGGCAACAGAGCGGATCAAATAAGTCGATGCTCCCAACTAAGCAAGCATGAGCGCTATTCCTGTCCCAATACCCAAAAGCATTCATACGGCTCGATTTATTAGAGTGCCAATAGAAAAAGAACTGCTTCAATCCAGCATCCAAAATTACAGATGGACGTGCATTACCTTGTTAATCTAAATTTCTCCCTCAAATGATATAATTATAGCTTGATGATGGTCTTAAATATCCCATATAAAGATCATCTCGAGTCATTTTTGACCCCCCAAAATCAAAATCCTGATGCTGGGCCATCCATGTGAATAAAATTCTTCACTTGAAGAAAGTGAAGAAATTATTAGATAGACTCATTCCACCGTAAACAAAATATTTGTAGATTTTGATTGGCTCTATTTTTACCTCATAGCCAATCATGATCAACTCTGATTAGCAATTAATGAAAAATAACTGATGTGTAAATTTTTTATTGACTTTACCTACGGTAGAATGAGTCTACCTAGTAATTTCTCCGCTTCTTGACCACCTATAAGATATCCAATGTTGAAACCAAAGCTTTTATAAATGGGCAAGGCTGCATATAGGTTGCTTGCATATCATCTTTCAGACCAACCCAGCCGAGACCTTGAACTTTTAAAAGTTCGTCTTCTAGTCCCTCCAAAAATGAGAATGAGATGAAAGTAGAGTCTGAAAGTAAGCATACACAATAATCACACTTGTCAAATTGAAACCTGACAAAAAGAACGAATGCCTTCTATTATATATTTTCAGCACTTGCAACCAAAACCAGCAAGATTATTACAAACTGCAGTTTTATCAGCTGGACATCCCATAATTGGAATCAAACATGTGAAGAGTGGCACTAACCAAAAACAAAATAAACTGGCCTCCAGTTTTTCTGAAGCAGTGTTTACTGAATTTTCTTGGAACCCTTATGTGTTTCTGAACTCAAATGCTTATGGCAGTTGTCTCACTCTACAGTTCTCTGCTTTTATTTTGATTCCACAAGAAAAAGCAAATAAAAGCAGATGACAGAAGGGAGGAAACATGAGCAAAATCTCATAGACAAGTGCTTACAACAACAATAAACAGCATAACAAATTCAAGAGATCTTCTGAAGGGATCTAAAAATTATTTCAAAATCTTCACCAAGTTCATGAGCCGGCAAGTGCCTACTATATGTGAATGGGTTTGTCATAAGTAGCCATAGCAGCTTCCTTCACAGCCTCACTCATAGTTGGGTGTGCATGGCATGTTCGAGCTATGTCCTCGCTCGCAGCTCCATATTGCAATGCTAGCACAGCCTCATGGATAAGCTCCCCAGCACTAGGTGCCATTATGTGCACTCCTAGAATTTTGTCGGTCTCTTTTTCAGACAGTATCTTCACCAATCCCTCAGCATCATCAATGGCCTTTGCACGGCTGTTTGCCATGAATGGGAACTTGCCCACCCGATAAGCCACGCCCAGGGCCTTAACCTGCTCCTCTGTTTTGCCAACTGATGCCACCTCAGGATGTGTATACACCACTCCAGGAACCAAATCATAGTCGACATGACTCTCCTTACCTGCAATAAACTCTACACATGCAACACCATCCTCTTCTGCCTTGTGAGCAAGCATTGGCCCTGGAATCACATCTCCGATAGCATATACTCCTTTCACATTTGTCATGAAATGGTGATCAACTGTTATTCTTCCAGCCTTGTCAGTCTGGACACCAATAGTTTCCAGGCCAAGCCCAGCCGTGAACGGGACTCTACCAGCCGAGACAAGAACTACATCAGCTTCAAGTGTGCTCTGCTCTCCACCAGCTGCAGGTTCAATGGTCAGTTTTACCCCATCTCCAGATGTGTCAACTCCAACAACCTTCGTCTTGAGCATGAACTTCATTTTCTGTTTCTCGAGCATGCGCTGGAATTGCTTCCGGACTTCTCCATCCAGGGTTGGGACAATGTCTGGTGCAAACTCAACAACAGTCACCTCTGAACCAAGTCGACCCCAAACAGAACCCATCTCCAATCCAATGTAGCCTGCACCAATAACCACCAGTTTCTTTGGGACCTCTGACAAAGACAGAGCCCCGGTGGATGATACGATCCTCTTCTCATCGATTGGAACTCCAGGTAGGGATTTGACATCAGAACCAGTGGCAATTATGATATTCTTGCCCCTAACAACATTATTCTCCCCTTCAAGGATGTCGACAGATACTTCAGAGGGGGAAACAAACTTACCAAAGCCTTTGACATAGTTTACCTTGTTTTTCTTGAAAAGGCCTTCAATTCCTCGGGTCAGACCAGAGACAGCTTTGTCTTTCTGTGCCATCATAGCAGGAAGATCAATTTCAAGCTGAGAAAATTTGACACCATGACTTGGGAATGCATGGATGGCTTCATGGTACATATGAGAGGAGTGAAGAAGGGCCTGAAAATTGTGAAAAAAGAAGTGTCATAAATGAAGCTTGTCTGATGCCTCTACGTTGTCCACTACACAATACTTTACCACTGAACTTCAAAACTACTGAACAGTAACACCTTTGAAGGGGGAGGGGGTCTGGAAAGAAAGCAAATAGATCCAATCGGACCATCTGTAGGCTAAGATTAACTTAAGATACGGTCAGGATATTACTGCAGCTCAGCCAGAACAGTCTACCACCAGCTAGCTTGCTCATCATATACCACACTAGCTTAACTTACGTATAGAAGTTTTCAATGAATACTAGCTTGATTGGTGGTAATATTGCACCAAAGCCAAGAAGATAATGGTGCAAGATTGACTTACTTTGCATGGTTTAAATTGCTTGAGGCTTCAATAAAAGAATTAGGTTTAGACATTCTTCAGATTATTCCATCATAACTATAGTTGTGTGTTAACCATATTTTCTCAAATCGGATAATGCAGTCATATGATGATATTCTACTTTAATTAGTCCTCAGGACTAGTTTCCTCTCATAATTCAAGTGAGTGTCACTCTCATCAGCTACTTCATCTTCCAATAACATATGATAATGTTTCATACTGAATACTGGCGGCTGATTAATCAGCTACAGACTCAAGGATCATAACTGATCCTTAGCATTGGCCCATACAACATGAAAATCATCTATTGGACCGCAATTAATTACCACATTTCACATTGATTTCTTCTCTATAATTAGTTACATTTTGTTGGGGGTAAAATGACTCCCGCCGAAGTCTGCTAAAGCCCGATCTTGGCAGAACCCCATCTGAGTCCAAGACGCATTTCATTCCGAGGTTCAATCAAGCCAGTCACCTGGTCTGGGCGAGCTCCAAAGGATCGGCTTCTAAATTTGACTAAGCTTAGAGCTTCAATCGAGGGCGGCTCATCCCGAAAATAACCACTCCCATCAATGTCCGATTTTGTGTGTTAGCCGAGCTCCTTTGCTCCAACCCTCCAACTTTATCCCGATAACTGCAAATCCTGCCAAGACTATACTGTGAACTTCAGCCGGACGAACATGGGCCAGCAAAACGAATTCGTCATCCGCTTGCTTCCGATCTTTAGTTTGAGATAAGCAGTAGCATTCTCCACCAGCACTGAACCTCAGCACTATCTAGTCCCGACTTTGGGCTGACTTTGGACCAACCTTGAGTATTGATCAAACTTTATCAGAGTAACCAAAGTATCTCCGCCACAACTTAATAGAAAAATCCGTTATTCTTTTCTGACCTCAAGCTCTTCAAACCACCGTACAAGTACCTATCCTCAGCCGACCTTAAAGACGGCTGAACTTCCAAAAGCTGTTGAAGCAGTTCTACCGAGGTTCAAACTCAAAACCCGATCTACAAACTCATCATCCTCAACCTAAAGGCCGATTTTCGAGCTCAATCAACCCGATCCTAAGCTCGAACGGCTTAACTTCGGTACAAATGACTCATGACCAAACTCGAAAGCATCCGACCTTCCATCCGAACTCCAGCAAATAATATCCAATAACCTACAAGTCACGACAAATGATAGCCCACTCACCGTAATAAACTCTAAGCGACATGAACGACCTACTGGTATTATGTTGCGGCTGTCACCATCAATCTGTTACAAGCTCCATCTATAAATAGGACCCTTCAGATACGTTTCCTTCTCTAAGCTCTCCTTTCCATTAAAAATCTCCTGAGTACTCCATTTTCGTTGGCCAGAATACTAACTTGACCGTCAGAGGGTCCATGTCGGAGCTACCTCCGGCCAGAACTTTGTTTTGCAGGTTTCGACCGACGAGATCCCGACTTCTACCTCCAGCAATCTCTGACGACTATCCATTTTCTACACCAACAGGATTGGCGCTAGAGGAAGGATCCTGTGAACCCTTTGTTCTAAAAGGAGTATCCAGTCGAGGAGTCTTCTTCTTCTTTATTCATTTTAGCAAAATGCACTCTAAGAGAGCATCATCTCGGCGATCCGTCGCCACCACCATCCGATCCAACTCGGAACCAACCGATCAACCAATTTCGATCACATCGCCTGCACCCCAACCTTCTCAACCGACAACGATGATGGACATGAATCAGTTCAACCTGCTAGTACAGCAAGTGAGAGGCCTCATGGAGGCTGTGCAAGCCATGCAACAAGCTCCAGCACTGGCACCGGCACTGGCACCACCGGAAAGACCATCGTCGGAGCATCGAGATCTAACACAAGGAAGGTCCACCTGAAGAAGTCAACCAGAGAATCTTGAAAAGAAAAAACAGAGAGCAGAAAGGCCCTATTTTGAGCATGATTCCACCCCCAGAAGATCCATGCCCCCATCAAACCTGCCGCACTTTGAGATTCGTAATCAAGATGTCCTCGATCAGAAGCTTCAGAAAATGAACCGACGGATCGAGGAACTCCGTCATGCGGCCTCTGCTTGTAATGATGACATCTGCATTGACCCACCATTCACTGCCCAGATCATGCAAAAGCCCATTTTGCCGAACTTCAAGCTCTCCCAGTTCGAAAGTTACGACGGAACTTCGAATCTGGTTGACCACCTAGAAGCCTTCCGAACCATAATGCTGCTCTATGGCGTACCAGACGCCATTTTGTGCCGAGCCTTCCCATCGACTTTGAAGAATGTAGCAAGAAACTAAGTACTCGGGCCTAAAATCGGATACCATTTACCCTTTTAATCAATTAAGCCACTAGTTTGCAGCTCACTTTATTAGCAGCCGACGTCCGAGGCGGAGCTCAGATTTTCATATCAACATTAAGCAGAAAGAAGGAAAGTCCATCCAAGCCTATGTCAGCCGCTTCAATACTGCTGCTTGGAAGGTCCGAAATTTGAACCAGTCTGTTGCAATGGCCGCCTTCTGAAGAATGATCTCCTCTTCTCATTGTGAGCTCAGAAGTGGCGCTCCTTGAGAACATGAGAAGATAGGTCATGGAAAGATTGGAGTGAGCTGGAAGAAGAACGAAGTTCAGAGACTTAGCCGGCTCACCCAGAGACTGGGTCGGCTAAGTGGGGAACTGAGCCGACTCAGTCCACTTAGCCGACTCAGTCTCAGACTGGATCGGCTATGTCTTAGAAAAAAATCCAGACAGAAAATAGCATTTTCGGACTGTTGGCACGGTACACAACTAGGTCGACTCAGTCTTCAGAGACTGGGTCGGCTAAGTGGAGAACTGAGCCGACTCAGTCTCAGACTAGGTCGGCTGTCTCAAAAAAAAATTTAGACAGAAAACAGCATTTTCGGACTGTTGGCACGGTACACAACTGGGTCGACTTAGTCTGACCCAGTCGTAGGTTAGCCGGCTTAGTCTGAAACTGGGTCGGCTCAATTTTCGTGGGTTCTGTTTTATGTACGTAGGTTATTTGGATTTTGGAGAGTTTTCTATGAGCTTGGGCTTGACCCTTTTGTAAAGTCTAAATACTGAAAATAGGTCAAGGTTGTATATGATACTAAATTCATCAAATAAAGCTCTTTTCTCCTGAAAAACTCGTGCTCTCTCTCTCTTTACTCTTGAATTCATTGTTTTGCTTCTGCGTTGATCCTAGGAGATTGTTTCTTGTTGCTTGGCTAATCACCAGCGGCTACGTCGGTCCGTATGAAGGGGATAATTTCACGACAATTGGTATCAGAGCGGTGTTGCGTGGAAGGAAGTCACCTAGGGTTACTACATCCAGGATCTATTGCACCAAATTTTACTCTGAAATCTTCTTGTTCTCTTCGTGGTTATCTCTAGATTGAGGTAGAGATTTGTTACACGGAGGAACAGTGATACAGAAAGTTGGAAAGAAGATCTAGGGCCCATAGATCTTCATTGAAGGGTAGTGTTACTAGTGTGTGATTGAAGAAGGGTGTTAGGGATCTGTTCTTGACTTGATTGAAGTCATGGGATCAAGTGGATTCAAGGTGGATTTCGAGAAGTTCGATGGCAAGAAAAACTTTACCCTATGGCAGCAAAGGGTAAAGGACTTGTTAGTTCAGCAGAGGATCTACAAGGTCTTGACAAGAGAGGCCAGAAAAAATCAATACTGAGGATTGGAAAGAGTTGGAGGAAATTGCTTTTAGTACAATCCGGATGTACTTGACCGATCAGGTGTTGCCCGAGGTTTGCACAGAGACTACGGCAAAAAAGCTCTGGATGAAACTAGAGAACACATACATGGGGAAGAACATGACAAATAAGATGTGGCTGAAGAAATAGCTGTATAGTCCGAGGATGCCTGAAGGAGATCTTGTTGCACATATCCAAAGGTTCAATCAAGTGTGTTCTGAGATGATGAGTTTGGATGTGAAGATCGACGAAGAGGATCGAGTTGCTGCTATTATGTTCTCTCCCAGGTTCGTATGATAGTCTCATAACAACTTTAGTTTATGGGAAGGAGACCCTAAACTATGAAGAGGTTGTTGGTGTGCTTAGATCAAATGAGCAAAGGGAGAAAATCTGCAAGGGAGATCCTAAGTCTGAGATCTTGGCTGTAAATAAAAGACAGGAAAGATCAAAGGAGAAGGCAAGAGGAAAATCCAAGGGCAAGTCGAAGTCTCAGGATCAGAGAAAGACATTGAAGTGTTATAAATGTCATCAGCCTGGACACCTAAGGAGAGATTATCCCCTTTTGAGGTCAAAAAAAGGGAAGGCTAGCAAGAAAGATGATACAGCTTCTATGAGCAATGGAGAAGACCTGCTAGTTGTATCAGATGTATCGATAGAATGCGATACTATGTGGATATTGGATTCAATATGCTCACACCACTATACTTCTCATCGGGAGTGGTTTACTACCTACCAGAAGACCGATGGTGGAAGTGTTAGCCTTAAAAATGATCACCCATGTAAAGTAACTAGAGATAGCTCTATCAGGATGAGAATGTACGATGGAATTATTCGTACATTATCAAATGTCAGGCATGTACCAAAGCTGAAAAAAACGATCTCTTTCGGTTACTTGGAGGAGCAGGATTATACTTTTAGTAGCCAGATCGATAGTAGATGTCTGAAGAATTCCAAGAGAGCTTTGGTGGTGATGAGAGGTAGAAGACTGAGTAACAATCTTTACAGAATGGAAGGCTCAATAGTGAATAATAATGCAAACGTGCTAGCAGCGGCACGAGCAGATTTTGTATTGGCTATGGCACCATCGGATGGATCATATGAGTAATCGTGGGTTCATTGAACTTAGCAGAAGAGGTATGATCCCAGCCCTAAAAAAGGAGGGCACAGATTTATGTGAGCCGTGCATCTTTGGCAAACAGCATAAGGTAAAGTTTGCTAGAAGTACCAAGCGCAACGAAGGAGTGCTGGATTTAGTGCACTCGGATGTGTGGAGACCAACTCCTGTATCAGCTAAAGGTGGGGCAAGGTATTTTGTCACCTTCATTGATGATTTCTTAAGAAAGGTATGGGTTTATCTGATCAGAGAAAAGTCAGACGTGTTTGCTCGATTTCAAGCCTGAAGAGCTGAGGTAGAGGAGTCAGGAAGACAAGTGAAATGTCTGAGGTCGGATAATGGAGGAAAGTATACAAGCCTAGAGTTCAGAAGGTACTGTGAGAAAAATGGCATCAAACATCATTACATGATGAAGATGACCCCCCCAGCAGAATGGTGTCGTAGAGAGGATGAACCGACATTGACCGAGAAGGCACGGAGTTTGAGGCTACAGACATCATTCCCAAAATCTTTTTGGGGTGATGCTTTAACTTTTTCTTATTTTCTTGTGAACAGATCCCTTCATCGCAACTTGAACGGAGGCATTCCAAAGGAGGTCTAGAGTAGGAAGAAGATGAAGCTTAACCACCTGAAAGTCTTCGGTTGCACAGCCTATGCACATGTGGAAGCAACCGAGAGGAGCAAGTTGGACCCAAAATCTCAAAAGATGACATTTATAGGGTATCCACAAGGAGTCAAGGAGTACCTATCGTAGAATTCTAAAGCACAAAAGATAGTGATCAGCAGGAATGTCATTTTTTATGAGAAGAGCATCTTGAAGAGGCCTAGAAGTACAGGAGCAACTGGGAAAACATAGATGAACAACGGTGGCCAGTCAAAGAATGATGGCATGCAGGATACATCCACTTACAAGAGTGTTCCGATTAAGGTGGAGTTGGGCAGAAAAGTTGTCTCAGATTGAAAATCAACATGGAGAGCCAACAGTTTAGACAGATGTGCAGGAGCAGTCACAGACACCAGACAGAGATGTGCTAGTGGGAGTAGCTTTGCACAAGCCCCAGCATACTATTAGGAGGCCGATCAGATATGGCATTGATGAGATTATCTCCTATGCACTCACTGCTAATGGAGATCCAGAGAGTTATGCAGAGACTATGGAGAGTGAGGATCATGATTCATGGATGCAGGCCATGATGGAGGAGATGAAATCACTTGAAAAGAATCAGACATGGTAGCTGGTGGATCTTCTAAAAGGTGCTCGACCTATTAACTCAAAGTGGATGTTCACAAAGAAAGAGGCACCTTCAGAACAAGGTGGAGTCAGATTCAAAGCAAGGCTGGTAGCAAGGGAATACTCACAAAGAAAAGGGATTGACTACATAGAAATTCTCTCCTATGGTGCGTTATACATCTATTCGAATTTTGCTGTCATTGGTGGCACAGTACAATATAGAATTAGAACAGATGGATGTGAAAACGGCCTTCCTTCATGAAACTTTGGAGGAAAGGATCTACATGAAGCAGCCAGATGGTTTCATGGAGATTGGATAGGAAGAAAAGCTGTGTTTACTGAGAAGATCATTGTATGGTCTGAAACAATCCCCTCATCAGTGGTATCGAAGATTTGATAGTTTTGTTTTGAGCCTGAATTTTAGTAGATGTGAACATGATTGCTGTGTCTATGTCAAGAATGTAGATGGGGATGTCCTGTACCTGCTACTATATGCAGATGATATGCTTATAGCCAGTAGAAGCATGAAAGCTGTGAAAAGGCTGAAAAGGGCATTATCATCTGAGTTTGAGATGAAGGATCTAGGTTCAGCTGAGAAAATCCTTGGAATGAAGATTTGCAGAGATAGGTACAAAGGGAAGATCCATTTGTCACAAGAAAGATACATCCAAAAAGTTCTGGAGAGGTTTGGGATGGAGAAGGCTAAACCTGCAGAGACACCATTATCAAGCCATATCTCTCTTAAAGTTACAAAGCCCCCAATCAGAAGAGACAAAGTACATAAAAAAAGTCCCTTATATAAATGCTATAGGCAGTGTGATGTACACTATGGTGTGCTGTAGACCTATAGCACATACAATGAGCACGGTTAGTAAATACATGGCTAACCTTAGGAAAGAACACTGGAGAGCATTAAAGTGGATATTAAGATATCTACATAGAATAAGGAATTATGGTTTGGTGTTTGGTGGGCAACTAGGAGAATTTGAAGATGGAGGTCCGGATCCTCTGGAAGGGTTCGTAGATGCAAATTATGCAGAAGATCTTGATATAAGGAGGTCTACTACTAGATACCTCTTCTGCGTGTATGGTGGACCATTGTCTTGGAGATCAACCCTTCAGCCAATTACTGCCTTGTCTACCACAGAGGCCGAGTATATTGGAATAACAGAGACCGCAAAGAAAGCCCTTTGGCTTAGAAGGCTGATTGCTAAGTTAGGGGTGAAGCAAAGCAAGGTTACACTGTTCAGTGATAGAGTGCTCTGTTATTGGCACAGAACTCAGTCTATCATACGCGCACAAAGCATATAGACGTGAGATACCACAAGATCAGAGAACTGATAGAGGAAGGTGAAGTAGAACTAATGAAGATCCATACCAAGAAGAATCAGTCTGATGCACTCACGAAAGTACTCCCCAAAGACGGCTTTCAGATATGTGCGGCACGAATGGGTTTGCTGAAAAGAGATGAGTTTACAAGGACTTGGAAGCACCAAGATGGAGAATGTGAGCTCAGAAGTGGCGCTCCCAAGTCTTGGGAACATGAGAAGACAGGTCATGGAAAGACTGGAGCGAGCTGGAAGAATCAACCAAAATAGCGAAGTTCAGGGACTTAGCCGGCTCATCCTGAGATTGGGTCGGCTATGTCTTAGAGAAAAATCCAAACAGAAAGAAGCATTTTTGGGCTGTTGGCATGGTACACAACTGGGTCGGCTCAGTCTCAGACTAAGTCGATCCAGTCGCAGGTTAGCCGGCTCTGTCTGAAACTAGGCCGACTCAATTTTCACAGGTTCTGTTTTGTGTACGTAGGTTGTTTGGGTTTTGGAGAGTTTTTCTGTGAGCTTGGGTTTGATCCCTTTGTAAAGTATAAATACTGAAAATAGGTCAAGGTTGTATATGATACTAAATTCATCAAATAAAGCTCTTTTCTCCTAGAAAACTCTTGTGCTCTCTTTCTCCCTTTACTCTTGAATTCATTATTTTGCTTCCACATTGATCCTAGGAGATTGTTCCTTGTTGCTTGGCTAATCACCAGCGGCCACGTCGGTCCGTGTGAAGAAGATAATTTCACGACACCCATTAGAGAAGAAATACCCTCGAAACTTTGTCAATATGCTGGCTCGGGCTTAAAGTTATGCCCGAGCTGAAGAAGCTTTCAAGCTTCGGGATGATCATGCCGCGGGAGAGTGAGGTGGGAGATTCCAGCAAGTCCGCTCCTATAAAAAAGTTGAGAGAAGATCGGCCGCATTCGAGGACTCCTGAACGCAGACGAACCTAAACTCCATCTCGAGCTCATCGGCAAAGAAGCCCAGACAGAAGGATGAGGCGAAGTCCCCCTTCCAGAAGATTCAATGACTACTCCTTTGAATGCTCTAAAAACTCAAGTTCTGATGGAAATCAAGGAGCAACTGCAAAGGCCAGAAAGATTGCAGTCTCATCCAAACAAGCGCAATCCAAATAAGTATTGTTTGTACCATCATGACCACGGTCACGACACTGAAGAATATTTCCAGTTCCAGGATAAAATTGAGGAGCTGATCAGGCGAGGTCGGCTGGATCGATTTTTGTGAAGTTGGTCTGAAAGGATGGAAGAGCGGCCAAGAGCTCTCCCGTAGCCAGAACCACCTCGGAGGAAAGAACACCAAGGAGACTGACCCCCACTTAATTTATCAACACAATTGCTGGGAGACATTAGCAAGAAGAGGCCAATGAATCGGCAGAACCAATGAAAAGGCAGAGGACTGAAGAACCCGCTACTTTCACTAAAAAAGATGCACCAAGGATTTAATTTCTACATGATGATACGGTTGTAATTTCACCGAATATTGCCAACTATGATGTATGCCGTGTCTTGGTTGATAATGAAAGTTCTGCTGATGTTTTATTTTATGATGCTTTTTCTAAAATGTCTATATCTGATAGTCGCATGGGGCCACTAAACTCTTCTCTAATGGAATTTACCAGTGATGCTAACCAGTTGAAGAAATAATCACTCTACCAGTTGTAGCAGGTCAGTATCCAAAGCAATCCTGAGCTCAGATTGACTTTTTAGTAGTAAAAACTCCTGCCTAAAACGTCGTCCTCGGATGGTCTAGACTTAATGCACCCCGAGCTGTAGTGTCGACATTATTTGAAAGTCAAATTCCCAACAAAATCTGGAGTCAGAGAAGTCCGAGGTGATCAAGCTCTGGCGCGATACTGTTATACAATTGCTCTGCAAAATGGTAAGCAGTTTGAAACCTACCCCATAGATGGTTTGGATGTTCGGGATGATCTAATTGAAGAGCGGAGAAAACCTATTAGCAATCTGATCACAATCTCTCTAAATGATGGGAACAAAGACCATACAGTTCAAATTGGCTCGAATCTAGATGAAGACATTAAAGACAGTTGGTCAATTTCTTGCAAAAGAATGTGGATGTTCTTGCTTAGGTTTCTACACATACGCCTGGAATAGATGCGGAAGTGATGGATCATCTGAGTGTGGATCATACACGCCAACCAATAAAGCAAAAGAAGCGAAGCTTCGCATCAGAGCGTCAAAAGATGATTATGGACGAGGTAGACAACTCCTTAAAGCCGAATTCATCAGAAAGACATCCTATCCAGATTGAATAGCAAATGTGGTCCTCATAAAGAAAGCAAATGGAAAGTGGCGGATATACATAAATTTCACTGATTTGAACAAGGTCTGTCCAAAGGATAGCTACCCTCTACCCCGATTGACCAATTGGTGGATGAAACCTCGAGCCGTGAGCTCCTCACCTTCATGGATACCTACTCCGGTTATAACCAAATCCAGATGGCATCTAAAAATGAGAAGACTGCCTTTATTACTGACCATGGTCTTTATTGTTACAAGGTCATGCCATTCAGACTTAAAAATGCAAGTGCAACCTATCGATGCCTGGTGAACAAAATCTTCAAAAAGTAGATCGACCGCAACATCAAGATTTATATGGATGACATGCTCGTCAAAAGCCGATTTTCAAGGAATCATATTGCTGACTTGGAGGAAACATTCAGCACTCTCCAGAAGTACAAAATGAGGCTAAACCCACCAAAATGTGCTTTCGGAGTAGCCTCAATGAAAGTTTTTGAGATTCATGGTGTCTAGACGCGGCATAAAGACAAATACAGAGAAGATCCGAGCCATCCAAGAAATGATCATTCCTAAGACAATAAAAAAAATTCAGCGCCTGACGAGAAAGATCGCGGCTTTGAATCAATTTGTTTCGAGGTCAGTGGAATGCTGCATATCTTTCTTCCAAGTGCTTAAATATCAGCAAGCCTTTGAAGAACTAAAGAGCTACCTCAGCTCACCTCCTCTATTTGCTAAGCCTGAATCCAATGAAAAGCTATTCCTGTATTTGGCAGTCTCTCATAGCCATCGGAGCTATCTTAGTCAGAGAGGAGAATAAAACTCAAAAGCCAATTTATTATATCAGTCGAGTCCTAAGAGATGCCGAAATAAGGTATACAAAATTAGAAAAGCTAACTTATGCTTTGTTAATTGCAGTTAGGAAGCTCCAACCCTATTTTCAAGGGCATACAATAATGATTCTCATAGATCAATCTATAAAGACGGTCCTTTACCGACCTGATACTGCTGGGAGAATTGCAAAATGGGCGATTGAGCTCACAGAATTTGATACAAAGTTTCAACCTCGGCCGTCTATTAAAGCTCAAATACTGGCCAATTTTATGGTGGAATGCACTATCCTGGATCCAGCCGAGCCTAAGCAACCGGAAGCCAATACTCCTAATTTTCAACCGAACTCCTCTGAAGAGAAAGCAAACCTCCCTAAAGATTTCTGAATCCTATATATTGATGGCTCATCCAATGCTTTCAGAGCGGACATAGGCTTGATTCTTATCAGTCCAAAAGGGGTTGTTACCGAACATACGCTGTGCTTCGAATTCCCCACAACTCACAATGGACCAGAGTATGAAGCTCATTGCGGGATTGAAAATAGCCAAAGAACTGGGGATAGATCATCTAAAAATTTACAGTGATTCACAACTAGCGGTAGGACATGTCAATGGCAACTATGAAGCTTGGGAAGAAAGTATGAAGAAATATTTGGACAAAGTGAAGAGCTTGATCTCGGCCTTCAATAGTTCAACGTTCAGCAAATTCCAAAAGCAGAAAATTCTAGAGCTGACCTATCCAAATTGACTACTCTAGCTCCGAATGATTTGCCAGAGGAAGTCTTCTTTGAAGTTCTTCAACAACTAAGTTCAAAAGAACCTCAAGTACTAATGCAAGTGGACCATAAATCCAACTGAATTGATCCATTGGTTTTATATCTTAAAGATAGCATCCTCCTTAGTGACCCCAAAGAAGCTCAGAAGTTGAAAAACTAGGCTTCTCACTACATCTTATATGAAAACAAGCTGTATAAGAGGTCTTATTCCTTACCACTCGTCAAATGCCTTCAACCATCTAAAGCCAACTATGCCTTAAAGGAAGTTCATGAAGGAGTATGCGGAAATCATCTCGGGGCTAAATCATTATCCTACAAGCTACATTGGCAGAGGTATTATTGGCCAACCATGCAGTAGGACGCAATTTACTATGTAAGAAAGTATGATCGGTGTCAAAGAAATGCCGACATCAAAGGCAGCCAGCTTCCTTACAACCTTAAGTGCTCCTTGGCCATTCACGCAATTAGGAATAGATAAACTCGGACTATTTTTCATGGCATCCGAACAACGAAAATCTCTTAATGGCAGTAGACTACTTCACCAAATGGGTTAAGGCCGAACTCCTGGCAAAAATTACTGAAGCTAAAATACAGGACTTTGTTTGGAAATCTATAATATGCAGGTTTAGCCTGCCTCGGACATTAATTACTGACAACGGACGTCAGTTCGTAGGGGTAAAGTTTGCTGAATTCTGTGAAGATTTGAATATTTCATATCATTTCACATCTATAGCACACCCTCGGGCAAATGGTGAGGCTGAGGTAACAAACAGAATACTACTGCAAGGAATAAAGGCAAGACTTGAATGAGCAAAAGAAACATGGATGGACAAGCTTTACCATGTATTCTCAGCCTATAGAACCACTCAGAGGCTGCCTACTAGGAAGACTCCATTTGCTCTAGCTTTTGGGACTGAAGTGGTCATTCCGATCGAACTTGGACTTTCCTCGGCACGAGTTGAAAGCTTCAACGAATAAAATAATTCGCAAGACCTCAAAGTGAATCTTGATCTATTGGAAGAAAAATAAGAAAAGGCTCAAGTTCGGATGGCAGTCTATAAGCAAAAAGTAGCTCGATACTATAATTCTAAAGTCAGAAGTAAGACATTCAAGATCGAAGACTTGGTACAATGCGGGGCAGAGGTCTCTCAACCGCAGAATCAAGGCAAGCTTGCCCCATATTTGGAAGGCCCTTATGAAGTTGAGGAAACCATTCGACTAGAGACTTATCGCATAAAGGAGCTAGGAGGAGCTACACTACCTCGACCTTGGAATTCAAAAATCTACGAATGTACTATCAATAGCCATATTTCAATAAAAAATTTCTTATGTTAACACTCCTGTCTTTTGTGCAAATTGAATTATGGCAGGAAATGATTAAGCCAAACTTCGTTCTTAAATGAAGTATAAAACCTCTGGTTCTTAAACAAAAGGTTAACCTTGTTAGGAACGAAAGGAGAACCACGTCCTAACGAGGGTGAAGACTCTTACGAGAGACATACCTAACAAAGATGAAGACCCTTACAAGGGACATGAAGACCTCCGGTTCTTAAACAAAAGGCTAACCTCATTAGAAATAGGAGAACCTCGTCCTAACAAGGGTGAAGACCCTCATGAGGAAGATAAAGATCTCTAATTCTTAAACAGGAGGCTAACCTCGTTAGGAACAGGAGAAGAACCTTGTGCTAATGAGGATGAAGACCCTTATGAGGGACATGAAGACTTCAGTTCTTAAACAGGAGGCTTACCTCATTAGAAACAGGAATAGGAGAACCTCGTCCTAACGAGGGTGAAGACCCTTATGAGGGATACGAAGACCTCCGGTTCTTAAACATGAGGCTAACCTCATTAGGAACATGAGGAGAATCTCGTCCTAACGAGGATGAAGATCCTTATGAAGGATATAAAGGCCTCCAGTTCTTAAACAGGAGGCTAACCTCGTTAATAACAGTTAGGAATAGGAAGAAAACCTCGTCCTAACGAGGGTAAAGATCCTTACGAGAGATATGAAGACCTTATGTTTAATGCTAACCTCATTAGGAACAGAAGCAAAACCTCATCCTAACGAGGGTGAAGGAGAACCCCATCCTAACGAGGGATATGAAGGCCTCCGATCCTTAAACAAGAGAATCTCGTCCTAAGGAGGGTGAAGATCCTTACGAGAGATATGAAGACCTCCAATTTTTAAACAGAAAGGTGTACTTATTCCTAAGCAAGTTCGGATAATCCTTTTCATAAATAGGGGGGACAAATCCACAAAAAGCTAAGCAAAAATTACTGTTTCAAAACAAAGCCTACTTCGAATGCACGGTGATAATCAAGAGTTCAGCAAATATCAAAGTGAGACACGACCAAGGAGAATGATAGAAAGATCATTTTATTAAATGAAAGTCATTATAAAGGTTGCTGAGACAAATTACACAAAAAAAAAAGAGACAAACAAACAACGAAGCCCTACTCAGACTTCGGACTACGGGCCCCCACAAATTACTAAAGAATATTTTAGATCATTCACTTGATCTTTGAGCTCTTTCCTTACCCCTAAACTCTCGCTAAATAACTTTCGAGCTCTTTTGGCATCTTCCTCTACCTCTCTTAATCTCTTTCGAAGAACGGCCGATTCAGCCTCGACATCCTTAATAGCTTTCTCCTGATATGTCACTTGAATTTTCAGCTGAAGGAGCTCAGCCTTGTTTTTATTGTAAGCTTCGGCAAGATTTGCAAAGCTATTTTTAGCCGAGGCAAGTTCGCCCGAATCCCCACTTGAACTGGCATGGGCGTTGTCCGCAAGTTGCTTTCAGAGCCAAGCTATCTCGTTGTCGGCTATCCGAAGTTTCCATTTGATATCGGAAATTTGTTCACACCAACCAATAAGTATTGTATGCATCCTCAACCGCGTGCAATTGATTTTGAAGATCGGAAAACCTTTTGGATCAGTCCCAGCCATACTGCTCTTAACTATGAGTCCAGAGCAAACCCTTCTCCAACTGTTGGATCTTCTCTCTCACTTCTCTAAGCTCGGCCTCAAGGGAGCAGACCTTGGCAGTTAAAGTCCAAGACTTTTCACTGGCATGCTTCAATGCCCATTCGAGCTCTTCATATAGATGGTGCTTCTTCGAAGTGTATTCCTTAAAAGCCTACTTGGAGGCTTGACGCAAGCAGTTAATTTCAGCAGAGGCCACCGCATGATTGTTCTTCGATTTCTGAAGCTTATCCTTGGTCTTCTTCAACTCTTTATTAGCTTGACGAACTTCTTTCTTCAGAGCTTTTATATAAGTCTTCAGAGGAACAGCCTGTGGTAGTGGTGCAGCTTCAGCCCACGAATGAGCTCGCTGGCAATACTTACAAACCGAACTCTGTAACATTAACACGTCACAACACACAGAGGTATGGGAAAAAGTTTAATTTTATTGCTCAAGTTTAAGTACATAAAAGAATAAAAGAAAAAAGTGTACAATTAGAAGATGTCTCCGACCTCTAATTGAGGGGTAGCAGGAGGGCTTGGTTCGACCTCAGCAAGTGCTAGGGGTGCAATCGAGCTGAATCAAGTCGAGTAACTGAAAGCTCGAGCTCGACTCAACTCAAAATACTCGGGCTCAAAACTCGGCTTGAGCTCAACCGAGCCTTAATATCCCATGCTTGAACTTGGCTCGATGAAAAATAGGCAAAGCTCGAGATCGACTCGAATATAAACCAAGCCATACTCAAGCTCGAGTTCGAGCTCGAAATCGAGCCTAATCTTACTAAAAATATATATTAATATATATATTATAAATAAAATTAATATTATTAAAAATATATATGTATTCGAGTAGGCTCGCGAGCTTTCAAGCTAAGTATCATGCTACTCAAGCTTGACTCGAAAAGCTACTCGAGCTCGACTCAAACTCAATAATCGAGTCGAGCTCGAGTAGCTCGCGAGTTATAGAGTCAAGTCGAGCTCGAATAGCTCGCAAGCAACTCGACTCGTTTGCAGCCTTAGCAGGTGCTAGCTCCTCGGCAGGCTCAAGGACATCAGCAGCAGGTCTGATGGTAGGAAGGTCGGCTCCAGCCGCAGAAGGCTCGGCTTCATCGTCAGAAGAATCTTCAGGTCCGTCCAGCAGGAAGCTGAGGTCCAGTTCGAGGAATCTCTCAGTGATCCTTTGTTGACAGATATCAAAACCCATGTTGAAGGCTTCCTTAGCAAATTCGATCTTGATATCTTCCTGTTATCTTGAAGTCTTAAAGTCCACGACGGCCTGCTTCTTGGCTTTGGTGATTCGCCTTTCTCCTTCAGCAACCTCGGCCTTAGCCTTCTTTCTGAAGAAAACCGAGCAGGATTTTGGGCATGCTTTTCAAAAAAAAAACTTCGAATTAATCACAGTGGAAGCTAAAATTAATCTAATATTAATTCTATAGCATGCGTTGATCTAATCAATTATCCTACTCAGGATCTAGACATAGTAATATGTAATAGAAAAATAAAATGCAATCGATCAGCAAATCATATTTACTGACCGATACGAGTTCAGAACTCGATATCTGTCCGCGGATAGCTGATCTCCACGATCTGAATCCACCGGTATATGCTCTGGCGTCGCGCTGCAGCCGCACACTCGTCCGACCTCTACGGTTGGTCCACACAGAGCTCCTGGTCCCGACCAACTCCACTGGAGTGCTCTCTCCTCGCTGGAGCCTTCAACGACTGATCTTCGTCGATCCAATCAATAATCTGCTTCTCGATCTCCTGGACACTCCAGAAGATCAGAAGGCATACTTTGGAGGATGATGAGGTGGTGTCTAAAATTTGGTGGCGATCCGATGCTCACAGCACTAGATCTCTCCACCCAAACCTAGAAACCTAATTCTAGGGTTTCATACACCCTATAAACCTTAACGCCCAGAATTTCTCTCATGCTCTCTCTATATGAAATTTTACCGTGAAACTAATTTTCACGGATAGGGAACTTTCCTCTCTATCGATACCCCACTTAGATCACATCTAAAATTGGGCATGCAAGTAAAAGAAAAAAGAAGTGGCGTGAGAGAAGAATGTTGGCGCAGGTAAGACACCCTCTCTTTCTCTAGATTTTTCTCACCCCTAGGATGTCCGCCCCTCTCTCTCTCAAAAACCTATCCACGATGACTTTCATCCCTCACGCACGCACACAATTCCCATGATTTAAATGGCGTGATATTTGTGGGAAAACCGCGTGAGAAAAGATAGGCGCATGGAGGTTTTGTTTGTTTGAACCACTAGCTTGAATTCAAAATTCAAGCAAGTCCTTATCCTTTTCCAACACCCTCTCCAAGGTGTCTGACGTGCAGGACTCTCCTTCTGCGCGCCCACTCTGGGATCGCACAAAAATGTGCATGAAATTCATAAGGGGGCATGAGATATGGATAAGGGTGAGAGGGTAAGGTAGTTTCAACAAATAACTAAGTTGAATTCAAAATTCAACTTAGTTTGAACTAGTCCAACCCTTGGACCAGGTCAAAGGTAGATAAGAGAGGGGGCGCAGAAACCTTCTGTGCGTGAGAAATCTCAAGAAAAACAAGATGGGGTGTGGGAGAAGTCAAGGTGGCGTGGGCATGGGAGAGTTTGAATTCAAGTTTCATTTGACTTGGTCCAAATTGGTTTCAACTAAACCAATTAATCTAGACCCAATTAGACTAGGTTAAACCCAACTAAATTAGGCTTAACCCAATCAAATTAATTCTTAATCAAATTAAAAATTAATTTGATTCAGGTCCAAATCAAATCAAGGTCAAATCTCCCATAGCAATAAGGTCATCTTATGACCTGATCGGATCAAACCCAATCGAATCCAATTCGATTAGATTTGATCAAATCCTCATTGCTCAATCAAATTAAGCTAACCAGCAATCAAATTGCTAATTAATCCTCTAATAAATACAGAGTTCCAATCGGATGGATGTCTGGGCAACAGTCTCATCGACATGAAACTTCTAAAAAGTTCCAAACCAGTGGAACTCTTAAACCCAGTGTCCCAAACGAATGGAACTGGCGATCACAGAGTCCCAGACCAGTGGGACTCTTGATCAGCGTCCCAAACGAATAGGACTCAGAGTCCCAATCCACTAGGACTCTTGGTCACAGAGTTCCAATCCAGTGGGACTCTTGACCACAGAGTCCCAGGTCATCAGGACTCTCGATCAGAGAGTCCCAGACAAGTAGGACTCAGAGTCCCCATCCAGTGGAACTCTTGATCATAGAGTCCCAGTCCAGTAAGACTCTTGATCATAGAGTCCCAGACCAATGGGACTCTAGATCAGCCATCAAATCATGTAGGAACTCCTAATGTATGTGACCCCATAGGTTCAAATCCTAAACCGATAGCACAGAAACTAATTTTCTATACCAATCGATGTGACCATCTAGAAATGATACCCAACGTCCGGATAGGTCGAAAAATCGCAACGCAACATCAACGAACCTGTGGCATATAGTTACCATATAATTCATCCCCTTGACCTTGATGCTCAAAGGACGATCTAGAGTTTGCTGCCAATCCTAAAATTCATCCACAGTGTATTTCAAAATTCAGTGTCCATCGAATGGACCACCCCGATCGAGGGTTTGCTAAATTGAAATATAGTGACGCACTTGCTCCAATACTTAGAGGGATCAATCCCATCTTGATTCACGCATCGACTTCACAAGTACTTGACTGCACCTAGTAGCCTTCCATCACTGAATTAGAAATTCAGATAGTCCGGTACATAAGTACAGTGAGTTGCTTGCAAGCCACCATGGTGATCTCAAGTCTAAGGAACACTTACACCCATATCCTTCACGAGCAAATCTTGGCAGAAGAGAGCTCCACAGTTGGGTCACGTTCCATGAAATGTACCCCTATACTTCACCTGTATGCCATTAACAGTATTTCCATACTTCTTGATTAAGAGGATAACCAACACTTATGGTATACAATGACCTACACTCGATACGTTGTCGTCCTGGATACCAACGTCATTTGATCGTAAACTGATTTAAGGACTAAACGGTAAATCCTCCTTTGTCGAATCTAAATAGTCCTAAGGACTTCATCATAGAAGAGTTGATTATAAGATGCACAAATAAAAATGCCAAAATAATAATTTTATTTATTAATAATTCAAGTCAATTACATTTAGCTCAACCATCTACAACCTAGATGATTGGCTTTAGGATACATTTTCCAACAACTCCCACTTAGCCTAAAGCCACTCAGAACAGTATCGAATACCCATCTTCCATTTATGATTGTCGAACTCTTTGATTCCGAGAGCCTTAGTAAATGAGTCGATCATGTTCTCCTTTTTATCGATCTTCTGAAGATCGACGTCATCTTGCTTCACGATCTCTCATACAAGATGGTAGCGACGCAGAATGTGCTTAGTACGCTGATGTACCTTCGGCTCATTCGCTTGAGCTATGGCTCCAGTACTATCACAGTAAAGCAGAACCGGACCATCCAAGAAGGGTGCCACTCCCAGCTCGCCGATAAACTTCCGCAGCCACAGCTTCCTTCGCAGCATCGGATGCCGCAACATACTCCGCCTCGCACAGAATTGGCCATAGTGTGCTGCTTGAAACTCTTCCAGCAGACTGCTTCGTTTAAAGTAAACACATCCTGATACACTCTTGCTGTCATCATGATCTGACTGAAAATTGGAATCAGTATATCTCATAAGTTTCAAGTCAGTATCTCCATAGATAAGCCACTGGTCCTTGGTATTTCTTAAATACTTCAGGATTGTCTTTACAACCTTTCAGTGATTCTCACCCGGATCAGACTGGTATCTACTCACTACCCCTAGTATGCCACATCTGATCTCGTACACGTCATGGCGTACATAATAGAACCCACCGCCAAAGCATATGGTATTCTACTCATACGCTCTCTTGAGGAATTGTTGAACAATCCTTCTTCAAGAGAGTAATTCCATGGCCTATCAGAAGATGGCTTTTTTTGGAATTCTCCATGCTAAACTTTTTCAGTACGATATCGATGTACGTGGACTAAAACAAACCAAGCAATCTTTTAGATCTATCCCTATAGATCTTCATCCCTAGGATGTAAGAAACTTCTTCCAAATCCTTCATGGAGAACTGAGACGAGAACCAAACCTTTATTCCCTATAGTGCAGGGATGTTATTCCTGATTAAGATAATGCCATCCACATACAGTACAAGAAATACAACTACAAAACCATTAGCCCATTTATGGATGTAGAGTTCCTCTCCGTTCTTAACGAAGCCATATGTTCTGATCACCTTATCAAAATGCATGTTCCAACTCCGAGATGCCTGCTTCAATACATAGATGGATCTTTGAAACTTGCACACTTTGGACTCGTCTGTGGATATGAAACCCTCAGACTGTATTATATACACCTCTTCGTCCAGCTTTTCATTTAAAAAAGCTGTTTTCACATCCATTTGCCAGATCTCATAATCTAGGTATGCTGCTATCGCAAGGATAATCCAAATGGATTTAACCATTTCCATCAGAGAAAATGTCTCGTCATAGTCAATACCATAACGTTGACGATATCCCTTGGTAATCAGACGGATTTTATAAATCTCCACCTTTCCATCTATGTCCCATTTTTTTTTAAAAAATCCACTTCACCCAATGGGTTTTACCCCTTCAAGTGGATCAACCAGTGTCCATACGCTGTTAACTTTCGTGGACTCCATTTCGGATTTCATGGCTTCCAGCCACTTATCGGAGTCAGACCTCTGCATGGCATCCATGTAGATGATCGGATCCTCGTCGCTCTCATCGAGTTCGACAGGATCACCATCCCAGATCAAGAAACCGTAGTATCTGTCCGGTTGACACGGTACTCTACCAGATCTCCTTAAAGGTGCCTCTTCAATGGGCTCTGGGTTTGATCTTATTAAATCCAGTTCTGCAGGTTTACTAGAATGTGTTGGTTCTTCCACCTGTCGAACTTCATCAAGCTCAACATTAAAGGCAGCTGTTCCTTCCATAAGGAACTTTTCTAAAAAGACTGCCCTATTGTTGACAAACACTTTTTGTTCTTCAGCAAGGTAGAAGTAATGACCCTTAGTTTCCTTGGGGTACCCTATGAACAAGCATTTATCAGACCTAGGTCCAAGCTTTTCTGGCTGCAAATGTTTTACATGAGCCAGATATCCCCAAACCCTAAAGTGATAGTGTCGGCTTACGGCCAGTCCATATCTCATATGGAGTCTTTGCAACAGACTTGCTCGGAATAGCATTCAAAACATAACAAGCAATCTCTAATGCATAACCCCGGAACGAAATCGACAGACTCGCAAACCCCATCATGGACTGAACCATGTCCAACAGGGTTCGATTCCTCCTTTTGGATACACCATTATGCTGTAGTGTTCTAGGAGGGATCCATTGTGAGATAATCTCCTAAATATATCAAAAACTCGTTAAAAAGGTATTCACCTCCTCAGTCTGACCGAAGAGTTTTAATACTCTTCCCAAGTTATTTTTCTACCTCATTTCGATATCGTTTGAATATTTCAAATGAATCGGATTTATTCTTTATAAGATAGACATACCCATACCTAGATAGATCGTCAATAAATGTAAAATAGTAGAACCCACCTCTAGTACATATGTTCATGAGTCCACATACATCAGTATGTACCAGACCCAGAAGTTCAGTGGCCCGTTCACCTTTTCAAGTAAAAGGTGATTTGGTCATCTTACCAAGTAGGCAAGACTCACAGGTATTCAATGATTCGCAATCATCGATGTCAAGGATATTCTCCTTAACTAACCTATTTATCCTATTCTTGTTTATATGACCGAGCCCACAATGCCAAAGATAGGCATCAAAGATATGATCTAATTTTGGGCATTTATTTGACCTGTACATTACACTTGTTAGGGATAAACTCCGCTCCTACCAAAGTCCAGTTCGATGCTTAGCCTAATGCAACCAATAGCCATGGAAGAGCTTCAGCGGACGGGTCTTAGCCGAACTCCATCTGACCGAACTCCTCAGCGGTCGAGCTTCAGTCAGACTCCCGTGAGAGCCGAAATCCCTCCGCGCTCTTCCAGCCAGACGCCTGCGGGAGCCGAACTCCCTCCAAGATTTTCCTTCGGCCGGACTTCTTCAGGAGCCGAACTTCTTCAGGAGACGGAGTCGGACTCCTTTCAGACATCCCCTTCGACCGACCGGACTCCTCAGCGGTCGAGCTCTTTCCAAACTCCCCCAACGGTCGAGCCTTAGCCGCACTCTTCCAGCCAGACGCCTACAGGAGCCAAACTCCCTCCGCACTCCTCCGACCGAACTCCTTCCGAGCTTTCCCTCGGTCGAACTCCTGCAGGAGTTCGAACTCCTCTGAAATTGATACATACCGAAGTCCACCGATCAATGCCTGCTTTCTCAGAGCCACGGCTATTAAATCTGGACGAACTATTGACATCAGTCTGCCACAGGCGACGCGATCGGACGACATAGCCACCACTACTGACGATACCACTCTCTCCGTAACCAGTCCCATGCGGCCCACGACCCGTCAATATGGCTGTCACTATCCGCCTGACGATGCCTTCCTCTCCGTACCGAACTCCATGCAGCCCCGAGCGGCCTGTAGCCGGACAGTATGGCCATCACCATCAAGCTCCGCCTATAAAAAGGGACCCTCCAAATATGTTTGCTAGAGGCTCTAAGCTCTCCTCTCCTTTAAACTCTGCCGAACTCATTCCTGAGCATTCCATTTCTGTTGGCCAGAAGAGCTGACTTGATCGTCGAAGGATCCTATCGGAGCCACCCTCACCGACTCCGGACAGAACTTTATTTTGCAGGTCATCGACGACGATCTCGTCCTCCATTCTAGCTGGATCCGACGACGATCAAATTCTGCACCAACAGATTTGGTGCTAAAAAGAGGGCCGCCTCTGTTCTTGAGGTGTTCTTGAGGCCCCCTTGTTCTTAAAGGAGTGCTCGACGACGATCTCTCTCCAGAGATCTCCCTCCCTCTTCAAAGTTCTTTTCCAAGAGAAAATGCCTCCCAGGAGAGCTTCGATCCGACGGCCGATGGCCTCCCCGGCCCGATCCCGTCCAGATCCATCTGCTCTTAGCTTCAGCCCCGGCAACTCAAGTTCCACCTGTACCCGCGATAGATGTGAAGCAGTTCAACCTACTTGTTCGATAGGTTCGTGGCCTCACAGAGGCAATGCGGGTCATGTAGCAGCCTCCAGCGGCGACTCCACCAGGAAATCCGCCATCCGGATGTCGGAAACCGACCTCAAGGAAGAGTACTCGGGCCAGCGTACTCGCCACCCCTTGGAAAGAAAAACAGAGGGTCGAGGATCCGTGTTCGGATCAGGATTCTCCTCTGAGGGAGACCTTTCCCATTTGTAGTCAGAAGCCCCCCAAGATCTGCAACCAAGATGACACCCTCGATCACAGACTACGGGAGATGAATCGGTGGATTGAAGAGCTCGACCACGTCGCCCCGGCTCATCATGCCGACATCCGCACCAATCCTCCTTTCTCCCTTCGAATTATGCAAGAGCCCGTCCCGTCGAACTTCGAGCTCCCTCAATTCGAAAGCTACGACGGAACTTCTGATCCAGTTGATCATCTAAAGACCTTCCAGACCATGATGCTACTCCACGGTGCTTCAGACACCATACTGTGCCGAGCCTTCCCATCTACCTTAAAGGGAGTAGCTAGAAACTGGTACTCAGCATTGAAGCCGGGTGCGATCTTCTCTTTTGACCAGATGAGCCATCAGTTCGTGGCCCACTTCATCAGCAGCCGACGTCCGCGTCGAAGTTCGAATTTCCTGATGAATGTTAAGCAGAAGCAGGAGGAATCCATCCGGGCTTACGTCACCCGGTTTAACGCCGCGACGTTGGAGGTCCGAAACCTGGACCACTTCGTTGCAATGACCGCGCTCAAGGATGGCCTTCAGAAGAATCACTTGCTGCTCTCCCTGGAGAAGTATCCCAGAGACTTCGCCGATCTGCTGGCTCGAGCCGAAGGTTATGCCCGAGCTGAAGAGGCCTTCAAGGCCAAGGATGATAAAGGAAGGCCAAGTGAAGCCCGACCGCGTTCCTGGACTCCCCCTCGGGCCCGGGAGCATGAAAGCCCCGACAAAAGGGCATGAAGTTCTCCCGCAGAAGATTTCACAGGAGAGCGGAATGAAGTTCGGTGTAAGCGAGGCCGCCGAACTACTCGAGCTCGTCATCAAAGAAGCCCCGACAAAGATTTCACAGGAGGACGGAATGAAGTTCGACCGCGCTCACGACCTCCCCAGCACAAGTGAGGCCGAACTCCCCTCGAGCTCGTCATCAAGAAAGCCCCGACAAAGGTTTAACAGGAAGGCGGAATGAAGTTCGGCGTGAGGCCGCCAAACTCCCCCTCGAGCTCGTCATCAAGGAAGCCCCGACAAAGGGGCATGAAGTTCTCCCACAGAAGGTTTCACTAGAGGACGGAATGAAGTTCGACCGCGCACACGACCTCCCCAACGCAAGCGAGGCCGAACTTTCCCTCGAGCTCATCATCAAGGAAGCCCCGAGGAAGCCCCAACGAAGGTTTAACAGGAGGGCGGAATGAAGTTCGGCGTGAGGCCGCCGAACTCCCCCTTGAGCTCATCATCAAGGAAACCCCGACAAAGGAGCATGAAGTTCTCCCGCAAAAGGTTTCACTGGAGGGCGGAATGAAGTTCGACCGCGCTCACGACCTCCCCAGCGTAGGCGAGGCCGAAACTCCCCCTCGAGCTCATCATCGAAAAAGCCCGACGAAGGTTTAACAGAAGGGCGGAATGAAGTTCGGCGTGAGTGAGGCCACCGAACTCCCCCTCGAGCTCGTCATTAAGGAAGCCCCAACAAAGCGGCATGAAATTCTCCCGCAGAAGGTTTCACAGAAAGACGGAATGAAGTTCGGCCATGCTCACGACCTCCCCAGCGCAAGCAAGGCCCGAACTCCTTGAGCTCGTCATCAAGGAAGCCTTGAGGAAGCCCCGACGGAAGGGTGCGAGGAAGTCCTCCCTCCAAAAGCTAAAACCACTATTGAGGGAGGAACGGCAAGAAGATCGGCCGCCTCCCGACATCATAGACACCATCTCCAGAGCTTGGTACTTCGGCGGGTTGTCATCTCTCAGCGACAAAGCCAAGAGAAGCTTGCTCCAAATTGAGAAGGCCAGTATGAGATAGAGGAAGTCGTCCGGCCCGGGACTTACTATCCGAGAGAACCCGAAGGAACAACGCCCCCACGACCCTGAAACGGGGATGTGCTGTAACTTTCTCTCGGTAAAATTCTTCCCTTTCAATAATATTATTTCTAGGTGCAAAAACTATAATGACAGGAAAGAGGCAGTCAATAGTTTCCATGTTAGGAACAGGAGGAGAAACTCGTCCTAACACGAGCAGGTCAAAGACCTTTAACCTCGGCTGCAGGAGATAAGATCTCCCCCGAGCGCCTGCATCAACATCGGCCGCAGGAGATAAGATCTCCCCCGAGCGTCCGGGCCAACCTCAGCTGCAGGAGATAAGATCTCCTCCGAGGCAACCTCAGCTGCAGGAGATAAGATCCTCCCCGAGCGCTCGCATCAACCTCGACCGTAGGAGATAAAATCTCCCCCGAGCGTCCGGCCAACCTCGGCTGCAGGAGATAAGATCTCTCCCGAGGCAACCTCAGCTGCAGAAGATAAGATCTCCCCGAGCGCCCGCATCAACCTCGACCGCAGGAGATAAGATCTCTTCCGAGGCAACCTCGACTGTAGGAGATAAGATCTCCCCGAGCGCCCGTACCAACCTCGGCTAGAGATAAGATCTCTTCTAAGCGACCAAGCCAACCTCGGCTAGAGATAAGATCTCCCAAGCGACCGTGACAACCTCGCCCAAAGATAAGATCTCCCCCGGGCTTCAACTTCAACATCAACTTTGACTGGAGATGAGATCTCCCCCGAGCTTTGACCTGAACCAGCACGGAGCCCAGAAGAGGACTTCGGTAGTCGCCTTTTCTGCACTCTTTCCTCGAGTTTCGAACTCAAAAATGGGGGGACTATTGTTGGGGATAAATCTCGCTCCTGCCGAAGTCCAGTTCGATGCTTAGCCTAATGCAACCGGTAGCCACGGAAGAGCTTCAGCAAATGAATCTTAGCCGAACTCCTTCATGCGACCGAACTCCTCAACGACCGAGCTTCAATCAGACTCCCGCGAGAGCCGAACTCCCTCCACGCTCTTCCAGCCAGACGCCTGCGGGAGCCAAACTTCCTCCAAGCTTTCTCTTCGACCGGACTTCTTCAGGAGCCGGACTCCTCCCAGACATCCCCTTCGATCGAACTTCTTCAGGAGCCGGAGCCGGAGCCGGACTCCTCCCAGACATCCCCTTCGACCGATCGGACTCCTCAGCGATCGAACTCTTTCTGAACTCCCCAGTGGCCGAGCCTTAACCACACTCCTCCAACCAGACGCCTACAAGAGCCAAACTCCCTCCGCACTCCTCCGACCGAACTCCTTCCAAACTTTCCCTCGGTTGAACTCCTCCAGGAGTCCAAACTCCTCTGGAATTGATACATACCGAAGTACACCGATCAATGCCTACTTTCTCAGAGCCACGGCTATTAAATTTGGACGAACTGTCGCCATCAGTCTGCCACAGGCGACGCGATCGAACGACATGGCCACCACTACTGACGACACCACTCTCTCCGTAACCAGTTCCATGCGGCCCACGATCCATCAATATGGCTGTCACTATCCGCCTGACGATGCCTTCCTCTCCGTACCGAACTCCATGCGGCCCCGAGCGACCCACGGTCGGACGGTATGGCCATTACCATCAAGCTCCACCTATAAAAAGGAATCCTCCAGATACGTTTGCTAAAGGCTCTAAGCTCTCCTCTAAACTCTGCCAAACTCATTCCTGAGTACTCCATTTCTGTTGGCCAGAAGAGCTGACTTGATCGTCGGAGGATCCTACCGGAGCCACCCCCACCAGCTCCGGACGGGACTTTATTTTGCAGGTCACCGACGGCGACCTCATCCTCCTCCACTCCAGCTAGATCCGACGACGATCAGATTCTGCACCAATAACACTAATAAACTGTGATAAAACATAAATGTCATTTCTTAATTATCCTCGTATTACTGTAACATTATTCATAATAATATTATAATAATTTTTTTTATTGACAAACAATAACCATCTTGGGCCAAAAGCCCAATAGATATTATATTCATCATAAAAGATGGACGATAGGGACAATCACTTAAAACGATATTTTTATCTTTGGAAAACAGCTCAAGAGTTTCCAATGCTAGGACTGGAACTTTACTTCAATCTCCAACATTCAGAAACCTGTCGCCATTCTCAAACTTTTACCAATTTGAAGTCCATGCAACGAATTGCATATATGAATCGGACTCTTGGTATCTAATACCCAGGTAAATGTATCACATACGGAAAAATTGCAAGATCATATAACATCCTTGCCCAGCAACTACTTGCTGATTTCTCCTATTCAGCCTATTCGGATATGCCAAATTAGGATCAATACTAGACTTCTTGATTTCAGGTCCTAAAAGCTTGCCACTATCCAACAGTGAACGGAGCGGACTTACACTAGCCATTCTATTTATCTGAAAGGAAAATATGAAACCTTATTAATACTTGAATTAATTAATCCTAAAGACTTAAACTTTAGTCTAAAAGTCCTCCCACTATTTTTAGCGAATTGTGTCTCTACCTCCAATTTGAGAAATTACACTAACTTCTTAATGGGTACTGAAATCCGTATAGACTACAGACGGGCCCGAGGTAGGCTCTGGCTAATCCGTGTGTATCTACAGGTAGGTTCACAACCAATTGTTTCCCCAAATAATTTTTAGTAATTAAATTTTTCCCCAGAAGCAAATTCAGTAGGCTTTGGCCTCCACTGAAAAGATCTAGTTAGGTCCAATCATTAACATAATTGAGTTCGGTGCATCAAACCAATGATGACTAGTGGCCCGAGGTAGACTCTGGCTAACCTGATCACCATTAAGAGAGTGCAACCTAATCATCATATGATGGATAGTAATTCCAATATCCAAATGAACATCAAGTGTTAGGCACCTCCAATGTCCATCCAAAAAATTAGACTCATTACTATTCACCTTAATGGAAGGCTATGACTCGATTATCCCCATAACTTAGTCATTTTAAGGACCTAATAATTTAGAGCATTTACGTTACTTATGATTTAAGGATAGAAAGGACATGGACCAATTTTTCCACTGACTTCACCAAGTCAAATCCTCCCACTGACTTCACCAAGTCAATAGGTTAGGATTATGATCAATTTAGGTCCATGGGCACCTAATTCAGTCTTACTGATTGAAATCAGTCAAACTGATTCCTAGTGACATGGGTCAACTCAAATCACCAAGTGATCTAATTAAATTCTAATCGACCATGTCGGCTAAGTAAGTGAGATCAGTGTTAGGGATATGCCATTAACTCGTCAAAAACTGAATCAGTACGAGTAGCTCCCAATTAAAAACCACTGGTTTAGACTGCCAAACTTACCTTAGACACCAACTGGTTAATTAGATTTAATTTGATCAACCTAGTAATTTCGGACTAGACCGCTTAGCCATGAATCAAGTCCATCTTTGTCTAGTCAAAGACATGGACTTGTCCAACTACAACTATTGGAGTTGAATCTAGAGTGTCCTTGACCTAATCTAATTCAATACTTGGTTAGATTTGATCAATTACTCTAGATTAATCCATTCTTTAACTAACCTTAGGTCTAATCCAATTAATGGACCTAATTCATCTAACCCTTTAACCCATAGCTTATACTTATATCTTAGAATCTTTAATTCACAATTTTAGATTCTATGAGACACTTAATTCTTTTAATTAAGTTTTTGGACTGATGGGTTCGGGTTCGGCATTTCGAAAACAATTTTCAAATTTTGAAAGGTTTTATTTTCTGTTCATCAAATGGGTTGACTCATTTCACAAATGGGTCAGCTCATTTCATAAACAGCAATCCTATTCCTCGTTTCATAACAAAAAATAAGGCATAAAAAAAATTAAAACATGAATTACCTTTTAGATCTAATCTAAATGCATGTTTAACTTTCTAATTGAAACAATTTCAATCAAATCCTTTCACCGTTCATCTTAATGAATGAGTTTACGATGGCACCCCTACCGTCATAAGAGATCCCCACTGAATGGGAGATGGCCTTTAAACCATACTTATCCCTTATGACCGGACGGCTTGGTGGCTCATTCATCCTCGATTACTAAGCTATCTGGATCAAAAACATATCAAATATGCTAGCATTTAATTTTTCTAATTAACATATTAACATGCCAAGCAACCGTTGCTCTGATACCATTTGAAGAAAATCGAGCAGAGTTTGGACATGCTTTTCAAAAAAAAAAATTAAATTAATTACAGTGGAAGCTAAAATTAATCTAATATTAATTCTATAGCATGCGTTGATCTAATCAATTATCCTACTCAGGATCTAGACATGGTAATATATAATAGAAAAATAAAATGCAATCGATCATCGATACGAGTTTAGAATTCGATACCTGTCCGCGGGTAGCTGATCTCCGCGATCTGAATCCACCGGTATATGCTCTGGCATCGCACTGCAGCCGCACACTCGTCCGACCTCTATGATTAGTCCACATGGAGCTCCTGGTCCCGATCAGCTCCACTGGAGTACTAGCTCCTCGCCGGGGCCTTTGACGGCTGATCTTCGTCGATCCGATTAACGATCTACTTCTTGATCTCCCGGACACTCTAGAAGATCAGAAGGCATACTTTAGAGGATGATGAGATGGTGTCTGAAATTTGGTGGCGATCCGATGCTCACAGCACTCGATCTCTCCACCCGAACTCAGAAACCTAATTCTAGGATTTCATACACCCTATAAACCCTGACGCCCAGAATTTCTCTCACGCTCTCTCTATATGGAATTTTACCATGAAACTAATTTTCACGGATAGGGGACTTTCCTCTCTACTGATACCCCACTTAGATCACATCTAAAATTGGGCGTGCAAGTAAAAGAAAAAAGAAGTGGCGTGAAAGAAGAATGTTGGCTTAGGTAAGACACCCTCTCTTTCTCTGGATTTTTCTCACCCCCAGGATGTCCGCCCCTCTCTCTCTCAGAAACCTATCCACGAAGACTTTCATCCCTCACACATGCACACAATTCCCATGATTTAAATGGCATGATATTTGTGGGAAAACCGCGTGAGAAAATATAGGCGCATGGAGGTTTTGTTTGTTTGAACCACTTGCTTGAATTCAAAATTCAAGCAAGTCCTTATCCTTTTCCAACACCCTCTCCAGGGTGTCTGACGCACGAAAGGACTCTCCTATGCACCCACTCTGAGAACGCAGAAAAATGTGCATGAAATTCATAAGGGAGGGTAAGATATGGATAAGGGTGAGAGGGTAAGATGGTTTCAACAAAAACAACCATCTAAGTTGAATTCAAAATTCAACTTAGTTTGAACTAGTCCAACCCTTGGACCAGGTCAAAGGCAGATAAGAGAGAGGGCGCAGAAACCTTCTGGGTGTGAAAAATCTCACGAAAAACAAGATGGGGCGTTGGAGAAGTCAAGGTGGCGTGGGCATGGGAGAGTTTGAATTCAAGTTTCATTTGACTTAGTCCAAATTGATTTCAACTAAACCAATTAATCTAGACCCAATTAGACTAGGTTAAACCCAACTAAATTAGGCTTAACCCAATCTAATTAATTCCTAATCAAATTAGAAATTAATTTGATTCAGGTCCAGATCAAATCAAGGTCAAATCTTCCATAGCAATGAGGTCATCTCATGACCTGATCGGATCAAACCCAATCGAATCTAATTCGATTAGATTTGATCGAATCCTCATCACTCAATCAAATTGAGCTAATCAGCAATCAAATTGCTAATTAATCCTCCAATAAATACAGAGTCCCAATCGGATGGGTGTCTACGCAACAGTCCCATCGACATGAAACTTCTGAAAAGTTCCAAACTAGTGGAACTCTTAAACCCAGTGTCCCAAACGAATGAAACTTACGATCACAAAGTCCCAAACCGGTGGGACTCTTGATCAGTCCCAAACGAATAGGACTCGGAGTCCCAATCCACTAAGACTCTTGGTCATAAAGTTTCAGTCCAGTGAGACTCTTGACCATAGTCCCAGGTCATAAGGACTCTCGATCAGAGTCCCAGACAAGTAGGACTCAGAGTCCCAATCCAGTGGGACTCTTGATCATAGAATCTCAGTCCAATGGAACTCTTGACCATAGTCCCAGACTAATAGAACTCTAGATCAGCCATCAGATCAGGTAGGAACTCCTAATGTGTGACCCCATAGGTTCGAATCATAGGTCGATAGCACAGAAACTAATTTTCTGTACCAATCAATGTGACCATCTAACAATGGTACTCGACATCCGGATAGGTCGAAAAATCGCAATACAACATCGACGAACCTATGGCATATAGTTACCGTATAATTCATCTCCTTGACCTTGATGCTCAAAGGATGATCTAGAGTTTACTACCAACCCTAAAATTCATACACGATGCATTTCAAAATTCAGTGTCCATCGAATGGACCACCCCGACCGAGAGTTTGCTAAATTGAAATACAGTGATGTACTTGCTACAACACTTGGAGGGGTCAATCCCATCTTGATTCGTGCACCGACTTCACAAGTACTTGACTGCACCCAGTAGCCTTCCGTCACTGAATTAGAAATTCAAATAGTCCGGTACCTAAGTACAGTGAGTTGCTTGCAAGCCACCGTGGTGATCTCAGGTCTAAGGGACACTTATACCCATATCCTTCACGAGCAACTCTTGGTAGAAGAGAGCTCCACTGTTGGATCACGTTCAGTGAAATGTACCCCTACACTTCACCTGCATACTATTAATAGTATCTCCATACTTCTTGGTTAAGAGATCAACCAACACTTATGTCACACAACGACCTACACTCGATACGTTGTCGTCTTGGATAACAACGAATCATTTGGTTGCGAACTGGTTTAAGGGCTAAACGACAAATCCTCCTTTGTCAAGTCTAAATAGCCCTAAGGACTTCATTACAGATTAGTTCATTACAGGAAGATGCACAAATGAAAATGTCAAAATAACAATTTTATTTATTAATAATTCAAGTATAATTACATTTAGCTTAACCATCTACAACCTAGATGATTGGCTTTAGGATACATTTCCCAACACTTTCTTCTTTCTACTTTTGAAGCCAGTGTATCCTTCATTTCTGTCGAAGCCTATTCTACCCTTCTGAGCGCCTCCTGGAGACGCTCGATCTTGGCAGAGTTCTCCTTGAGCCACCCAACCTCGGCCTTGGATTCTTCAGCCTCCGCCTTAGCGGCTTCGGCTTCCTTCGTAGCTTTTGAGGCCTCGACCTCACGAATGTTAACTGCCTCAGCATTGGCAAATAGATGATGCCCCAGCTACAAGCGGCAAAGTAAATCTTACCACTAAAAAACACATATATCCAACTGAATGTGAAAATGATAAAGTACCTCAAGGAAGGCTGCGAACAAATCTTTCTTCCGCTCTTGAGTGCTCATCCGAAGGATCTTCTCAATCACATCCGGCACTATGCAACCCTTCATAAGAAGTCGGACAACCCCCTAGCTATCAAAGGAAGCTTAATCCAAATCGATGTTATTATTGTTAGACTCCCTGGAGTTCTTTCGTGATCGAACTTTCTTAACGACCAATTTCTTCCTTTTCTCCACCTCCTTTTCGGCAGGAGGTGCTAGAACAGTGGCCTCGACATGCAAGCTCGGAGCCGATTGGGGCACTTCGACCTGTGGAATGGAGGTCGCCATAGCTAGGATGGCCGAGCTCAAATCACCTATCTTAACCAACTTGGATATTACCTGGGGCGATGCCTTTCCTCTTCTGAGCTCAAAGTTCTTTCATCAACCGTTTCAGCTCGTCAGGAGTCATCTTTGTGAAAACAAATAGGCCAAAGTTAGAAAAAGATAAGATGTTGGTGCAGAAATCTGATGGCCGTCAGAGTTCACTAGAGTTGAAGGGGTCGATCTCGCCGACAAAACCTGCAAGACGAAGTCTTGGCTGGAGTTGGCTCCGGCGTGGACCCTCCAACGATCAAGTTAGCTTTCTGGCCAACAAAAATGAAGTCCGCAGAAGAGATTTAAGTAGAGAGAAGAGCTTTGAGAGAAGACGTATCTAGAGGATCCTTTTATAGGTGGAGCTTGTAACAGAATGATAGTGACAACCGTAACAGAATGTCAGAAGGCCGTTTGAGCCACTCAGAGTTTGTTATGGAGAGTAGGCTATCGTTTGTCGCGACTTGCTGATGGTTGAAGATCATTTGCTAAAGTCCGGATAGAAGGTCGGAGGCTTCCGAGCTTGGTGGTATGCTATTCATGCTGAGATTTGAAACTGAAGGTCGGGCTAATTGAGCTTAAAGATCAGCTTCTATACTGTGGATGACGAGCTCATGAATTAGATTCTGGGTTTGAATCTCAATGGAGCTATCTTGGCAGCTTGCAAAAGCTCGGCCGCCTTCAAGGTCGGCCAATAGTGGGTGCAAACACTCTGGTCTAGAGGGCTGGACGTCGGAGAGGATGGTGAGTTCTTCAATCAAGACTGCGGTTAAACTCTCCTAAAAAAATTCGGCCGATATCCAAGGTCATCTTGAAGTTAGAATGAAGGAGCATTGAAATCCAATGCTTGTGAAGTAGTTTCGGCCTATCCCAGGTTGAAAGTGGGACTTATGTTTGTGGCGAGGTTCTTTTATTGACTCAAGTTCGTCCAACCGAGGTCTTTGGCATAGAAGTATCAAGATCTGCTGTCCACAAGATCAGGTAGAGGAATTCAGCCACCTTCAAGGTCGGCCACTAATCAAGGTCGGGCAGTGCTGCAGTCCTATGCTCATAGGGCAACTGCTGCCCATTTTGGGCTAGAAATCGGAACTAGTCGACTAGCAAACTGCTTTCACTATTCAGCAGGTTCGTCTACCCGAAGTTCATAATGTGGTTTAGCAAGGTCTACAGTTATCAAAAAGAAGCTGAGAGGATCGTTGTTAAGAAGATTGATCGGTGTGCAATATCCGAAGGCCGACCTTTCGAGATTCATCTGGGTCAAGGAATCAAGTTGGTTGAAATTCGAACTTGGCCGTCACAACTGTAGACGACACTATATCAAGGTCAGACATCTGAATGGACTTCGATGGAAGCTATTTTACCTCCAACACTTGTCCTCCCACTCCCGAATTTGAAGTTCGGACGAAGTACCAAAATCTGCAATTATCGAAGTCCCTTTTAGCTTCCTACCTTTGGAAGATGAGAAGTTTTGGATTTTTTGAATTGGTGCAGAAGCCTCTTAATTGGCGAATGATCCGAAACGACCTCAGTTTTCGAAATTCCCCTCGACGCGAGCTCGAATGTACGGCGCCATAATGGCTCTATCAGATGTCTACTACTGACATAATGAGGACATGCGATGGATAGGGATTCGGCATAGGTGATTCGCGACCATAAATGCCTCAAGGTCCTCCTGGCTATTTAAGTACTTTCTCCTACTTCTCCCTCACCCTGGTCTGTCTCTTTCTTGTATCTTCTTCTCTGCTCTTCGCCTTCTTCGAGCCCGAGAGCCCTATACTGCCCTTCCTATGATTTCTTGACCGCACCTCCGACACCTCCAATCAATTTAGGTTAGTCTTCTAACCCTTCTTTTGTATTCCCTTGCCTTTCTTTCATTTTTCATCCTGCTGGAGCTTCTCGGGAGAGGTGTTGTTCTTCCTCTGTTCATTAGGTTTATCTATCGATTTCTTCCAATTTTTAGTGGATTTTTCTTGATTTTGTTTGATCCAAAATGACTTCTGAAATCTCCTGATCCACTAGTTCTAGGAGTCCGTCCAATCCGAGCTCCCCCAACCCCATCCCTAGGGGTGAAACTGAGCTTAGGGAAGTAGTCCGCCCAACTTTCGTCCCCGAGACCATTCCTTATATCCTTTCCACCGAAGACCTCTCTTTAATACGGATTCAGTATGGAGTCCCTTCTGAGTACGAATTCGAGCTTCCCAGATAGAGCGGCCGAGCTTGTGCTCCTCCGGGTTGCTTCTGTCTGGTACTTGGAAGCCCTCCATGCGGGGGTTAGACTTCCAATTCCACCTTTTATTACTACCCTTTTTCGCTTCTTGAATATATCTTTCTTCCATAGTACCGAACTCCTTTAGGTTTATTGTAGGGTTTCTTGCTCTTTGCCTTTTGGCTGAGGTCTGTCCCATAGTTTCTCTATTTCGGACCTTCTTCACCTTTAAACGCCATCCTTCTGTCAAGGACTAGTGGTATTTATCCCCCCAGTTTGGCAAGAAAGGATTGCTCAAGAATGCCCCTTCCTCTATTTATAATTGGAAGGGGAAGTTTTTCTCACTCAGTAGAGCTAGGGCTTCCTCCTTGTAGGGCAACTGTGTAATAATGATGTACCAGAGCTTGGTCTCCTCTGACTTCTCTAACTCCATGTTCTGTTAGAAATTTCATCTTCAAATAGTAGGTTGATACCACAGCCCGGAGTGCATTCAACCCAGGTCATCCGAGAATGGCGTTGTAGGCAAAAGGGGCTTTCACCACTAAAAAATCAATCTGAGCTTTGGATTGCTTTGGATACCGACCTACCACAACTAGTAGAGTAATTATTTCTTCGATCGGTACATAGTCACTAGTGAACCCCACTAGTAGAGAATTTAATGATCCCATATAATTATCAGGTATAGACATTTTAGAGAAAGCATCATAAAACAAGACATTAACAAAGCTTCCATTATCAATCAGGACACGTCATACATCATAATTGGCAATATTTAAAGTAACTACAACTGCATCATTATGCGGAAATTGAACCTCTTGCGCATCTTCGTCGGTGAAAGCAACGGGTTCTTCAATCCTTTGCTTCTTTATTGACCCTGCCGATCTGCTAGCCTCACTAGCGATTGTGTTGATGATTCCAAGTGGGGGTCGATCTTCTTGTGGTTCATCCCTCCAAGGTGGTTCTGGTTGCGGTCTCTTGGCCGATCTTCCCTCCTTTCAGGTCGATGTCGCAGAAACCGATCTAATTGACCTCACCTGATCAGCTCCTCAATTTCATCCTGAAGCTAGATGCATTCCTTAATATCGTGACCGTGGTCACGATGATACGAGCAATACTTATTGAGGTTGCGCTTGCTTGGATGAGACCGCATCTTGTCCGGCCTCGGCAGTTACTCCTTAATTTTCATTAGCACTTGAGTTTTTGGAGCATTCAAAGGAGAACAGTTATGGAGTCTTCTGGGAGGGCTTCGCCATATTCTTCTATCCGGGCTTCTTGGTCGACGAGCTTGAGGTGGAGTTCAGGCTCGTCTGCGCTCTGTAAGGATTCTAGAATGCGGCCGAGTTTCACTCGGCTTCTCTTCAGATGCAGATTTGTTGGATTCTCCAGCTTGCCGCTCTCCTACGGCCTCATCATCTCGAAGCTTAAAAGCTTCTTCATCTCGGACACAACCCTCAACCCAAGCCAGCACGTCAACGAAGTCCCGAAGGTACTTTCTCTAAGGAGAAGAGGAGATCATTCTTCAGAAGGCCGCTCCGAAGGCTGCCTTTCAGAGCAACCATAGCAACAGACTAGTCCAGATTGCAGACCTCCATAGCAGCAGTATTAAAACGACTAACATAGGCTCAGATGGACTCCTTTTCTTTCTGTCTGATATTCACAAGAAAGTCTGAACCTCGTCTTTGACGCTAGCTGCTAACAAAGTGAGCTACGAACTGATGGCTTAGCCGATCGAAGGAGTAGATAGGATCTGATTTGAGGCCCGAGTACCAGTTTCCTACTGCACCTTTCATAGAGGGAAAAGCTCGGCATAGAATGGCATCCAGCATGCCATAGAGCAGCATCATAGTCCAGAAGGTTTCAAGATGGTCGATGGGGTCTGAGGTCCCATCATAACTTTCGAACTGGGGGAGCTTGAAATTCTACGAGATGGGCTCTTGCATGATCTGAGCAGTGAAGGATGGATCAGTGCATATGTCATCATTGCGAACTGGGGCGGCATGACGGAGCTCCTCGATCTACCAATTCATCTCCTACAGCTTTTGATCAAGGAGATCACCTTGATCATGGATCTCAAAGTGCGGCTGGCTCGACGGGGTTAGAGACCTTCCGAGAGTAGAATCATGCTCGGAACAAGGGCATTCTGCTTTCCCTTTTTAAGGTTCACTGGCTGACTTCTCTAGGTGGGTCTTCCTTATGCCATATCTCAATGTTTTGATGATGGCCTTTCCGATGGTGCGGCGTCGGAACCTGCTACATGGCCTGCACTACTTCCGTAAGGCCTCTCACATACTGTAACAGCAGGTTGAACTACATGTCCACAACTGTTGCTAGTGGAGAAGGTTGAGGTGCAGGCGAAGGGGCCAAAATGGGTTGATCTGCTAGTTCCGGGTTGGATCTGGCAGCAGAGGTAATGGATCGACAACAAAAAGCTTTCTTGGACGGCATCTTGCTAGAGCAAAAGAAGGTCAAAAGAAAAACAATGGAAGAGAAGAGGAAGAAGATCACGTCTCGACTGGGTACTCCTTTTAGAACAAGGCCTCAAACACTCCCTCTAGCACCAATCCTATTGGTGCAGAAATCTGATGGCGGCCAAAGTTCGCTAGAGTTCAAGGGGTCGATCTCGCCAATGAGACCTGCAAGACGAAGTCCTGACTGAAATTGGCTCCGACGTAAACCCTCCGACGATCAAATTAGCTTCTTGGCCAATAAGAATGGAGTATGTACAAGAGATTTAAGTAGAGAAGAGAGCCTCAAGAGAAGAAGACGTATCTAGAGGATCCTTTTTATAGGCAGAGCTTGTAACAGAATTATAGTCACAGCCGTAACAGAATATCAGAAGACCGTTCGGGCCACTTAGAGTTTGTTATGGAGAGTGGGCTGTCATTTGTCGCGACTTGCTGGTGGTTGGAGATCATTTGCTGGAGTTCGAATAGATGGTCGAAGGCTTCCGAGCTTGGTGGTATGCTATTCACGCTGAGATTTGGAACTGGAGGTCGGGTTAACTGAGCTTGAAGGTCAGCTTCTATACTGTGGATGGACTCATGAATTAGATTCTAGGTTTGAATCTCGATGCAGCTATCTTGGCAGCTTGCAGAAGCTCGGCCACCATCAAGGTCGGCCGAGAGCAAGTGCGAACACTTTAGAGGGCTGGAGGTCGGAGAGGACGGCGAGTTCTACAATCAAGACTGCGGTTAAACTTTCTTGAAGAAATTCGGCCGATATCCAAGGTCGTCCTGAAGTTAGAATGGAGGAGCATTGAAATCCAATGCTTGTGAAGTAGTTTCGGTCTATCCCAAGTTGAAAGTGGGACTTATGTTGGTGGCGAGATCCTTTTGTTGACTCAAGTTCGTCCAGTTGAGGTCCTCGGCGTAGAAGTATCAAGATCTGTTGTCCTAGCGTTAGAGAAATTCGGCCGCCTTCAAGGTCGGACAATGCTGAAGTCCTGTATTCATGGGCAACTGCTGCCCATTTTGGGCGGGAGATCATAATTAGTCAAGCTGCTTTCACTGTTCAAACTCGTCTGCCTGAAGTTCATAATGTGGTTTGGCAAGGTCTGCAATTATCAGAAAGAAGCTGGGAGGATTGTTGTTAAGAAGATCGATCGGTATGCAAGATCTGAAGGCCGACCTTTCAAGATTCATCTGGGCCAGCGAATCAACTTCGTTGAAATTCGAACTTGGCCATCACAACTACAGATGATACTATATCAAGGTCGGACATCCGATTGGACTTCGACGGAAGCTATTTTACCACCAATAGAAGACAAAAAGGAAACACAAGCTAATACCTTTCGGGTTAAAAGGCTCAGGCCGAGGTTGTAAAGAGTGTAGTCATCTATCAATTACATCAGCGAAGGAGTTTTATAATTCTTCAGAACATTGGCAGAGTCAAGGTCTTCTCGCTCCCACCCCGGGGCCCTATGGATCGATTCCCTAAGCCGACCCTATTAAGGAAGATTCAATTCGAGTAAAGGGTTGGATACAAAAAAAAATTTCTCCTTTCAGTTGTGGACAGAGGAAGGGGCACCCTTGATTAACCCCTTCTTGCCAAACTAGGACGAAATGTACCACCAGTCCTTAGTAGAGAGGAGTGGCACTTGAAGGTAAAACAAAGTTCAAAATAAGGAAATTGAAGGTCGTACCTAGGCCAGAAGGCAAAGTGCTAGAAATCCTATGATAAAACGAAAGGAATTCGAGACAACGGAGGAGAGATATGTCAAGAAAACGAAAAAGCTCAACGAAGGAAGAATGGGTAGTCTAAGCCCGGCCCGAAGAACCTCTATGTACAAATTGAATCGACCCAGAGGGGGAGTACAAGCTCGGCCATCTGATCTGGAAAATTCGAGTTCATACTCAAAAGGGACCCCATACTAAACCCGGACAAAAGAAAGGTCATCTGCAAAAAGTGTGGAAGCAACGGTCCCAGGAACAAAGTTCGGACGAGCTATGTTTCTAAGGTCAGGTTCAACCTCGAATCAAGGATTCGAAGGGTTCGGATCGGACAAGCTCTTAGGAGTGGACCAAGAATACTCAAAATCTGGGAAGGCCATTTTGGATCAGAAAAAATTGGAAAAAACCTACCGAAGATCAAAAAACATCAGTGAAAGGACTCTGAAACTAGAAGAATAGTCGAACCCCGAAAAACCCCTAGAAACGGAAAGAAGGCGAGGAAATTTAAAGCAAGGATTAAGACACTAACCTAAAAAGGCAAGAAACTTGACATGATGGTCGAAGTTGTAGGCAACGGACGAGAAAAGGGTGATTGGAGTTGGAAAATCCTAGAAAGGCAAACACGGTCGGAGTCGAAGAACAGAAATAGGAGAAGCGAAGAAGAAGAGTTCAAAATAAGCAAGAATGAGGAAGAAGGGAAGAACGACACTTAAATAGCTGGTGGAGTCCCTGAACTATCATGATTGAAGATCAGCAGTGCCGAATCCTGACCTTCCGCGTGTCTACCCCATTATTGCGGTTGCAGATGTCAGAGAAAATCATCATTGCACTGTACAATCGAGCTCTGCGCTAGGCAAAATTTTGAAATGCGAAATCACTTCGAGTCATCCGACAATAAAAGCGCTCCCACGTCGGTTCGAGTAATCCAAAGTATTTCACATCCCAAAATCAAAAGACCAAATGGGGCTTCGACGATCGCAAATGTTGGTACTCCCTTCATCCGAACTTCGAACTTGGAGTAAGAGGACAAGTGTTGGGGGTAAAATGGCTCCCACTGAAGTTTGCTAAAGCCTGATCTTGGTAGAACCCCATTTGAGTCCAAGATGCACTTCAGTCCGAGGTTCAATCAAGCTAGTCACCTAGTCTGTGTGAGCTCCAAAGGATGGGCTTCCTAATTTGGCTAAGCTCAGAGCTTCAATTGAAAGTGGCTCATCCCAGAAATAACAACCACTCCTATCAATGTCTGATCTTGTGTTAACCGAGCTCCTTTGCTCCAACCCTCCAACTTTATTCCGATAACTGCAGATCCTGCCAAGACTACACTATGAACTTCGGCCGGATGAACTTGGTCCAGCAAAAGAAATTCGTCATCCACTTGGTTCCAAACTTCAGTCTGAGATAAGCAGCAGAATTCTCCACGAGCATTGAACCTCAACACTATTTAGTCCCAACTTTGGGCCGAAATTGAGTATTGGTCGAACTTTATCAGAGCAACCAAAGCATCTCTGCCGTAGTCTTAATAGAAGAACCCATTATTCCTTTTTGGCCTCAAGCTCTCCAGACCAACGTACTAGTGCCCATCCTCGACCGACCCTGAAGACAGTCGAATCCAAAAACTGTTGAAGCAATTCTACTGAGGTTCAAACTCGGAACCCAATCTACAAACTCGGAACTCTCAACCTAAAGGCCGATCTTCAAACTCAATCATCCAGATCCTAAGCTCCAATAGTTTAACTTCAACATAAATGACTCACGGCCAAGCTCGGAAGCATCCGACCTTCCGTCCGAACTTCAGCAAATAATATCCAACCTGCAAGTCGCAACAAACGACAGCCCACTCTTCGTAACAAACTCTGAACGATCTGAACGGCCTACTGACATTCTGTTGCGACTATCACCATCAATCTATTATAGACTCCTATAAATAGGACCCTCCAAATACGTTTCCTTCTCTAAGCTCTCCTCTCCATTAAAAATCTCTTAAGCACTCCATTTTTGTTGGCCAAAATACTAACTTGACCATCAGAGGATCCAAGCCTAAGCCACCTCCGGCCAAGACTTTGTCTTACAGGTTCCGACCAGCGAGATCCCGACTTCCACCTCTAGCAATCTCCAATGGCCGTCCGTTTTATGCGCCAACACATTTCATAGATTGGTTTGAGACATCTTCAGTAAAATTTCTCTTCAATTTACAAAATGCTTCCTCCAATAGTATTTAATATTTATCTTCTTTATTTATAGGGAATACACAAGTAAGAAATAGCCGGTGTTTAACCTGCATAAGTAACCAACATGAACACTAGCAACCTTTGCTAAATGATGTGATTACAAGTACTGCCAATCACAACTAATCTATTTCCAGAACAGTTGGCCCAAATTTTCACACCAAACCTTTATTGGTTGGCGCCAAAACACTCTTCCTATGTCAGTTTGGCATTTTAATCGGTTACAATTCCATAATTTCAAGGCACACCCTCCATACAGCACAGGATTTGTAACATCATCAGCACAATGATGTAAGTCATGGAAATTCACAAGGGACATGTACAACAAACCAACTAAAATGTGACCACATAAGTTATATGCAAATGGGTCTCCATATGAATCATACATTCTGCATTCTCACAAATGCAATTTCAGATACGTGTGTAAATATCCCAAATATCATAGGTTTGATATAGATTAATCTGTTATACAATTCGTAATTTCAAGGCATGCCCTCCAAATGACAGGATTTTTCACATCACATGAGCAAATATAAGTTACAAAACTTACCAAGAACAAGGACAGCAAGCCAACTACAACAAGGCCAACTTAGCTATATACAAACAGATCACCATATGCATCATGCATCCCCACTTAGGGAATTTTAGACATCTGTATATAGCTATTCCAATCAGCATGTGTAAATATAGGTTCTTCTATGTCTATTTGTCCATCCTTGTTGGTGCAGAAAACGGACTGCCGTCGGAGATTGCTGGAGGTGGGAATCAAAATCTCACTGGTGGAACCGGCAAGGCAGTTCTAGCCGAAGGCAGCTCCGGCGTGGACCCTCCAACGGTCAAGTTAATAGTCTAGCCAACAAGAATGGAGTACTCAGGAGATTTTTTAATGGAGATAACAACTTGGAGAGGAAGATGTATCTGGAGAGTCCTATTTATAAATAAAGTCTATAACAGATTGATGGTGACAGCCACAACAGAATATCATTAGGCCGTTCAAGCCGCTCAGGGTATATTACGGAGAGTGGACTATCATTTGTTGTGACTTGCTAGTGGTTGGATATTATTTGTTGAAGTTCGGACAAAAAGTCAGATGCTTCCAAGCTTGACGGTGAGTTATTTATCTTGAGGTTAAGCCGTTGGGGCTTAGAATCGGATGGACTGAACTTGAAGATCGGTCTTTAGGTTGAGAGTGATGAGTTTAAAGAGTGGATTCCGGATTCGAACTACAATAGAACTATTTCAACCGTCTTTGGAGGCTTGGCCATCTTCAAGGTCGGCTAATGATGGAAGCTGGTACTTTGGTCTAAAGGAACTTGAGGTTGGAAGTGAATCGATCACAGGAGCTAGGTTCGTAATTGAGATATCAAGATCGGCCAAAGTTGGGAGCCATGAGAGTACCAGGTTCCTCAATCAAAACTGTGACAGAGCTGCTTTAACATTTTGATGAAGTTCAGCCAGTACCCAAGGTCAGCCTGAAGCCGAGATCGAACAGCCAAAGTCCAATGTTTGTGAAGCGGCTGCTGCCTATTCCGGACTGAAGATCGGAATCACACAGATGGCGAGTTCCCTTCACTGGCTTCAGTTCATCTAGCCGAGATCCACGGTGTATTCTAGGTAAGATCTACCATTACCAGGACAGAGTTGGAGGGTCAAAGTAAAGGAGCCCAACCAACATGCGGGATCGAGCATCGATAGAAGTTGTTGTCATTTTCGAGATGAGCCACCCTCAATGGAAGCTTTGAGCTTAGTTGAATTTGGAGGCCGATCCTTTGGAGTTCGCCTAGACCAGGAGACTGACTTGAATAAACCTCAAATTGGAGTGCATCTTGGGTTCGAATGGCGCTTTACCAAAGTCGAACTTCATCAGACTTCGGTGGAAGCTATTTTACCCCCAACACTTGTCTCCTACTCCCAAGTTCGAAGTTCGAACGAAGGAAGTATCGCCATTTATGATGCCAAAGTCTCATCCAGCCTTCCACCTTTGGATGTGAAATACTTTGGATTATTTGAACCGACATGGGAGCTCTTTTATTGCAAAATGGCTTAAGACGATCTTGAATTTCGAAATTCCGCTAGGTGCGGAGCTCGAGCGTATGGCGCAATTATGATTTTATCTGACATCTGCAACCGCAATAATGGGGAGGACACACAGAAGGCTAGGATTCGACACTGACGATCTGCAATCATAACAACTCGAGCATACCATCGGCTATTTAAGCTCCTTTCATTTCTTCTTTCTTGTTATGGCCTGTTTCTTCTCTTGCTCTCTTCCTTCTCTTCGTCTTCCTCAAGCCCGACTATTCCATCCCATGCATCTCTTAGTCTCCATCAGCCTTCCTCTGTCCGTTTTTCATCGTCACCAAGCTTTCTGCCCCTTGTAGATCAGTATCCTAATTTTTCCTTTAAGTTTCCTTGTCTTCTTTCTATTTTCAAGGGTCTCCTAGGATTTACCTGTTTTTCCTTCAGTTTTGAGTTCTTTCCCCAATTTTCTCTGATTTCTAGTAGATTTTCCTCAATTTTCCTTGATCCAAAATGGCCTCCCGAGATTCTGAGTGTTCCTAGTCTTCACCCTTTGGGAGCTCGTCCAAACCAAACCTTCTAAACCCCAGGTCCAAAGTTGAACCTGATCTTAGAGATGTAGCTCGTCCAACCTTTGTTTCCGGGACTGTTGCTTCTACCCTTTCCACCGAGGACCTCTCTCTCATTCAAATTCAGTACGGAATCCCTTCTGAATATGAACTTGAACTTCCCGGATCGGACGGCCGAATCTGTGCTCCCCCTCCGGGTCAATTTAGTTTCTATACCAAGGCTCTTCAGACTGGGCCTAGGCTACCTATTCTCCCTTTCGTTGTTAAACATTTCCATTTTCTTGATATATCCCTTTCCTCTGTCATCCCGAGCTCTTTTCGTTTTATCATAGGTTTTCTAGTACTTTGCTTCTTGGCCGAGGTCCGACCTTCGATTTCTTTGTTCCGAATTTTTTTTACTTTCAAACACCACCCCACTGCTAAGGACTAGTGGTACATTGCTTCCCAGTTCTGTAAGAAGGGGTTAATCAAGGGTGCACCTTTCTCCATTCACAACTGGAAGAGGAAGTTCTTCTTTGTGTCTAACCCTTCACTAGAGTGGAAACTTCCTCATTGGGGTCGGCTTAGGGAATCCATCCGCAAGGCCCCAAGGTTGGAGCGGGAAGATCTTGACTCTGTCAAGGCTCTGAAAAAAATATAAAGCTCCTTTACTGATCCAACTTATAGATGACCAAACCCTTTACAACTTTGGCCTAAGCCCTGTTAACCCCGAAGGTATTAACTTGTATTTCTCTTTTACCTTCTCATCTTTGTCCAACCCTGGCTCGTTTATGTTTACAGAGATGACTCCGAACGAGCTCAAATGGCTGCGAATGAGCTCAAAAAAGGAAAGGCACCGACCTGGGGGAATCATCCAAATAGGTCAAGATTGCGGAGCCCAACTCGGCCATTCCAGCTCCGACGACCTCCGTTCCAGAGGTCAAAGTAACCCTACCGACTCCGAGCTTGCCAGTCGAGGCCACTGTTCTGCCACCTCCCACCGAGAAGAAGAAAGAGGTAGAGAAGAAGTCAACGGTCAAGAAAGTTCGATTGCAGAAGAACTCTAAGGAGTCGAGCGACAATAACATAGACTGGGAGCAGGCTTCCTTTGATAGCTGGAGGGTCGTCCGACATCTTATGGAGGGGCGCATACTACCGAATGTGATCGAGAAGATCCTCCAGATGAATCTTCACAATCGAAAGAAAGACTCCTTTACAGCTTTTCTCAAGCTAGTTGCTTTGTTACTCTTCAAATTCAATCATACATATTTTTTAGTGCAAAACTAATTTTGTTGCTTGCAGCTGGGTCATCATCTATTTGCGGACATCGAGTCGATGGACATTCACAAGGCCGAGGCTTCAAAGGTTGTGAAAGAAGCCAAAGTTGCCAAGGCGGAAGCTCAAGAATGCAGAGCTAAGATCGAGTGCCTTAAAGCGGTGCTCAAGGAAGCAGAAAAGAACTCCGCTAAGGTTGAGCGTCTTAAGAAGGTGCTCAAGAACGTGGAGCAAGCTTCGACCGAGATAAAGGATACTCTGGAGACCGATCTGGCTTCGGAGATTGAAAAGAGGAAGAAAGCTGAAGCCAAAGTATCTGAAGCCAAAAGGGAAGGAGAAAAGAAGGGAAGGGAACAAGGTTTGCAGACTCGATACCGACACCCATGCCGGTTGCCAGCCGATATAGTACCATACTGTACCATCAATAAAAAAATCAAAAAAAAATCCCACCCAATGGTTCAAGAAAAAATTGCTCCAAACCGTCCGATACCGACCCATATCGGACCAAACTGTCCGATACCAGCCCGTACCGTACGGATCGGTTCGGTCCGATTCAAGCCATTTTCTGAAAAACCAACCTGAACCATCCCAGTTCCCCGCCGGTACGATATGGTATGGGATGTACCGAGCGATACGGCCCGGTACGGCATTCCATGGGAGGGAAGCCCAGCAGCTGGCAATTGCAGAATTCAAGGCCTCCAAGGGTCTTGAAGATACCAAAATCGAATTTGCTAAGGAAGCCTTCAGCAAGGGTTATGACATCTGCCAATAGAGGGGCACCGAAAAATATCCCAAACTGGACCTCGGCTTCCTGGAGGATGAACCGAAGGGTCTTTTGGATGACGAATCAAACCTCCCTGCAATTAGAGCCAATATTCCTTCCATCGAACCTACTGTCGCCGATCCTTCTGCTGCTAGTCCTAATACTGGCGCTGACCCTTCTGCTGCTGCTCAGGAGCCCACTGAGGTGCCAACATCGGCTGAGGGACCAAGCTCTTCCGCTGTCCCCCAGTCAGAGGTCGAAGACCTTTGATTGTACATTTATTTTTCTTTCCATATGTACTTAGAACCTTTTAAGTAATGAAATTAACCCGTATCTTATCGTATCTTATCTTGTGCGCCATGATATGTTTGTGAAACATAATATAGTTTGTGAATACTACCACCGAGCTCAGACATAGGCCGAAGCTGATCCTTTGCTGCAAGCTATCCCCCTTAAAGACCAAATAAAAACTTTGAAGAAAGAAGTTTACCAAGCTGATAAAGAGTTGAAGAAAATCAAGGACGAGCTTCAAAAATCGAAAAACAATTATACAATAGCCTTAGTTGAAATCAACCGTCTGTGCCAAGCTTCGAAAAGGCTTTTAGGGAATACAATTCGAAGAAATATCATCTATCCGAAGAATTTAAATGATCAGAACTCGCCAACCAAAGGTCTTGGTTTTTAACTGCCAAGATTTGCTCTCTTAAAGCCGAACATATAGATGCAGGAGAGAAGATCCAACATTTGGAGAAAAGCTCGAACCAATCCCAAAATCAGGAGTACGGCTGGAACTGGTCCTAGAGGTTCTCCGAACCTCAGAATCAGTTGTGCACAGTAGAAGAGGCGTATGATACTTATAGACTAGGCTAGTGCAAGCAAATTTCCGATCTCAAATAGCAACTTCGGACATCCCACGACGAAATAGCTCGACTTAGAAAGCAACTTACAAAAAATGCCCAAACTGACTCAAGGAGAGATTCAAACGAGCTTGCTTCAACTAAAAACATCCTTGCGAACCTCTCCAAGGTTTATAACAAGAATAAGTCCGAGCTTCTTCAATTGAAAATTCAGATAACATATCAAGAGAAACGTTGTTAAGGACGCAGAGACTGAATCTGCTGTTCTTCGAAAGAGATTACAAGAAGCGGAGGATGCCAGGAGAGCTCGGAAGTGGCTTAGCGAGTATTTAGCAGCAAGAAGCTCGAAGATCAAGTAAACGATCTGAAACATTCCTTGGTAATGGCTGGGGCCGGCTGTCCGAAGTCCGAGTAGGACTTCATTTTTTTTCTTTTTTGCTTTCGTAATTAGTCTTCGTGACCTTTGTAATGACTTTCATCTAATAAAATGGTCTTTCTCTATATCGTTCTTCTTTTTCATGTCTCAATTTAACGTTTGTTGTACTCTTTGTTGTCATTTTGTGCCCGAAGTAGATTTGGCTTTGGAGTAATATTTTTCGTTCAGCCTTTCATAGATCTGTCCGCCTTATTTACGAACAGATGTTTTCCAAACTTGCTTAGGAATAATTTTGCCCTTCTATTTAAGAACCGAAGGTCTTCACATCTCTTGTAAAGGTCTTCACCCACATTAAGACGAGGCTCTCCTTCTGTTCTTAACGTGGTTAACCTTCTGTTTAAAAACAGGAGGCCTTCATATCCCTCGTAAGGATCTTCACTCTCGTTAGGACAAGGTTCTCCTCCTATTCCTAACGAAGTTAATCTCATGTTTAAGAACCGACGGCCTTTATATCCCTCGTAAGGATCTTCACTCTCGTTAGGACAAGGTTCTCCTCCTGTTCCTAACAAGATTAACCTCCTGTTTAAGAACTAGAGGCCTTCATATCCCTTGTAAGGATCTTTGGAGCACAAAAAGGCCATTAAAAGGGCCTCTCCCCATTGGGCCGTTGAAGGAGCCTCTCTCTAAGGGCATAAAAGGGCCGTTGCAAGAGCCTCCCTTGGGGCACAAATGATTATTGGGGCACAAAAGGGCCGTTGAAAAAACCTTTCTCCATTGGGCTATTGAAGGGGCCTCTTCCCAGGGGCACAAAAAGGCTGTTGCAAAGGCCTCTTCCCTAGGGTATAAATGGTTATTAGGGCATAAATGGGCTGTTGAAAGAGCCTATCCCCATTAGGCCGTTGAAGGGGCTCTCCTCAGTGGCACAAAAGGGTCGTTGTAGGGGCCTCTCCCCTGAGGCACAAATGGTTATTAGAGCACAAAAGAGCCGTTGAAAGGGCCCCTCCCCACTGGACCGTTGAGGGGGCCTCTCCCTAGAGGCACAAAAAGGCCATTGCAGGAGCCTCTCTCCTGAGGCACAAATGGTTATTGGGACACAAAAAGGCTGTCAAAAGGGCCTCTCGTTGAGCCGTTGAAGGGGCCTCCCTAGGAGCATAGAAGGGCCATTGCAGGGGCGTCTCGCCTGGAGCACAAATAGTTATTGGGGCACAAAAGAACCGTTAAAAGAGCCTATCCCCATTAGGCCGTTGAAGGAGCCTCTCCCCAGGGGCATAAAAGAGCCATTGCAGGGGCCTCTCCCCTAGGGTACAAATGATCTTCACCCTTGTTAAGATGAAGTTAACCTCCTGTTTAAGAACTGGAAGCCTTCATATTCCTCATAAGGATCTTCACCCTCGTTAGGATGAGGTTCTCCTCCTGTTCCTAACGAGGTTAACATCCTATTTAAGAACTGGAGACCTTCACATCCCTCGTAAGAATCTTCACCCTCATTAGGACGAGATTCTTCTCCTGTTCCTAATAAGGTTAACCTCCTGTTTAAGAATCGGAGACCTTCACATCCCTCGTAAGGTTCTTCAACCTCGTTAGGATAAGGTTCTCCTGTTCCTAACGAGGTTAACCTCCTGTTTAAGAACTGGATGCCTTCAACTTCGTTTAAGAACAAAGTTCGGCTTGATCATTTCCTACTATTGGGGATAAATCCCGCTCCTGCCGAAGCCCGGCCCGACGCTCAGCATAATGCAACCAGTAGCCACAGAAGAGCTTCAGCGCACTGGTCTAGCCGAACCCCTTCAGCCGGCCGAACTGCCAAGCGGCCGAACTCCCAGCGGCCGAGCTTCTTCCAGCAGGCCGAACTGGTCAGATTCCAAGCTTCTTCCGGATTCCCAGTGTTGAGACCGAACTTCCTGGGCTGCCGAACTCTTTCAGACTCCCCATGGCCGAACTCCTTCAGCCTGCCGGACTGCCTAGCGGCCGAACTCCCCAGTGTCCAGGCTTCGGAACCGAACACCCACCACCGACCGAACTTCCTGGGCTGCCGAACTCTTTCAGACTCCCCATGGCCGAACTCCTTCAGCCTGCCGGACTGCCTAGCGGCCGAACTCCCCAGTGTCCAGGCTTCGGGCCGAACACCCACCACCGACCGAACTTCCTGGCGGCCGAGCTCCTTGGACTCCAAGCGGCAGGACGGAGACGGACTCCTCCCAGACGCCCGTTCCGCCATCCGAGCTCCTCCCGGGTTTCTCCTTCAGCCGAACTCTCCTACAAGTCCGAACCCATTCGGATCCCACGGCCGAACTCCTTCGGACCGACTCCAGGCGAGCCCAAGCGGCCGAACCCCTCCGGACCGACTCCAGGCGACCGAACTCCTCAGCGAGCCCTGGCCGGACCAACTAGCAACCGAAGTCCTTCAACTGGCCAGCCGAGCTTCTTCGGGCCTCTCAGCGGTCGAACTCCTCGGCAATCGTCCCGCGGCCGAACCTACAGATGGCCGACCCTTCAGCCAGACGAACTCCCCCAGCTTCCCCTTCAGCCGAACTCTGTTACAAGTCCGAACTCCTCTGGACGAACTGTCGCCTGCAACAAGACCGGACGACGCCTTCCTCTCCGTACCGGACTCCATGCGGCCCGACGACTCGCCAGTATGGCTCCCACGATCCACCGGACGACGCCTTCCTCTCCGTACCGGACTCCATGCGGCCCACGACATGCCAGTATGGCTCCCACGATCCACCGGACGACGCCATCCTCTCCGTACCGAACTCCATGCCGCCCAACGACTCTCTGCCAGACGGCATGACCGTCACCATCAACTAAGCTCCGCTATAAAAGGACCCCTCCAGATACGCCAAGGCTAAGCTCTCTGAACTCTCGACTCTCTAAGCTCTCCTCCTCATCTCTAAGCTCCGGAACTCATTCCGAGCACTCCATTACTGTTGGCCGGAAACTAACTTGACCGTCGGAGGGTCCTGCCGGAGCCACCCCCCACCGGTTCCGGACGGGACTTCGTTTTGCAGGTCCCCGACGGCGACCTCAGCGGCCTCGACTCCGGCGACCTCCGGCGAGGACGGATTTCTGCACCAACAGATTGGCGCTAGAAGAAGGGACCGAACCTCCGAGGTTCCCTTGTTCTTAAAGGAGTGCTCGGCGACCCTTCTCTTCCCTCTCCGAAGATCCCCTTTTCTCTCTCTAAAGAAAATGCCCCCCAGGAGAGCCTCGACCCGACGATCGGCGGCCTCCGCGGCCCGATCCAGTTCGGGTCCGTCTGCTCCCGCTCCGGCCCCGTCTACCCGAGCTCACTCCGTAGCCGCGGTGGATGCGGAGCAGTTCGGCCTGCTCGCCCAGCAGGTCCGCGACCTTACGGAGGCAGTGCGGGCGATGCAGGCCTTGCACCCACGGGACCCGGTATCAGCTCGACCGACGCGGGATTCCCCGGAGTCCCGTGGTCCGGCCCAGGGGCGACCAGCATGGACTACCCGACCTTCAGTCCCTGGAAGGGGAAAAGCAGCCGGGCGAGAGCCCCCGCTCGGACCACGGCTCGACCCAGGGAGAAGCTTCGCGCCCATTCTGCGAGAAGACTTTGGAGATCAAGGATCGCGAGGACCTCCTGGATCAAAGGCTCTTGGAAATGAGCCGACGCATAGAGGAACTTCGTCATACTCCCTCCTCCCGCGGTAACGATATTTGCACTGACCCTCCTTTCTCGCAGAAAATCATGCAAGAACAGGTCCCGCCGAACTTCAAGCTCCCGCACTTCGAGAGCTATGATGGAACCACCGATCCGGTCGACCATTTGGAAGCCTTCAGGACGACGATGTTGCTCCATGGTGCGCCAGACGCCATCTTGTGCCGGGCTTTCCCCTCCACCCTCAAGGGAGCAGCCAGGAATTGGTACTCGGCGCTTAAGCCGAGCACCATCCAATCGTTTGACCAAATGAGTCAGCAGTTCGCGGCCCATTTCGTCAGTAGCAGGCGGCCGCGCCGAGGCTCGGATTCCTTGATGGCCATCAGGCAGAAGGAGGGAGAACCTATCCGGGCTTATGTCACCCGGTTTAACGCAGCCGCACTGGAAGTCCGGAACTTGGACCAATCAGTTGCAATGGCCGCCCTCAAAGGCGGCCTCCAGAAGAACGACCTGCTGTTCTCCCTGGAAAAGAAATACCCCAGGGATTTCGCTGACATGCTAGCTCGGGCCGAAAGTTACGCCCGGGCAGAGGAGGCTTTCGAAGCCAAGGACAATGAAGCTCGCGACAAGCGACGAATCAGCGGGCCAGGGAAGCCCGCCGAAGAAAGGAAGCGGACCGAGGTACGGCCGCGCTCCCGAACTCCCCCTAGCCGCGGACGAGCCCGAACTCCCCCTCGGGCTCGGAAGCAGGGAACCCCCGGCAGAAGGGCTCGCCGAGGTTCCCCTCTTCGCCGAAGTTCCCCTCCACGCCGAAGTCCTCCCCGACGATGATTTCACAGCTACGCCCCCCTCAACGCCCCGAAGGCCCAAGTGCTGATGGAGATCAAGGAACGACTTCCGAGGCCGGAGAGAATGCGTTCCCATCCCAGCAAACGCAATCCCAACAAGTTCTGCCTCTACCATCGCGACCACGGTCACGACACTGAGGAGTGCGTCCAGCTCCAGGACGAGATCGAGGAGCTCGTCAGGCGAGGCAGACTTGGCCGATTCCTGCGAAGACGACCTGAAGAGCGAGAAGATCGGCTGAGGGCGTTGCCGCCGACCAGAGGAGACCAACAAGAGGATCGGCCGCCCCTTGGCGTCATCAACACCGTCTCGGGGGGGCTTCAGCGGGAAGAAACCGGCGGGTCCGGAGGGCCGGCAAAGAGGCGGAGGACGACGGAGCCTGTGACATTCACCGAGGCAGACGGCCAGGGGATCCAGTTTCCGCATAACGATGCGGTTGTACTTTCTTTGAACATCGCTGACTATGATGTGCGTCGTGTCTTGGTGGATAATGGAAGTTCGGCGGACATATTGTTCTACGATGCCTTCTTAAAAATGTCCCTGCCTGACGACCGCTTAGGGCCTGTGAACTCCCCCCTGGTAGGATTTGCTGGCGGCGCCGTTCCGGTCGAAGGCATAATAACTTTGGCTGTGGCGGCAGGCCGACACCCGAAGTTGGCCAAGGCGCAGGTCGACTTCTTAGTCGTGAAAACCCCGTCCGCCTACAATGCGATCCTCGGGCGACCCGGCCTAAATGCGCTCCGGGCGGTAGTATCAACCTACTACTTGAAGATGAAATTTCCGACGAGTCACGGAGTCGGCGAGGTCAGAGGAGACCAAGCTTTGGCGAAGTATTGCTACTCGGCCACCCTGCGCAGGGGGAACCAGCCCGACCCTTACCTTGTTGACGGGCTGGACGTCCGCGACGACCTCACCGAGGAGCGGGGCGAGCCCGCGGAAGACCTCGTCCCCGTGCCCTTGCATGACGAAAACCCAGGGCACGTGGTGCAGATCGGCTCCGGCTTGGCGGCCGAGGTTAGGGAGCAGCTCGTCGCTTTCCTCAGAAGAAATGCGGACATCTTCGCATGGACCCCAGCGGATGTACCGGGGATCGACGCCGAGGTCATGGAACATCGGCTGGCCGTCGATCCGAAGCACCGGCCTATCAGAGAAAAGCTGCGCCACCACGCCCCGGAGAGGCAGAGGGCGATCGCCGAAGAAGTGGACAAGCTCCTCAAAGCCGGACTCGTCCGGGAGGTCAACTATCCGACGTGGGTCTCGAACGTGGTTTTCGTCAAGAAGGCAAACAACAAGTGGAGGATGTGCGTCGACTTCAAGAAGCTGAACAAAGGCCTGTCCGAAGGACAGCTACCCCCTGCCCAGGAATCGACCAACTGGTGGACGCAACCTCGGGCCACGAGCTCCTCACCTTCATGGACGCCTTTTTCCGGTTACAACCAGATACGCATGGCGCCCGAAGACGAAGAAAAGACCACCTTCATTACTGACCGGGGTCTCTATTGTTACAGGGTCATGCCCTTCGGACTCAAGAATGCAGGGGCGACATATCAGCGCTTGGTCAACAAGGTCTTCAAGGGACAGATCGGCCGCAACATGGAGGTGTACGTGGACGACATGCTCGTCAAAAGCCGAGCTTCAGCAGACCACCTGGCCGACCTTGAAGAGACCTTCGGTACGCTCAGGAGGCACAAGATGAAGCTGAACCCGATCAAATGCGCCTTCGGCGTGACCTCCGAAAAATTCCTCGGATTTATGGTGTCAAAATGCGGAATCGAGGCAAACCCCGAGAAAATCCGAGCTATTCGAGAAATGGCTGCTCCGAAGACAATCAAGGAAAGTTCAGCGCCTGGCCGGAAGGGTGGCGTCCCTAAGTCGCTTCGTCTCAAGGTCGGCCGAGCGGTGCATGCCCTTCTTCCGAGTTCTCCGACGACCAAAGGACTTCTGCTGGACGGAGGAGTGCGAACAAGCATTTGAAGAGCTCAAAAGCTACCTCGGCTCGCCCCCGCTGCTGGCAAGGCCCGAACCCGGGGAGGAATTATTTCTATACCTTGCTGTCTCTCCCCGGAGCCCTGGCGGCGGTATTGGTCAGGGAAGAAGCGAAGGCACAACGACCGGTTTACTACGTGAACCGAACCCTGAGGGACGCGGAGACCAGATACTCCAGGTTGGAAAAGTTAACCTACTGTCTCCTAATTGCGGCGAGAAGGCTCCGACCTTACTTCCAGGAGCACACCATAACGGTCCTCACAGACCAACCAATAAGAGCGGTCCTCCACCGAGCGGACGCTTCCGGAAGAATTGCAAAATGGGCAATCGAGCTCACAGAGTTCGACATCAACTACCGGCCCAGGCCGTCAATCAAAGCCCAGATACTGGCGGACTTTGTGCTAGAATGCACCATTCCGGTCGAAGCCGAGCTTGGATCGAGCGACACCGACGTCGGTGCAGGACCGAGCTATGACAAGGCCGAGCTTTGGCAGTCAAGCCTCCCCGAAGAAAGGGCTGATCTCCCCGAAAGCTTCTGGGTTCTGCACGTAGATGGCTCATCCAACTCCGCCGGAGCGGGTGCGGGGCTGGTCTTGGTCAGCCCCGAGGGGATCGTCGCCGAGTACGCACTGCGCTTCGAGTTTCCCGCGACCAACAATGAGGCCGAATATGAAGCGCTGATCGCCGGATTGCGAATAGCCAGGGAACTGAAGGTAGATCGGCTCCAGGTCTACAGCGACTCCCAGTTGGTGGTCGGCCAGGTTGGCGGCGACTACGAGGCACGGGAGGAGAACATGGTGAGGTACCTCGGGAAGGTGAAGAATTTGATTCCAGCCTTCGATAGCTTCGGCATTCGGCACGTCCCGAGGACGAAAAATGCAAGAGCCGACCTTCTCTCTAGGTTGGCCACTTTCGCCCCGGCCGAACTATCCAAAGAAGTGTTTTTGGAAACTCTGAAGCGCCCGACCACGGAAGAATCTCAGGCCATCCTACGGACGGACCTCGAGCCCAGCTGGATCGATCCGTTGGTCGCCTACCTTAAAGAAGGGGTCCTTCCTCACGACCGAAAAGAAGCTCGGAAGCTCAGGAACCAGGCCTCCCGCTACGTCTTATACGAGGGGAGGTTATACAAAAGGTCGTATTCCCTCCCGTTGCTGAGATGCCTCCGACCTTCGGAGGCCGACTTCGCACTGCGGGACGTGCACGAAGGACTCTGCGGAAGTCACACTGGGGCCAGGTCCCTGTCGCAAAAACTACTTCGGCAGGGGTACTACTGGCCGACCCTTGTCTCGCGACTCCGTGGAATATGTGAGGAGGTGCGATCGCTGCCAGAAGAACGCCAGCGTGCAAAGGCAGCCAGCGTCCGAACTTACTCCGCTCAGCGCGCCGTGGCCCTTCGCGCAATGGGGGATGGACATACTCGGCCCCTTCCCAACAGCGTCCGGACAGCGGAAGTTCCTCTTGGTCGCGATTGACTACTTCACCAAGTGGGTCGAGGCGGAACCACTAGCGAAGATCACCGAGGCCAAGGTGCAGGACTTCGTATGGAAGTCGCTAATTTGCCGGTTCGGCCTGCCCCGAACCCTCATAACCGACAACGGGCGGCAGTTCACTGGAGCACGGTTTGCCGAGTTCTGCGAAGGGCTAAACGTCTCCCACCACTTCACCTCGGTGGCTCACCCGCAGCCAATGGGGAAGCTGAAGTGACCAACCGGACCCTACTGCAAGGTATCAAGGCGAGGCTCGATGGGGCGAAGGGGGCCTGGGTGGACGAACTCTACCACGTCCTCTGGGCATACCGAACTACGCAGAGGGTGCCGACCGGTGAGACGCCCTTCGCCTTGGCCTTTCGGTACCGAGGCGGTTATCCCGATCGAGCTCAAACTCCCGTCTGTGCGAGTCGTGGGCTTCAACGAGCAGCACAACCCCCAGGACCTTAGAGTCAACCTCGACCTTCTAGAAGAAAAAAGGGAGGAAGCCCGCATCCGGATGGCTGCCTACCGGCGGAAGGTGGCTCGATATTACAACTCCAGGGTCAAAGACAAGGCATTCGAAGTGGAGGACCTAGTGCTTCGATGAGCAGCCATCTCTCAGCCTCAGAGCCAAGGGAAACTCATCCTGAATTGGGAAGGTCCATATGAAGTGGTAGAGGTCATCCGACCCGGAACCTATCGCCTGAAGGAGCTCAGAGGAACAGTGCTTCCCCGACCTTGGAACTCAAAAAATCTGAGAATGTATCACCAATAGGCTTCCCTTAATAAAGCTCCTTCGTTCGATGTTGTTATTTCAGGATCACATGACGACAGGAAAGAAGCAAACCCGCCATGAGGGCGCGGGAAATCAGCCTTAAGGAAGAGTCCAATCGCCCCTTGGGAGAAAAATGGAGAGCAGAAGTTCTTCCGCAGAAGCCGAATGGAGTTCGGCGCGAAAAAGCCTCCGCGAAAAAGCAGAGTGAAGCTCGGCGCAAATGAAGTCTAACTTTCTTTCGAAACCCTCATCGCTCAAGTCAAGCCGAACTCCCCCATCTTGAGTGTGTCGTCAACAAAATCTCCTACAAAGAATTCGGAGGAGGAGCAAGTCCGGCTCCACCTCGAGTTCGTCGTTAAGGAAGTTCGGATAATGAAGAAAGAAGTTCCCCACAAGGTTTTGCAAGAAGGCGGGATGAAGTTCGGTTGTGTCCAAGGACGCGACATGAAGTTCGGCCGCGTCTGCAACCTCGAGGCTCATCGTCGTGGAAGCTCCGACAAAAAAGCAGGAAGTTCCGCCGCGGAAGGTCTCGCGGGAAAACGGAATGAAGATTCGGAATGAAGTCCGGCTCGAGGAAAGCCGAGCTCCATGAAGCCCTCCCGCGGAAGCTTTCGCAAAAGAGCGGAGCAAAGTTCGGCCAGTAATGCCGAGCTCCTTTTTCACCAAGATAAAGTTCGGGCCAGCAAGTTCGTGCGCGAGCAAGGGCAGAACGAAGTTCCCCCGCCGGAATGAGTTTCGGTTCCACTTCCGGAGGCTCCAGAGGATAGTAACGGTTGCGCTTGCGACCGCCCTAGGATAAAGTTCGACTCGCGTTACGAACCTCGTCCTAGAGCGGCGAGCGAAAGGTTCGAGGCGCCCGTTCACAAAGGACGGGATGGGGGACGAGCGAGGACGACGGTCCCCATGTGCCCCCACCAGTCGGTTATGGAACGAGGACGGGGAACGCTCCGTCCTAACGTGAGCAAAGTCTGAGAGGCCCCGTCATACAAAGGACGGGAATGGGGGGAGAGGCGAGGGACGATGGTCCCCATGTGCCCCCACAAGCCGTGGTATATCACAGGAGAAGAACCTCGTCCTAACGCGATCAAAGTCGAAGGCCCGTTGCGTTCCCCCCACAAAAGGACGGGATGGGGGAGAAGGGAGGACGACGGTCCCAATGTGCCCACATGCCGTTAGGAACAGGAGGAGAACTCGTCCTAACGTGAGCAAAGTCGAAGGGCCCCGTTCACAAAGGACGGCGAATGGGGGGAGGGCGAGGAACGACGGTCCCCAATGTGCCCCACCAGCCAGTTAGGAAACAGGAGGAGTAACCTCGTCCAAAACTAACGTGCAGCAAAAAGTCGAAGGCCTCTCCACCTTGAGGAGGCGAGATGGAGAGAGACGGCGACGACAAGTCCCAATGTGCTCCCACAGCCCATCGGGAACGGAAGGAAGAACCCACGTCTAACCTGCGAGCAAGTCCCAAACTCCGAAATCCACAGGAAAGAAACATCTCCATCGACCTCGCCAGAGAGAAGATCTCTCCCGAGCGACCGAGCCTCGGTTGGAAACAGGACGAGAAACCGTCATCCTAAACGCGAGCCACCGACTCCCGCTATGGAAATGAGACCTCCCCAGCAACTTCGGCTATGACTGATTCCCCCCGAGGAACTGGGCTAACCTCGGCAGTAAGAGAGATGAGATCTCCCCGAGACGTCGCATCGACTCCGACTAGGATACAGGTCCTCGGATAACGTGAAGGCCTGCGACGACCTCGGCCTGGGGGGCTTCAACAATCGACCTCGGCGTAGAGAAAGTTATATGTCAACTCGGCCAGAGAGCTTCACATCAGCTTCATCAACTTTGGCTGGAAATTGAGTCCCCGCTGGAGTGAGGTCCTCCCCAAAGCCTCAGCTTCAACTTCAACATCACACTTGGCTGGAGATGAGACCTCCCCAGCTTCAGTACGACAAGCACCGGTCCGGAAGAAGCTTCGGCAGTCGCTTTTGTCTTAAGTTTAACCCGTCGGGTAATCACATACCCCCCTCCACAATTTTTCTTAATTTGAACTCGGAGTGGGGGCTACAGTTAGGGGAATAAATCCCGGCTCCTGCGAACGCCCGGTCGACGCTCAGCAAATGCAACCAGTAGCCGCCACGAATTATCTTCAAGCGCACTAATGCTAGCCGAACCCCTTCACGCTCGGACTGCCACAGCGGCCCGATACTCCCAGCGGCCGAGCTTCTTCCCAGCAGGCCGAACTGGTCAGATTCCAAACTTCTTCCGACTCCCAGTGTGTTAATGACCAGAACTGTTCCTGGGTAGCAGTTTGCCAACCTCTTTCAGATCCCTCACACTAACTCTTCAGCTCCAGACTTGCTCTACGGCCGTAACTCCCCAGTGTCCAGGCTTCGACCGAACACCCACACCAGACCAAACTTCCTGGGCTTGCCGAACCTCTTTCCAGACTCCCCAGGCCGAACTCGCCTTCACCTGCGGACCTGCCTAAGCGGCCGACCTCCCCCAGTGTCCAGGCTTCGGGCGACACCTCACCACCGAAACCGAACCTTCCTGGCGGCCGGACTCATCCTTGGATCCAAGCGGCAGGACGGAGCGGACTCCTCCCCAGACGCGGCTTCTGCCATCGCGAGCTCACTCCGCGGGTTTTCTCCTTCCAGCGAACTCTCCTTACAAGTCGAACGCCATTCGATCCACGTGCGAAACTTCCTTCGACCGACTCCAGGAGCCAAGCGGCCGAAACCCCTCCGACCGACTCCAGGTGACCGAACTCCTCAGCAGCCCTAGGGCCGGACCAACTAGCAGCGAAGTCCTTCACTGGCTAAGCCGAAGCTTATTCTTGGGCCTCTCAGCGGGCGAATCCTGTGCAATCGTGTCCCACGGTCGGGTCGAACCCTACAGATGGCCGACATAACCAGTTCAGCGAGACCTGACGTCCCAGCTTCCCCCTTCAAATGCCGAACCTGTTTACAAAGCCAGAACTCTTCTGGACGAACTGTCGCCTTGCAACAGGACCGAAACATACACGCCTTCCTCTCCGTGTTCCTAGAAACTTCATGTCGCCCGTAGACGACTCCCATTATGGCTCCCACGATCACACCGGACGGTCGCTTCCTCTCCGTGACTTGGACTCCATGCGGCCACGACATGCCAGTAGGCTCCACGATCCACCGGAGCGGGATACCTCATTCGCTGCTTGCGTGTTTGGCCGTGAAGTTGTGGCGGGGTGCGGCCTAAAGTAGGTCCCTCGCATGCGGCCACGACTCTCTGCCGATGTTATCGGCATGACCGTTCACATCAACTAAGGTCTCCAGCTATAAAAGGACCCTCCAGATACGCCACGGGCTAAGCTCTCTGAACTCTCGACTCATCTAAGCTCTCCTCTCATCTCTAAGCTTCGGAACATTTTTTGTTAGAGTCCATTACTGTTGGCCGGGTAATACTAACCTTGATGGCGCGTGCGGACCACCGGAGATCCTGTGCGGAGCGTAGTCGCTGAGGGCCCTTGTTCTCGGCGTGTTCCGGGCTACAGGGCCGTGACGTCCGTGTCGTTTGTTTCTTTTTTTTGATTTTGGTCCTCGCGGCGAACTCAGGCAGCCTCGACTGTGTTGGGGGGTACCTCGTCGTGTAGGCGTGTGTGTCTGGGTTCATTGTGGTGTTGGGTGTGCCATATTATTGTGCTGACTTCAAAGGAGAGACAGGCTTAATTTTTATATTTTACTTTTTTTTTTATCTTTTTTTGAATCAACTTTTTTTTTTTTTTTTTTATTATTTTTATTCTTATTTTGTTTTTTTTTTATATGAGTATAGAAAACTTTTATTGAAAGGTAGTTATCGATAGTACACTTGTAGATTTTCAAAATTCCACGATCGGGGTAGCGTATCTCCTCCAAGCTCCTTTTTGCCGATGTCCCACAGCCATGGTGTTGATAATTCCAAGTGGAGGCCGATATCCTTCCAATTCCTCCCTCCAAAGCTGTTCTGGTTGTAAGAGAGCTCTTAGCTGCTCTTCTCTCCTTTTTAGCCGACATCGCAAGAAATTGGTCCAGCCAACCTCGCCTAATTAACTCGATTTCGTTTTGAAATTGGATACATTCTTCGATATTGTGACCGTGGTCATGATGGTACAGATAATACCTATTAGGATTGCGCCTATTTGGATGTGATCGCAACCTCTCTGATCTCGGCAGTTGCTCCTTAATCTCCATCAGAACTTGAGTTTTCGGAGCATTCAAAGAGGTATAGTTATTGAATCTTTTGGGAGGGGGGCTTCGCCGCATCCTTCTATCAGGGCTTCTTAGCCGACGAGCCTGAGATGGGGTTCAGGTCCGTCTGCGTTCAGGAGTTCCAGAATGTTGGGAGATTTTTATGCCAGCCGAAGATATGACAATATGGGCCGATTGAAGGTCTTCAAAGGCTAAGGACGAGATCTTATTTAAGACCGAACTTGAAGTTAACAAGAGATAGAAGCCAGAGTCACAATGTAGGCTGATTGAAGGTCTTCGGAAGGTTGTGGCCGAGATCCTGTTTCAGGCCGAGCTTGAAGTCATCAAGAGATAAAAGCAAAGTTACCATGAAAGCTGATTGAAGGTCTTCAAAGGCTGAGGATGAGGTCTTATTTAAGGCCAAACTTGAAGTTAACAGAAAATAGAAGCCGGGGTCACAATGAAGGCTGATTGAAGATCTTCGAAAGGCTGTGGCCAAGGTCCTGAGGCCGAGCTTGAAGTCATCAAGAGATGAAGGCCTAGGTCATAATGTAAGCTGATTGAAGGTCTTCGAAAGGCAATGGCCTAAATCCTATTTCAGGCCGAGCTTAAAGTCATCAAGAGATGAAGACCTGGATCACAATGTACGCTGATTAAAGATCTTCGGAAGGCTATGGCCGAGGTCCTGTCTCAAGCCGAACTTGAGTTCATCAAGAGACTGAAGCCCCCACTCTTGGCTCCAGGTTGTCAACTCACTCTCCCCACATGCCATGAGCTAGGGGACAATACCTGACATAATTCCTGAGAATATTCTAATGGGCAAACAAAATATCTCTGACAACCCACTACTCTCCTACGACTAACAACCCACAACCCATCTTAACAAACTCCAGACCCTTCTATAAAAGAAAAAAAAGAGGGACCCCAAGGTACGCAACTTCTCTCCAAACGCTCATCTTCTTCCCTCTGTTGAACGGAAGACTAACTTGAGCATCGGAGGATCCCCGCCGGAGCCAACTCCGGTCGGAGACTTCTCTTGCAGGTACGGCCGCCTCCATCCCGTCGCCACCGACTCGCCGTCGTCATGCAACTCCAGTGATCCAACCTCGAGACGGATTTCTACGTTAACAGATGGCGCTAGAGGAAGAGCCTTTGAGCCCGTTTATGGAAAGAAATGAGCATCCAGCGAGAGGAGCGACGCGACATCCAACAAGAGGAGCTCCGTCGAGCCATGAGATCCAGATAAGAAATATAATTATGCAGATTTTTTAGTCATATTCTATTCTTGATTTTTCGTTGATTCTCTTGAATTCTGAATAGAATCAAACATTAAAAGGGGGTCTTTATTTGCACTCAGATTTGCTGGGCAAAATCCAATTTAGGAACTTTATAAATATGAGCAAATTGGATGCCCAGCAGGATTCTATATAAACCTTCTTCCAGATGCATGTAGGAATGGCAACTTGAGTGAAAAACGTTCTAGAATTAACTGTCAACACTTCACATACTAACGTCTGCACAAATCAATATGGCTGCTAGGTCAGCTCTAGATCTGATGGTGTAAGAAGAATACCGAAATTGAGTGTTTGAAATGTTGCAAAACAAGAGGATGCAGCTACACTGCATTTGGCGAACCTCTGAGGCTTCTTAAGACTTTCACCATTCTATCAACTTTTGCTGCATTAACCACTAATAAGAAGCTTTTCTCTAACCATAATGCAGTAAGCTGCATAGTTTCTGGTATTTATTTATTTATCTATTTATTTTTGCTGTAGATCATAGTAACCCAAAGTCTAAGTCGAACCATCAGAAAGTGGTGGGAGATAAATTTGAAGAGTTGTTCAAAAACAAAAAAAAGAGAAAAGAAAAGGAAAGGAGAAGAGAAGGATGTTCCTTATGAACTAGGCGTAAGCTCTCGAATGCGACTTCTGATTTTGGTGCCCACTGCTACTTACAGATTAATGTTGCAGGAATGGCAATTGAAAAAGAGAATTGATCCCAAAAAAAACCAAACAAACAAAAACAAGAAACAGAGAAAGGATGGGAGTAGGGTCGGCGTCTGCAAGGCTTCTCTTTCCCCCGCGTGGCAACTACGACCGACCTCCCTCGCACCCATCACGCATCCGTCTGACCTTCCCCATGTCCGTTGCCGCCGTCCGGACGACCTTCTCCAAACCCCGTGCACATTCGACCTTCTCCAAACCCGCGGGACCCCTCCGGCCTCCCTCAAACTCGCCGAGTCCATCCAACCTCCTCCGACGGCGCCCCTCCGGTCTTCACGCTCCTAGGTGGAACTTGAGCGCCTAAGAGCTCCTCACCCGCAGAGCCGTTCGATCTCCTCCCCCGCACTCCAAAATGCAGCCCAGGGAGGCGCAAGCCATTCTTCTCCCTCACGATCCCAACCGCTATGGCCTCCTCCCTCACGATCCCAGCAGCGCCGGAGTCCCCCTTCGCGGTCCCAGGCAGCATCAACCTCCTCCCACAAAAGGAGGGGGAAAGAAGCAACGCCCCTCCGACCGATCTCCCCTCTCCCATGCTTCGCATGCGTCCGGCCGACTTCCCCTGCGCTCTAGGTGCGGCCGCAATGGCACCGACGACCTCCTCCCCCAGCAAATCTCCCCCCCATGCATCCCTCTGGCCGGTCTCCCCTGCGCCCATTGCGCGGGCACCTAGCCAATCTCCCACCCCTATGCAACCCTCCGATTGATTCTCTCCCGCACTGCCGAGATCCTCTCCTGTGCTCTCAGGCAAAGCTCGAGCTCCTCCAAACTCCTCGCTGCACCCATGCGACCTCCAGCCAGCCTCCACCAAGCCCACATTCAAACCCCTCCGATCTTCCTCCCCTGCACTCCCAAGCGCGGACTACTACGATCTCTGGCTGATCTTCCCTCTCCAACCTGCGGCAAGGTCCTCTGTCGCAAGCTCAAGCGGTCCCGACCTCTCCAACAAAAAAACAAGACGACGAAAACGACAGAAGGAGAAGCCGGCGCCCCTACGGCCGAGCCTCTCCGCATGCCTCATCTCCTTCCCTCGCATCGCGATTCCTCCAGCCAATTTTCCCTATGCTCTTAGGCACAATCTACGGTGACTCCAGCTGAACTTTCCTCTCTTGCAACCTATGGTGCCTGTCCAGCCGATCTCCTCCCCGGGCGCCGATCTCCTTCCTCACAACCTGGAGCGATGATCGGAACTGATTAAAGCGACTGCTCCGACCTTCTTCCCCCAAGCGTGACTGATCGCGCGTCCAAATTTGCACCTCCGCCCACCTCTGCGCGCGAGCTACAGGCTTGCAACAGCTGACTCCACTTCTTTGCTGAGATCTGTGCACTCCCAACGTGGCCGAGGTCCACAACACGTCGAAGCTTGAAGCCACCAGCAAAAAGCCGCAATCTCCGTACACGACTGTGAATTTTATCCGCCAAAGCCGAGTTGATACGAATATATATATAATAAAATAATAAATAAAGAAGAAGAAAAGAATGAGAAGAGAAGGAAAGAAGAGGCCGGCCGACTGATCCTCTCCCCCACGCGCCTAGATGTGGATGAACTTGCTGCGACGGTGCCAAGGTCCGTGCATGTCCAGCGCGACTGAACCCACCACTAAGCGGCTCCCGAAGTACTCAGTGAGCACGGGCTGAAGTCCTCCCGAGGTCCATGCACTCCAAATGCAGCCAAAGTCCCCTGCGCATGCATCCATTCGAACCCTTCCGAAGCTCTTCCATGCGCATCTCGCATCAAACAGCGCCGAAAGAAAAAAAAGAAGACAGAGTCTGATCTGAACCAGGGTAGTCAAACAGAACTCGAGTTCTCCCCAAATGGAAAACTCATGGTGAAAAACTTCCAAACTTTTGTCCATTATTATTTTATTATTTTTCTTTTCCTCTTTTCTTTCTTGCAGGGCTATAGATACCAAAACCATGGCCGAACCCAAAGCCAATTAAGACTAAGTTCAAGAAACCAAGGCTAAAGTTGAAGTGAAAATAAATGCCGAAGCTGAAGTTGAAATCCAAACCAAGTCGAGGTCAAATTCAAGACAAAGCCAAGGTCAAAATCAAGGATAAGCTGAAGTTAAAATCATAACCAAACTGAAGCTAAAATCATAACCGAGCTGAAGTTAAAATCATGACCAAAGCCGAACTACCAAATCCAAATTCAAGCCAAGAAAGAATCAAGACCAAGAAAGCAGACTTAATAAGAACATCAATCAAAGAAGACCTCGTTAACCTAAAATGAAAGGAGAGGAGAGGCCCTTTCAACGACCCTTACGTGCCCCTACAACCCTGTTAGGAATAGGAGGAGAACCTCGTCCTAACACGAGCAAAGCGAAGACCTCGTTAATCTAAGAAGAGATGAGGGGAGAGGCCCTTTCAACGGCCCTTACGTGCCCCTACAGCCCTATTAGAAATAGGAAGAGAACCTCGTCCTAACATGAGCAAAGCGAAGACCTCGTTAATCTAAGATGAGATAAGAGGAGAGACCCTTTCAACGGCCCTTACGTACCCCTACAGTCCTGTTAGGAACAGGAGGAGAACCGTCCTAACATGAGCAAAGCAAAGACCTCATTAACTTAAGACAAGAGGAGGGAAGAGACCCTTTCAACGCCCTTATGTGCCCCTACAATCTTGTTAGGGACAGGAGAATCTCATCCTAACATAAGCAACGGACCCCCATGGACAAGAGAACCTCATCCTGACACGGAGAGAAACCCTCCAATTATTTAAGACAAGAGGATAATCCCATCCTAGCGAGGGTGAAAACCTCCAATTTCTAAACATGAGACAAAGATCTGCAGAAATCCGAACTCAAAATATCAATATTTGCAGAAATCCAACCTTAGAAGGCAAAGATCTGCAGAAATCCGACCTTAGAAGGCAAAAATCTGCAGAAATCCGAGCTCCAAATATCAATATTTGCATAAATCCGACCTTAGAAGGCAAAGATCTGCAGAAATCCAAGCTCCAAATATCAATATTTGCAGAAATCCAATCTTAGAAGGCAAAGATCTGCAGAAATCCGAGCTCAGAATGTTAACATGTGCAGAAATCCGACCTTAGAAGACAGAGGTCAACAGAAATCTAAGCTCGAAAAGCTGAGGATAAAATTGAAGACATTCGAACAATTTCAATAAGAAGCCAGAAGATTCTAAGTCTAAATGGCAAAAAAAAAAAAGATCATGTCTTCGGCAAGTCCGACTTACTATACTCCCTTCGTTCGAACCAAGGCCCAAACTCAGAAGTAGGGGGCTATTGTTAAGAAATTTTTTATGCCAGCCGAAGACATAACAATATGGGCTGATTGAAGATCTTCCAAGGCTGAGGACGAGGTCCTATTTAAGGCGAAACTTGAAGTTAACAAGAGATAGAAGCCAGAGTCACAATGTAGGTTGATTAAAGGTCTTCGAAAGGCTGTGGCCAAAGTCCTGTTTCAAGCCAATTGAAGGTCTTCGAAAGGCTGTGGCCGAGGTCCTGTCTCAAGCCGAACTTGAGTTCATCAAGAGACTGAAGCCCCTACTCTTGGTTCCAGGTTGTCAACTCACTCTCCCCACATGCCATGAGCTAGGGGACAATACCTGACATGATTCCTGAGAATATTCTAGTGGGCAAATAAAATATCTCTGACAACTCACTGCTCTCTCATGACTAAAAACCCACAACCCATCTTAACAAACTCCAGACCCTTCTATAAAAGGAAAAAAAGAGGTATCCCAAGGTACGCAACTTCTTCTCTTCAAACGCTCATCTTCTTCCCTCTGTTGAATGAAAAACTGACTTGAGCGTCGGAGGATCTCCACCGGAGCCAACTCCGGTCGGAGACTTCTCTTGTAGGTACGGCCGCCTCCATCCCGTTGCCATCGACTCACCGTCGTCATGCAACTCCGGCGATCCGACCTTGAGACGGATTTCTACGTCAACACAGAACATGGCCGATCTTCTCTTGGCTTTTCCATAGGCGTGGGTTTGCTGGATTCCCCCGCCTGCCACTCTCTCATGGCATCATCCCGCAATTTGAAAGCTTCTTCAGCTCGGGCATAACCTTCAGCCCGAGCCATCATGTCAGCGAAGTCCCAAGTATACTTCTCCAAAGAGAAGAGGAGATCATTCTTTAGAAGGCCATCCTTCAAAGCGGCCATTGCAATAGATTGGTCCAAATTTCAGACCTTCAGAGCAGCAATGTTTAAGCAGCTGATATAGGCTCGGATGGACTCTCCTTCTTTCTACTTGATATTGATAAGGGAATCTGAGCCTCGCCTCCGACGTTGGCTACTAATAAAATGAGCTGCAAACTAATGGCCCAACTGATCAAAGGAATAAATTGTATCCAATTTTATGTCCGAGTACCAGTTTCTTGCCACATCCTTCAGGGTCGACAGGAAAGCTCGACATAAGATGCCGTCTGACGTGCCATGGAGCAGTATCATGATTTGGAAGGCTTCGAGGTGGTCGATTGGATCCAAAGCCCCATCATAACTTTCGAACTGAGAAAGCTTGAAGTTCGGTAGGACGGGGTCCTGCATAATCTGGACGGTGAACGGCGAGTCGATGCAGATGTCATCATTCTGGATAGAGGCGGCATGGCAGAGCACCTCGATCCGCCGATTTATTTCTTGAAGCTTCTGATCGAGGACATTATCTCTATCATGAATCTCAAAGTGCGGTAAACTTGGTGGGACCAAAGACTTTCCAGAGAAGAAATCATGCTCAGAATAGGGACTCGCAGCTCTCTGTTTTTCCTTTCCGAGATTTTTTGGTTGGCTTTTCCATGTGGGCCTTCCTTGCTCCAAATCCTGTTGCTCCGACAACGAATTTTCAGGCGGTGCCACTGTCGAAATCTGCTACTTAGCCTGCACAGCTTCCATGAGACTTCTCACCTGCTGCACCAGTAACTTGAACTAACTTGCATCCACCATTGCTACTGGCTAGGGAGGTTGCGGTGCAGATAAAGGTGCTGAAACTGGAAGATCAGCTGGTTTTGACTAGGATCGAGCGGTGGTGGCGGCAGATCGCCGGGAGGAGGCTCTTCTGGGAGGCATCTTTGCTTGAATATCCGCGATGACCGCTTCACTGAGTACTCCTTTTAAAACAATGGCTCATAGAGCCCTTCCTCTAGCGTAATCAGGATCTCGCCGGTGAAACCTGCAAGACAAAATCCTGGCCGCAGGTGACTCCGACGTGGACTTTCCGACGGTCAAGTTAGTAGTCTAGCCAATAAGAATGGAGTACTCAGGAGATGTTTTAATGAAAATGAGAGCTTAGAGAGAAAAACATACCAGGAGGGTCCTATTTATAAATGGAGCCTGTAACAAACTAATAATGGCAGCCATAACAGAATGTCAGTAGGCCGTTCCGACCGCTTAGAGTTTGTTATGGAGAGCAGGCCATCATTTATAGCGACTTGCTGGTGATTGGATATTATTTGCTATAGTTCGGACAGAAAGTCAGATGCTTCCGAGCTTGATCGTGAGTTATTTGTCTCGAGGTTAAGCCGTTGGGGTGCAGAATCGAATGGACTGAACTTGAAGATCGGTCTTTAGGTTGAGAGTAATGAGTTTACAGATCGGATTCCGCATTCAAACTGCGATAGAACTGTTTCAACTACCTTTGGAGGCTCGGCTATCTTCGAGGTCGGCTGATGATGGAAGCTAGTACTTTGGTCTGAAGGAACTTGAGGTCGGAAGTGAATCGATCAAAGGAGCAAGGTTCATAATTAAGATATCAAGGTCGGCCGAAGTTCGAAACCATGAGAGTACCGAGTTCCTTAATTGAAACTGCGATGGAGCTGCTTTAGTCATTTTGATAAAGTTTGGCTAGTACCTAAGATTAGCCCGAAGCCGAGATCGGATAGTGCTAAAGTCCAATGTTTGTGAAGCGGCTGCTATCTATTCTGGACTAAAGATCGAAATCACACGGATGACGAGTTTCCTTCACGGGCTTCAGTTTATTTGGCCGAGATTTATGGTGTAGTCTAGGCAAGATCTGCCGTTAACAGGATAGAGTTGGAGGGTCGGAGTAAAGGAGCCCAGCCAACATGCAAGATCGGGCATCGATAGAAGTTGTTGTCATTTTCGGGATGAGCCACCCTCAATTGAAGCTCGGAGCTTAGTCAGATTTAGAGGCCGATCCTTTGGAATTTGCCTGGACCAAGAGACTAACTTGAATAAACCTCGGATTAGAGTGTCTTGGGTTCAGATGGCACTTTACCAAGGTCAGACTTCATCAGACTTCGGCAGGAGCTATATTACCCCCAACAATCCTAAATATTCTGAAAATCTTTCACGCATGCATGCATGCACATAAGCAAAGTTGAGCAAGCATCTTCACGGTGGAAGATAAGATTAAATCCTTGTGGTGCAAAATTGATGATTCAAGATCTCAATTGAAAAACCAAGAGTGTTAAACATGATATACTGCACTTAAATGCTTAACAAAAACAACACAAATCTTTTGGAAATTCCCTATGCATCATGTGGCCCCACAATGGCCAATTTTATTAACAATACACTGTTTTAATTCGACTTGTGTTTTAGAAGTATCCTTTTTTTTTTTTTGATGGGAGGGGGTGGGGGTTGGAATTTTGGTTTTTATGTGTTTTAAGATGTACAAATTAAGATCAACAATTTGGATTCTCAAGATTTACAGCTTACAATATACTTTTGAATACTAACTTATTCATATCGTCCATTCTATATCCATTTGATGCATGGGTACATGAGTCCTAGATAAAATTTTTATTTCGAGGTACTCTAAGTATGATATTTCAAGACTAGCAAAGTGGATTTTCAACTCACCTTGTCGGCATACCCATAATATAGGCACATACATATATAATACATGCACAAGAAGAAATATACACGTGAATCTAAGTGCCTGTATGTATTTTAATGCTTTATCATTCAATACTACCTATTGCTGCAAATTCCTGGCTCGGATCGGTTTGACTGTAGTTGGGCGGCAACTGCAAAATGACGATGGCTGGACCTGTAGAACAAATTTCTGGCCCGAGCTGGCTCCAGTGGGGACCATCTGACGCTCAAGACAGAAATCCGGAATAGATGGGAAGGAGTGAGCGTGGGGCAGATTGTGTGCATACCTTGGGATCAACTGTGAGCCTATATCTAAAGGTAGAGGTCAGATGCCATAAGGAGGCAAGAGCAGAGGGAGTCATACCAGCCGTTCCGTGTGCAACGTCCTCAATATTTTTGGCCTAATTTTGCGGGATTCGGTGGTTGTCCATTATCTTATCCGTTGTCATTAGCTATTCTCGATGGTCAGGGGATTTGAAAATTCGCACAGGAGTCGAGGGTTAATCCTTCCTGTTATGCCGGATAAGGTCGGCTTAAGTGCCCTGGGGTCAATTGGATCTGGGGTCGTCCTAGATCGAGGCTACTCGTATCTCAATGCCAACATAGGTCGGTACATCAACTCCAACTGACAAAATTTTCCATCCGTATCATATGCCCCCTATTCCCAAGTCCGAACTATGACTAGGTCGGACGAAGGGAGTATGCCAGGTCGGTTTTGCTGACCCTATCAAGGTCATGTGTCACGCCTCTATTCCTTTGGGTGGAATAGCGTGTCTGTGCCTCTTGGTTTAAGCGAAATGTCTCATCCGAGGATCATCATGGTTAACCAAGGATCGCCGAATGGGGATAATTAATGAGCATACCGGGTCCGAAGCATTGTATGCGCTATTTGAGACACTTTCATAAATGAGCCATCAGGAGGAATCGGCTTGGCCAATGGCATGATGCCAAGTGGCAGCCATCCGATGGATCTAACTGAACCGACGCCTAATCTAAGTCGTCCGAGGCTTTTATAAATAGGAGCCCATTTCTATGCATTTTCACTTCTACCATTCACCATTTGTGCTCCTCACCGACAGCATCTTGCAAGAGATCTAGGGTTTTGGTGATTTCTGATAGACATTTCAGCCGCTTCCATCGATTGCTCTAGTTGAAGGTCGGTCTCTCGAGTATTCCCTAATTTTCTGGTCCTTTTTGATCTTGAGCCTTTTTTCTTCATATTAGTATTTCTGCCTTTCCCCTTCTTCCCTCTTTTCTATCGTGGTAGTCTTCTAGCCATAGAATGGGTGAACCGGAGAACTTAACAAGCGGTTCCTCCAGTTCTTCCTCGGGGTACAATCCCAATGAGCCTTGGGTATGGGGCCGAAGAGGCCTTTGTGCCTAGACACTTTCAATCGATGTTGGGCTCAGATCACTTGAGTTTGATCCGAACTCAATTTGGGATTCCATTCGAGTATGAGCTGGAAATCTCGAGGCTGAATGGTTAGATTTACAACCCTCATGTCAGCTCGGGCAGGCTGTACGAAGAATCCTTTCGAGCCAACCTTAGGCTCCCTCTTCATCCCTTCATCGTCCAACTATTTAAGTTCCTCAACGTGTCCCTGAGTTCGATTGTGCCGAACTCATGGTGTTTCATCTGTGGCTTTATAGCCACCTACTTCCTAGCTAAGGTTCGACCGACTCTCTCTCTTTTAAGGCATTTTTTACCATCAAGAGGCATCCTTATGCCAGTGATTAATGTATGTTTCTCCTCGGAAAGGAGTTACCCCTCTAATTCGAGGTGCTCCTTCCTCCATTCATGATTGGAAGGAGCACTTCCTTTTTGCTTCCTACTCTTCGATTGAAAATTGGGGATTTGCTTTCTGAGGCTGACCGAGGAAGTTTGTCCTCCGAGGAAACTTTGAGTACAAAGTCCCCTCATTGAAAGAGTTGTCGTCGGAGCAGACACTTCAACATTGGTCTTGATCAAGCTGACCCCCGAGGTGAGAGTCGATTTGTCTCTCTTTTCTTCTTTCTTTTTTTCTTATTTTACTAATATACCTTGGCTCGGTGTAGATATGAGGCCAAAAGAGCTCGAGATGCTAAAGAAGGCCACCCAAAAGAGAAAGGCCTCAGTTGCCCCTAAGGCTTAACAAAAGAAGCAACGTGCAGTCGAGGCCATGCAACCATTAGGATGGTCCACCAGAGGGGTTCATCTGCTCCAACTGGGGTAGTCCCTTCTTCTCCAATCTAGGCTCACGCATTGGGGGCCAAGCTACTGCCCCCCAGGAGCTCATCATCCATCTCCTCGAGTTGAGTAGGTTAGCTCGATCCCCGTCCCTACTCTAGTTGATCAAGGGCAGGGTACCTCATAAATTTAGCCTCACCCTAGAGAATTAGTAGGTTGCTCATGAGTTGATCCAAGGGATCCTCCTCCTAGAAGACGGCAAGAAACTGAAGGCTCAAAGTTTAAATCTTCACAAGTGGGATGCCTAGGACCCATCATCCAGGTAAGCCTTTCTTTGGCTTATTCTTTGCATGTGTACATTGCAGCTAACCTATATTTCCTATCTCCACAGCTTAACCATTACATAGTGATATTTACAAACTCAGTCAGGTCGGTGCAGTCAGAGGTTAGTGAGCACTTCAAAGCAGAAGCATTAAAGTAGAAAGCCTCTGAGGCAAAAGCGGCTATAGCGAAGGCCCAGATGGAGGCAAAGAACACCGAGGTTGAACGGAAGCACCCTAAAAAGGCACTGGAGAAAGTCAAGGCATCGCTAAAAAGGACCGAGGCAAAGCTCACCTTAGAGAAGAAGCGCCGAGTGGCCCAGGAGAAGGTTGCCAAGGCCGAGAAGAAGGTCGAAGGCCAGATCGTCAAGGCGGGTCGTCTGGCGGTGGAGGTTTTTCGTGCATCAAAGGAGTTTACCAACAAAAAGATCAAATTCATCGAGGAAGCCTTCATCACCGAGCAAAAAGTGTGTCGTCAAAAGGTGGCTGGCCGCTTCTCCAAGCTGACCTATCCTTCATGGATTAGGAGGACGACGCCGACAAAGACTAGCCTCAACTAGAGCCATAGTTGCTAAAGACCAACCTATGCCAAGGGCCATGGCCGCTAAAGGGAGCCTCAACCAAAGCCTGCAACCACCGAGGAGACCGTTGAGCCGGCGGTTGACGCTCCCATAGATTCCTTGGCCAACCCCCAATCCGAGGTCGCTACCGATGCCCCAACTGAGGGTTAAACCTTTGTATTTTCTTTTTTTTTTTTTGATTATCATGGAAAAGTTGTAAAAAAACACCTTTATTAATGAAGCTTTTCTTTCCTCATCTCCAGTCCCCCGTCCCTCTGATCTATTGTAATTTTCCTCCACTTTCATGCAGTTTGCCTTTTGTCGATTATGTGGATACTTGGCTAGGCATGACCGAGCTAAAGCCTTGCCAGAGCACAACTCAAACAGTTGGCATCCTAGTTGAAGTTTCTGAGGAAGAAGTGGCCAATGAATCAAGTCGGCTTAGGGACGAACTTAATGCTGCCTAGAACAAATGTCCTCTTTGGATCGTGCGATCGAACTCGAGGACTCGGCGGCAGAAGAAATCAGCAAGGAGAAATAGTATCAAATGCAAAAGGTGCTTCCGTAGAAATGGATCAGTTTGTAACCGAATTAGTCGATGCCTGTTTGTGGGCTTACAACTTCGGTTACGACGAATGCATAAACACTATCGAGTGGCTCTATTCCTTGGTTGGGGCTGGCTCTCATGTTTCTCAAGGGGATGAAGCAGGAACGGGCAATAGACCCAAAGCCACCAAGGCACTGGCTGAAGGTATCTAAGTATATGGGGCATAGGCTTGCTTTGTACTTGTCTTTTAACTCGTTGATCACCGAGCAAATATTGTAGTCGGTCATTCCAACCTTTTATAAATTAATAGAATATCCAACTTTTTAATGCTATGTTCATTCATTCGACCATGCTAACCTTCAATAGTCTTCTTCCGACATCTGACGTTTTAGTTTCTCGTTGTAGTTTTTGGTCAATATCTTCAATGCCCAGCATTCGAGGTTTTTCTTTTTCATATTCCATCCATAGAATAGTAACCCAATTGACCTTAGGGTTGCTTTAGCTATATCAATGTTCAGAGAGCCCCGAGGGTCCTCTAAGGTTAGCCCTCACTTCTCGAATGACTAAGGTTTTTCTTCAGCTCAGCTCGTCGTCATGTGAGAGGCCATCCGAGGGTCCTCTAGGGTTAGCCCTCATTTCTTGGTCGCCCGAGGTCTTCAGCCTGATAATGGTTTAAGGGCTCCAAGGGTCCTCCACGGTTAGCCCTCGCTTATCGAACGGCCATGATTTTTCTTCGACTGAGCTCACCATCGAACAAGGGGCCATCTGAGGGTCCTCCAAGGTTAGCCCTTGCTTCTTGGTCCCCCGACGTCTTTGGCCTAGTAATGGTTTAGGGGCTTTGAGAGTCATCTAGGTTAGCCCTCACTTCTCGAACGGCCAAGATTTTTCTTCAACTCAGCTTGCCGTTAGGCAAGGGGCCATCCAAGGGTCCTCTAAGATTAGACTTGCTTCTTGTTCGCCCGAGGTCTTTGGTCCGGTAATGGTTTGGGGGCTCCAACAAACCTTTAGGATTAGCCCTCACTTCTTGAACGGCGAAGATTTTTTTCAGCTCAGCTTGCTGTCGAACGAGGGGTCGTCCGTAGGTCCTCTAGGATTACCCTCACTTGGTCACCCGAGATCTTTGGTCCGGTAGTTGTTGCAGACGAGATGAGAGTGACTGCAAAACTTCTTAGTAAGGAAGGAATTTTTTTCATATTGAAGAGATGATTAATTCATTGCTGATAATCAAGGTTCTCAGATCCGATACCGATCGCCATTTTGGCCGGCCAACGGCACGGTCCGGTACGATTCCGTACCAAATCAAACCGGTGCGAACCGACAGAGGGAGGAGAAAAAGAGAGAAAGAGAGGAAAAGAAAGGAAGAGGAAGAGAAAGGGAGAAGGGGGTCCGCCGAAGAGGCCATCGGAGGGCCTTCGACTGGCCGCCGTGGTCGTCGGGCGGCGTAAACGTCGCCTGCGGCTCCGTGGCATGAAACAAGGGCGATCGGTCCTGTTTCACAATTTTTTTTAAAAACAAAAAAAAGGTGAAGCCGGTAATCGGTTTGCCAGCTTCATTTAGCCGGCTTCACTTAAATGAAGCCAGCAAACCGATTGCCGACTTTTCTATTCATTGGCTTTTGTAAAAAAAATTACGAACGAACAAGAGCGGTCGCCCCTATTCCGTAGCCGCGGCTCCACCAGGCGGTCTCGACCGCCCTCCGACGGCCGCAAAGGGCCACCGCCGACTTTCGATGGCCTCTCCCTCTCCTCCTCTCTCTACCTCTATTTCCCTCTCTTTCTTCCCGGCACCAGCGTGTGCCGTTTTCTCCACCGGAACCATCCTGATTCCCCGTCGGTCCGATTCGGCACGCCCCGAACTGCCCGATTCGAGACGGTTCAGAAAATGCTACTGATAATACAACCGAAGATTCTCAGAGTTCTATGGGCACAACAACAGGATTTCATCAAGCCGCTTCAATCGGTAGGTCTCGGGCCTAACAACTTCATCCACTTGGTAGGATCCCTCCCGGTTGGAGGATAGCTTCCCTTGCTCACTCAGTTGGGATGCTTCGGCTTGGTGCAACACCAAATCGTCGATCCTGAACATTTTGCTCCTAACACAGGAGTTGTAATATCGCGCGACCTTATGTCGATAAGCTATCTTCCTCACTCTAGCCTTTTCTTGGATTCTTCGAGCAAATCCAAATTTGCCTAGAGCCATTCTGGGTTGTTCTATTCATCGAAGTTCTCAACCCATGGTGAAGGCACTCCAATTTCGACAGAGATGATCACCTCTATTCCAACAATAAGACTAAATTGGAGTTTCTTCAGTAGGGATTCTTTGCATAGTCTGATATGCCAAAAGTACATAATGAAGCTTCCCAACCCAAGATCCCCTGGTACAATCCAACCTTGCTTTCGAACCCTGCAGAAGAGTTTGGTTAGTTACCTTGATCTCCCTATTGGCTTAAGGATGGCCTACCAATGTAACATGGTGCGAAATGCCTAAATCTTGATAGAATCCGACAAACTGTGCTCCAGTGAATTGGCGGCCGTTATTAGTGATCAACAGTCAGGGCCGACCGAATCTGCACACAATGGACTTCGGGACAAAATCCTTCACCTTGGCCTCAGTGATGCAGGCTAGTAGCTTAGCTTCTACCCATTTGATGAAATAATCAATGGCGACCAGCAAGAACTTCCATTGATCTAATGCTCAAGAGAATGGCCCGAGGATGTCCGTCCCCCACTATACGAAGGGTCCAGGCGCATATATAGGGGTCAGCAGCATGGCAGGTCAACGCTGGATGTTAGCGTTCCACTAATACCGATCACACTTTCTAATTAGCTCGACTGCATCCAATTGCATAGTCGGCCAGTAGCATCCTTGCCGCAGTACCTTGTAGGCTAATGATCTATCTCCCAAGTGGTTCCTGCAAATCCCCTCATGTACTTCACACAATGCATGGTCAACTTCGGATGGATGCAAGCATTTGAGAGGTAGAGAGAATGACCTCTTATATACCTTATCTTCATGGACATAATGGGATGTCTAATATCTTATCCTCCAAGCTTCTTTCTGGTCTTTCATTAGCATCCCATCTTTGAGGTAGCGGGCCAATGGGTTGATCCAGCTCAGCTCGCCTTCTACTTGTAACACCAAGACAAGTTCATCAATGCTTGGTTTCTTTATTATTTCAAAAAAAGATTCCTTATGTAGATCTTCCGACACAGATGTCACCAACTTAGACAATAGGTCAGCTCGAGAATTCTCTGACCTTGGTATCTGCTGAATATCACAACTCGTAAAAATAGGAATTAGGTCCTTCACCTTCTGTAGATACATCTTCATATTTTCCTCTCAAGCTTCATAGTCACCTCGGGTATGGCCGACCACTAACTACGAGTCACTATAAACCTTCGGGTGCTGCACTCCTAGCTCCTTTGCTATTTTCAATCCAGTTGCTAGGGCTTCATACTTAGCTTCGTTGTTGGTGGTTGGAAACTCAAAGAGTAAGACATATTTTGCAACAGTCTCTTCCAATCCGATGAGAAGCAGACCAGCTCCTAATATGGAGCTTGACGACCCATCCACGTGCATGATCCACAGCTCTTCGGGCTCTTCTTTTGACAGATCTTTTGATTAGTTAGCTTCCATAGGCCTTTCCTCAGGGATCATGCACTTCAGGACAAAGTCAACCAGCACCTGTGCCTTGATGGAGGGTCGGGGCTAGAACTTTACAACGAACTTAATGAGTTCGATAGCCCGCTTCGCTATTTGACCTGATGTATCCTCTTAATGCAAGATGGTCTTCAAGGATTGATCAGTTTGAAGAACGATGGTATGCACTTAGAAGTAGGGTCGAAGCTTTCTAGCCGAGATAACAAACGCAAAATATCAACTTTTCGAGCCTCATGTATCTGTTCTCTTCGTCGCAGAGGTTTTGCTGATGTAATAAATCGGCCTTTGAACCTTACATTCCTCATGGACGACAATCAAGCTTATTGTGGTGGGTGAAACTGCAAGATAAATATACAACTCCTCATCCGATTCAGGCTTGCTAAGGAGTGGAGTGGATTCGAGGTAGCCTTTTAATTCTTCAAAGACATGCTGGCATTCTTCAGTCCATTGAAAGTCCTTCGGATGTTTAAAAATCTTGAAGGGAGCACCATTTAGCTGATCTGAAGATGAATCAGTTGAGGGCGGCCACTCTTCCATTGTGGCGTTAGATCTTCTTTATGGACCTGAGGTGGTTCATTTCTTGCACTACCCGAATCTTTTCAAAATTGGCTTCTATGCCTCGGCGTGAGAGCATAAACCCAAGGAACTTCCCCGAGATAACTCCAAAAGTGTTAAGAAAAACGTCTCAAGATTCGATCCACAATAAGCCCAGAACGAGATTCAGGACGACGAACGGAATCCAACGAGCCCAAGAATCAAACAAAGTCTAAACGGAGAAGATACGCGCGAAGGCCGGAGCAGATGGCATGACCCACGGGCCGGCGCAAGCTAGCGGGCAGGCAGGGCCCAGCACATGGCACGGGCCGGCCGTGAAGGCATGGCCCAGCGTGACGCACACAGGCGCATAGGCCGACCGTGTGGGCTTGCCGTGGGCAAGACCGCTCTCCACGCGGTCCACGCGCACAGCATGGACCAGGGGGCCTTTCTCGCCGCATTTTGCACGGTCCAATGAACCGATTGAGCATTTTCCGTCAGTTTCTCGTAGCTCATGAGATTTTTCGTGGACCGAATGCGCGATTCGACGGCCAAGAGGGCTCCCAATCACGATCGGACAGTCCAGAGAGTATCCAACTTGATCTAGAGACTGTTTTGCACGATCAGACGGCTGTGGTTTGAGCCAATCACTATCGAACGGTCCATAGGGGTTCTGGGTTTGATTGGAACTCCATTTCCTACTGGAATACTGTTTCAACGTTTCTAGAGTCTATATAACTCTGATTAACGAGCCATTTGTTACATTGGAAAGCTGATGATGTCCTGATGGTGCTGAGAGGCTTCTTGAGAGATTTTAGAGAGCTTTTGTGAGGGTTTCGAGGCTTCTTGTTAAGAGACTTGTACAAAGGTTGAGTGGTAAATTTCTTTTATATTTGTTTGATTATAGTGAAGTTTTGAACACCCCATAGAGATAAGCTTAAGACTAATCCACGTAAATTTTATTATTTTTTTAGTGTTCTTTCTTCTTTCTTTTCTCGTGTGGTATCAACATCCTCTTCCGATCGTTGGTGTGATCTTGGGTGGGTGATTTGTATTCCGCAATTGAGGGATCTACTCCAACAAGTGGTATCAAAGCCTGATTACCATGGATAAGTGGTATCAGGCGATCCAGATAGAGGTGGTGTTGATCGAGATTGGAAGATGGAGAAAACAATCACAATCAAGGTAAAGATTAACTGGTTCGATGAAAAGAGCAATTTCTTCTCGTAGCAAGCGAGGGTGAAGGACGTGCTCATCCAACAAAGATTGATTGACGCTATCTTGAATGAGAAGACGGCCATCATAGAGGAGAGGATCTGGGAGCGGTGAATACCATCCACATGTACCTGGCAGATGAGGTGGTGGTTCATGTACTTGGCGAGACTTTTCTAATGGTGCTGTGATCGAAACTCGAGTTGTACATGACGAAGTCCCTCACCAACACTTCCTCTGGAGGTAGTTCTACCAACTACGGATGGATGAGGGACAACGTGCAAGAGCATCTCAGCCACTTCCAAAAGATTCTCACCGATCTTCTCAGTGTAGGTGAGAAGGTTAAGAAAACTAGAATGTTGGTTTTGCTAGCGTCGCTTCCCTCTTCATACGAGTCTTTGATGACTACTCTTCTAATGGGGAAGAGCACCATCAATATGGACGAGGTCACTGCGGCGATTCTTCAGAACGAAATTCTCAAGAAGAACCCAACTTCAAGCTCAGATGGCAGCAGCTCAACTTTAGTAGTTTCTAGAGCAGGTGGCAACAGACAGAGCAGCAGAGGATCACGAGGACGATCCAAGTCTAAGACGAGGGATCCTGCAAGATCAGATGCTACCGATGTGATGAGTTAGGGCATTGTGTCAGAGGTTGCCCTCAACTCAGAGAGCAGACGAGGACTACTGTAGCAAGGACCAGTAGCGAGTCAGAGAATAATGTCCTATTGATATCTGACGAGGTATCTACTTTCCAACTGTGGATTTTAGATTCTGCATGCACCTATCATATTTGTAGAGAGGAGCTGTTTGACTCCCTGTAGAGCAATCAGGGCACTATTCATCTGCCGTATGGATCAAGCTGCGCGATCAGTGGCATCAGGACGGTCAGCTGGAGGATACATGGTGCAGTGAGGAGATTGGGGGAGGTCTGATACACATCCAATTTTAGACGAAACTTATCTCACTGAGCAGACTAGATTCAAACGGCTACAGATGGGTAGTTGGTGATGGAATCCTAAAGGTCATGCACGGTAATAGGATTATTCTGAAGAAAAAGAAGAGGACGAGAAGACATTACTATCTAACAGGGAGCCTAGTGCGAGTTGAAGCTTCAGGAGCCAGAGGAAGCCCAATGCGAGATGGAGCTCCAGATGAGGGTGAATCGAGCACGAGACGGGAGACTTGAAAGGACGAGAGACAACATCGCAAAGTAAAATTCCTATTGCTGCAGAAGACTTCCCTAAGCAGATCTTTGGTCAGAGTAAAGACAACACAATGGAGATGAGATCGAGCGGCTTGGCTCAACTCTCATATTTGCCCATCCATGAGACAGCAGACGTGCCCCCAGATGTGGGGGCGAGACGGATCATAAGCTCTCATAAACAAATGAAAGCCGAACATTAAGTCAAAATAGAAATTGTTGAGAAAAATACCTCGAGATTCGATCCATAATAAGCTCAGAACGAGATCCAGGACGACGAACGAAATCCAACGAGCCCAAGAATAGCCCAAACGGAGTCCAGATGGAGGAGAAACACGCGAAAGCCGAAGCAAGTGGCACGACACACGAGCCACTAGAGGGGCCCACGGGCAGCCAAGGCCTAGCGCATGGCACAGGCCAACGCACATGGGTGCGGCCTAGCACGGGCGCACGCATGGGCCCAGCACGGGCCTACCACGAGCAGGCCCACTCTCCATGCGGTCCACGCGCATAGCATGGACCGGGGGTTGTTTCCCACCCCATTTTGCGCGGACTAGTGGACCAATCAGGCGTTTCCCACCTGTTTCTCATGGCTTATCGGATTTTTCGTGGACCGGATGCGCGATCTGACGGCCAAGAGGGCTCTCGATCGCAATTGGACGGTCCAAGGAGTATCCAACTTGATCTGGAGACTGTTTTGCGCGATCGGACGGCTGTGGTTTGAGCCCGTCATGATCAGACGGCTCAAAGAGGTTCCGAGTTTGATTGGGCCTCCGTTTCCTACTGGAATACTGTTTCAGGATTTCTAAAGTCTATATAACTCAGATTGACGAGCTATTTGTTGCATTAGAAAGCTAGTGACATCCTAATGGTGCTAAGAGGCTTCTTAAGAGGTTTCAGAGAGCTTTTGTGAGGGTTTTGGGACTTCTTATTAAGAGACTCTTGTACAAGGGTTGAGTGGTAAGTTCTTCTTATATTTATTTGATTTTGTTTTTCTTATAGTAAAGTTTTGCGCGCCCCATGAAGGTAGTCTTGAGGCCAATCCACATATTTTATTGTGTTTGTTTGTTGTTCTTCCTTTTTTTTTCTTGTGGTATCAACATCCTCTTCTGATCGTTGTTGTGATCTTGGACAGGTGATCCGTATTCCGCAATTGAGGGATCTACCCCAACAAAAAGCACACTTCGCTAAATTCAACTTCATTTGATATTTACGGAGGGTAGCAAAAGTATCCTTAAGATCGTCGATGTGGCTGCCTAAGGCCCGAGCTTTGACCAACATATTGTCCATGTACACCTCCATATTCCGATTGATCTGATATTTGAAGGTCTTGTTTACCAGCCGCTGGTAAGTGGCATCTACATTTTTAGGCTGAAAAGCATAACCTTGTAACAAAAGAGACATCGATTAGTAATAAAAGCAGTTTTCTTCTCATCCTCCGGCACCATCCTGATTTAGTTATAGCCAAAAAAGGCATCCAAGAAGGTGAGGAGCTTGTGGTCCAAAGTGGCATCTACCAACTAGTCAATCCGAGGCAACGAATAGTTATCTTTTAGGCAGACCTTATTCAGGTGAGTGAAATCTATGCAGATCAACCATTTTTGTTCACCATTTTCATGAGGACCACATTTACAAGCCAGCCCGGAAAAGCCACTTCTCTAATAAAGTCAGCACTGAGTAGCTTGTCCACCTCTTTAACAATTGCCTTCTGTCGCTCTAAGGCAAAACTTCACTTCTGCTTGATAGGTCGATAAGCAAGGTCTACATTCAACTGATACATCATCACTCCAGGTTCAATGCCAGACATATCAGTAGGCGACCAAGTAAAAACATCTACGTTCTCCTGCAAAAAAAAAGTCAGGTGATTTTCGATTACCTTATCTAAGGTTTGACCTGATCCGAACTATATGTTCCTCTTTTCCATCTCCCAAGAGAATACTGATGAGATCTTTTTCTGGCTCCCTGCATTCTTTGGCTAGTTCATCACGGGTGTCCAATCCTTCAATAGGAAGAGCGTCGAGTAATCTTGCTTCTTGAAGAGTGATTATGTGGCATTGCCATGCCTGGTCTACTCGGATTTCTCCAACCCCTTGCCTTGTTGGAAACTTCACCAATCGATGGTATGTCGACACCACAACCCAAAGGGCATTTAACCCCGAACGCCTGAGGATAGCATTGTATGCCGAGGCAATTTTGACCACTAGAAATCAATCAAGACCATGGATTGCCAGGGCTCTTGGCCAGCTGTTACCGATAAAATGATGACCCCTTCAACAAGCACAGCATCATCGAAGAACCCTACTAGCAAGGAATTGAGTCTCCTTAACCGATCTAAAGAGATGCCCATCTTAGAGAATGCATTATAAAATAACACATTGATCGAGCTTCCATTATCTACTAAAATGCGGCGTACATCATAATTTGCAGTATTTAAAGATACAACTACCGCATCATTGTGTAGAAATTAGACCACCTAAGCATCTTCTTCAGTAAAAATGATGGTTTCTTCAATCTTCTACCCCAGCCAGATCCCAATCCACCATTGTGCTGGCCCTAGTGATGGCATTTATCATCCCGGCTGCTGGTTGATTCTCCCTAGGCTCTTCTTGTTGAGGCAGCTCTGGTGCCCAAGGTGATCTCGGTTGAACCTCGTGCTGCTCCCTCCTGTGTCTAACGAAGAGGTTCAGTTGTAGGGCTCGATTCGAACAACGAAAGCAATCAGATTTCAAAATTTTTCATAATGAAACTCCAATTAATCAGTAAACCCTAATTCTAAAAATCACCTTGACGTTAACAACCATATAGAACATTTGCATATCATCGCAACAAGTATAGAAAAATACCTATCATGCTAGATCCAAAATTTCGGCAGAGTTTCCACTAGGCGCCCAAGTGTTCGCTCTCCAACATTAATCCACACGAGAGTGGATATCAAGATATTTGCCCCTCAAGATTGGTTCTTGATGAATTCTTTCTCAAAGAATTCCCTAGAGTAGTAAAAACACTACCTAAAACTTAGCCTTCTTCTTCTTAGCCTTCTTCCTTTCTCTTCCTTGCTTTTCTTCTTATCTTGCCTAATCTTCTTCCTAGCCCTAGTCTTAATAGAAGACTTCTTGTCTTAATTAAGACCTTGTCTAGACAAGGGAAGGAAGAAGACTATTGGGACAATAGTGGAGAGGATGTAAGAAAGAAAGAATTAGATTGTGTTGAATGAAAAACCCCACAGGCGCCACCTAATTATAGGTAGCATGCGGATGCTTATATCTAGATTATCTTGCATCCTCAGATGGTCATCTCATGCCCCTCGTTTTATCACACGCCCCTTGATCAATATCTCATGACACACGGAAAAGCAACAGGAATTAAATCTAAAGAGATGCTTGACATAAGACTCTTCAGAGGAGATAATTCACGATGTTTTTTCTGAAGTGTCGTAAGGCTTCATAAGGGCACCAACTGTATACAACGGATAGAGTTCCATCAAATGACCATCCAATGGTCAAGAAAGGAGGTGCCAACTTCGGATTTGGCGTGGAGAAAAAGATAGACACGGAAGGGGGGTGAGAGTCCATAACCACTTGGACTCTTAGGTCCAAATAGCGCTAATATAAAGGGGTTTGGCTAGAATAAGATCAAGTCTAACTTGATAAAAGACTTATCCATTCAATTAGCTATCTGATGGCTGACCAAAATCCCATGCCCATGGGGAGATTGGCATGGAATCAAATGGATAAGGACAAAGGTGAACGCCACATCTCATGTGGCGCACAAACATTTGCACTAAGAATGAAAAAATCCCATGCGCCAGCAAGAGAATCTCTGGTGCGTGCAGAAGCAGTCTTTAGAAGCTAATCCTCTTGGCTCAACCAGCCATGGGTCAATCCAATCTGGATCAATTTAAAACTTGAGTCTAATTAGGTTTAAATAGCCTAAATCAAGAACCAATTTCGAATCCTAATCGAATCAGGAGCTAGGGTTTGCAACGTGTTAGCATGTTCATCCTACAAACATGATCTGATTCAATTAAATCCTTGATCAACTCCCCTTGTATGTGACCCATTGAGTTCCCCATCTAGCCAGCAGTAGGTCCGAGTGCAAGTTGACCTGATTTGATTAGAACCCTTTCTAATCAATTTAGGTCAACTTGTGCTAACCCGATTTCAACAATTAAAACTTTTTCTAATTGGCAATCGAATTAAACTCTTTAATTCGATCAAACCTACAAGACAAGATTGACGTCTAGCAATGTTTTATATCTATCTGAAAGATATAGAATTTTAATAACAATACCAAAAACACCCTTCAGTGGTGAGTTACCGTGCAATTCAATCATGCGATCATCCTGCATCCCGAATATGACTCTGGACATAGAATAATGTCAAATCCAATATCAGATTCATATCTTTCTCAATCTTATAACGATGATTCGATTAATGAAACATTAGAAACTCTTTCTAGTTTTCATTCAGCTTTAATCAAAATCTCCTTGAATCACTATATGTTTAGAGCAAGTAGGATACGATCTACTCTTACTACGAGTGGTTAATTCCATATTGATCTACTCACAACCTCCATACACAATCCATCATATCCAGAATACCCCATATATGACTAAGTCACGAATGAGTATGAATCAAAATATGGATTCAAATATATAAAGTTTTATGGTAGTCTCGGGTCAAAGGATTACTTATGCAACTCCTAAGAGAAACATCTCTTGACAAATAAATAATACTCCATAAGATGTTCTCAAGATGGATCAATTCAGTGAAGTCATTTTCTAATGAGCACCTACATCCTTGTATTAGTGTCTCTACACATGATTATGAGATCAATCACCCTTTCCTTTGAGCATGCATAGGATGTGCCAGTCTTACCAAAAACATTGATCTCGAATCCATGATCCATTGACTAGGAATATTCTAGATTTAGGTTTTAGGATTTTAGGGTTTTAGATCTCACTGGTATGATCTCATCATAACCCTAAAACCATTGTCCTAATCTATAAGGTTCATCATAATCTTAACAAATATAAGATGCAGCATATGATGAAACATAAATGCCTTTTATTTATCCATGAAATGTCAAGTACATGAGTCAGAAAGATTAAAAGAAAAACCCATCAAAATACAAATTTCGATTGGCTTGTAGGACATTATTATTTCAATCTCCCACTTGCACTAAAGCCAATCGCTCTTAAATTTTAACCCCATACAATCAAGGTGGCGATTGAACTGCTGCTATGGTAGAACTTTAGTGAACGGATCTGCTATATTATTTTTTGTATCTACTCGCTCAATGACTACAACTTGTCTCTCGACAATCTCACGAACAAGATGGAAGCGCCTTAGAATGTGCTTGAATTTATGATGAGACCTCGATTCCTTTGCTTGAGTAACTGCTCCAATATTATCACAGTAAAATTGTACTGGATTCTCAATCTCAAAAATAACACCCAATTCAGTGATAAGTTTCTTCATCCAGACAGCTTCCTTGGCGGCTTCACTTACAGCTATGTACTCTGCCTCAGTAGTTGAGTCAGCTACAATCTGCTGCTTGGAACTTTTCTAACTCACTGTTCCACCATATAAAGTAAAGACATGTCATAAAGTGGACTTGCTATCATTTGGATTTGATTGAAAACTAGAGTCAAAATACCCTTCTAGTTTTAGATCAGATCCACCATATACCAAAAAAACATCTTTAATTCTTCTCAAGTACTTAAGAATGTTTTTCACTGCTTTCCAATGATCTTCTCCTGGATCAGTCTGAAATCTACTATGCCCAAGGCATAGGCAACATCAGGCCTGGTACATAGCATTGCATACATTATCAACCCTACTACCGAAGCATAGGAAATAGAACTCATTCTATTTCTCTCTTCAGGCATCTTAGGAGACATCTTTTTAGAGAGATGTATGCCTTGACTCATAGGTAAGTAACCTCTTTTACTCCCATCCATGCTGAATATTTTCGGCACAAGGTCTATGTACCAAGACTGGGACAAGCCAAGCATCCTTTTAGATCTATCCCTATAGATCTTTATACTAAGCATATAGGATGCTTCACCCAAATCTTTCATGGAAAACTTCCTTGATAGCTATGTCTTGACCGATTGTAATGTTAGGATATCATTCCCAATAAGAAGTATGTCATCTACATATAATACTAAGAAGACTATGGCACTTCCACTTGTCTTCTTGTATACACAAGATTCATCTGCATTTTTTATGAAGCCAAACTCTTTGACTGTTACATCAAAATAGATATTCCAACTCCTCGAGGCCTGCTTTAATCCATAAATGGATTTATTAAGCTTGCATACTTGATTTGCTCTCCCACTTGAGACAAATCCTTCTAACTGAGTCATGTAAACCTCTTTCTCAAAATAACCATTAAAGAAGGCGGTTTTCACATCCATCTGTCAAATTTCATAGTCATGATATGTAGCTATCGCAAGCAAAATCCAAATAGATTTGAGCATAGCTATTGGTGAAAAAGTTTCATCTTAGTCAATTTCTTGCTTTTGCTTGAAACATCTTGCCACCGATCTGACCTTGTATGTTTTCACTTGGCCATCTGCTCCAATCTTTTTCTTATAGACCCATTTGCACCCTATAGGAGTAACTTCCTCAAGTGCATCAACCAAAGTCCACACTTAGTTGGCATACATTGAGTCCGTTTCAGATTTCATGGCTTCTAGCTGTTTGTTTGAGTCCCTACTCATGACAGCTTCCAAATAAGTCAAAGGATCATCATTTTCAACGACAGGGCTTCATCATTCTCAATGATAAACCCGTACCTTAGAGGTGCTCTTCGCACTCTATCTGACCTTCGGAGAAGAGAGGTGTGTTGTGGTTGTACCTCATCAATGAGTACTTCTGATTGAGGAATATTATGTGTTTCTATTTGTAAGTCTTGATTTTCACCAAGTTTAATTTTCCTCCCACTGCCATTTTCTAGGATAAACTTTTTTCCATAAAAGTGGCATGCCTACTAACAAAAACCTTCTGTTCAATAGGGTGTATAACAAAGTCCATCCCTATATCTTAAAATACTTAAGATTAAGTTTCTTTCCTCTCCATATCTAATACGGAGTGCTAAATACAGATTTCGAAGATACTCTGTTCAAGATATATACTGCTAGGGCATATACCCAAAAAGAAATAGGTAAGTCTGTAAAGCACATCATGGACCACACCATATCTAATAAAGTGTGATTCCTCCTTTTAGCTATACTTTTTAACTGCGGTGTATAAGGGGTCTATTCAAAGAGAATCCCCTTTTCTTTAAGATGATCTAGAAATTCATTGGATAAGTAATCTCTTCCTCGATCAGATCAGAGAGTTTTAATACTCTTTCCAGTTTGTTTCTCGACCATACTTTGATACTCTTTAAATTTATTAAAAGCTTTGGATCTGTGTTTCATAGGATACACATATCCAAACCTATATAAATCATCAGTTAATGTAATAAAATAAAAGTATCCTCCTCTGGCCTGAGTTGTTATAGGACCACATACATCTGTATGTACAAATCCTAATAGCTCATTTGTCCTTTCTCCAAGTCCACTAAATGAAGTCTTAGTCATTTTATCCGTAAAACAAGATTCACAAGTTCCTAATGATTCATAATCATAAGGATTAAAGAACTCTTCTTTATATAACTTGTTAATTCTTATTTCACTTATATAACCAAGCCGACAATGCCAAAGTATTATTTATATGTTCTCTCTTTCGTTTTTTATTTTCATCCATATGAAAAACATTATCATTAAGAGATAAAAAACCATTATCCAGAATGCCATGATAGAGAATTTCATTATAAAAAGAGATTAAGCAACCATTGCCCTTTCCATTTATTTCAAATCCCTGTTGCATCAACAATGGTATAGAAATAATATTTCTAATGATCTTAGGCATATAATAACAATTCTCTAACTCTAAAATCTTCCCAGAAGGTAACTTTAAGAGATATGTCCCTACAGCTTCAGCCTGGATGAACTCTCCTCCAACATCGTAAAGCTCAAAGTCATCCTTCTTCAAAACTCTAATTCTCTACAGCCCCTGCAATGATTTGCATATATGAGAACCACAAACGGTATCCAATACCCAAGAGTTTGATATTGAAGAGTTTAATGACAGAATAGTATTTATCCCATGCATACCTTTTGGTGCAACACTTACACCAGCCTTTACGGTTGCAAGGAAAGTCTTGCAATTCTTTTTCCAGTAACTTGCCTTGCCATAGTGAAAACAAGTACTTTGTCCAGAGGCTTTCTTCCATTTTTTCTTCATCTTGCCACTTTTAGGGTTCAACTTTTTCTTTAAACCCTTCATGCCTGATTTCTTCTTAGAGATCCTATCCATAAGAAGAACTGGAGCCTTGTCTTTCTTGATGTGGCTCTCAACTGTTTTGAGCATATTTAATTGATCAGGCAAAGAGGTATTCAATTTGTTCATGTGATAATTCACAACAAGCTGAGAGAATGATTCAGGAAGAGATTGCAGGATCAAACCTTGACTCAGTTCTCCATCCATCATAAAACCCAATTGACTCAATCTAGTGATCAAGTCAATAACCATAAGGACATGGTTTTGTATGGATGTCCTTTCACTCTTTCTGGCACGGAATAACTATTTAGATATCTTATATCTAGCAGTTCTACTCTGTCTCCATACAACTCCTTTAAATTGAGTATGGACCGAGTATCCACGCCATCATGCCGCTTCCATAATTTATTACTTATAGAGGCCAGTATGATGCACTTGACAGTCGAGCTATCATTCTTCCACATCCTATATGTGGATACCTCTTCTTCAGTAGCATCTTTCCCAACCTATTCTAGTTCAAGAAGATCAAGAATATATGAAAGCTTCTCCTAAGTGAGCATGATTTTCAAATTCCTCAACTAATCCACATAATTGGGACCAGTCAATTTGTTGGAATCTAAAATTCCTTGCAATGATAATAAAGATGCCATGTAGAATTTAATCTACATAAATAAAGAACATCACATAAGCAGACAACTCATGATAACACACAATTAAATAAGGTCTTATATCTAATTGTATCTCCCACTATTTTATCAGACATCATAGCCCTCTTCTATGATGAATGGGGCATTCTAAATATTTATCTTAGTGGGATTGAAATCCTAATTCCTCATAAAGGCCTTGTGGTAATACAACAAACTTTAATAAGTTCATAGATAGAAAACTCTTTCCAATTGCATCTTATGTAATTCTCAACTTTATCTCGGCCTGTAAAATATTAATAACCTTATGGTTGCACAACAAACTATAATGTCTTAGTTAAGTTAGACCCTCCATTTTCATATAGTCAAATTCAAATATTGCTGCCCTTGTGGTTGCACAACAAAGCATCGCACCCAAAAATGCCGTAAACATCTAATATGCACTAAGACTATATTACATCAATCCCCATAGCAAGATTTATGATTGCACAACAAACCTACTATGATTCTTAACATGAAGGAAGGCCAAATATGTAGTGTCCTCAACATAAAACAACCCAAATTCAAGATTCGAACTAACCCAATTGGCTAGGAAAATGTTAAGATTGGTAGAAGGCTGCCCATTGCTTTCCTTAGATACCAACAAGTTAGCTAGGTAAACAGTCCTAATTAAGTAACCACCCCACTTGAAACACTCCTTAGACACCAATTGATTAATTGATTCAGGTAAACGGTCCTAATTAAGTAACCACCGCACTTGAAACACTCCTAAGACACCAATTGATTAATTGATTCAAGAATTGGTTAGTTTCTGGTTCCCAACATTACGACTTAATATGATTTTTATGAGGGCTTTCAAGTCTTATGCACATACCATCTTAACTATTCAAAATGATGCATAATTGAATTTAAATCATAACAATATTAACATGACCATAATCATGACAACATGCATCTAAACATATCTCTAAGATAGTTTTAAGGTTTGGATATTCAATCGGGCTTAACTCTTGACCCGACTTGAACCAAACCAAAAAACTTGGCTGAACGCAATCAACTGCATATTAATTAAATCTATGATTCTATCATATATACATCAATTCATATCAAATCATATAATACATAATCATAACAAGATTATTGACATAGCATAATACATAGAATGCTTTAAATCAACATTATGAGCATATGATTGAACCAAACAAGGTCCGATCTGATACCACTGTAGGGTTCGATCAGGACATCGAAAGCAATCAGATTTCAAAATTTTTCATAATAAAACTCCAATTAATCATTAAACTCTAATTTCAAGATCACCTTGATGATTAACAATTATATAGAACATTTACATATCATCACAACAAGTACAGAAGAACATCTATCATGCTAGATCCAAAATTTTGGCAGAGTTTCCACTAGATGCCCCGGTGTTCGCCCTCCAACGTTGATCCACACGGGAGTATAGATCGACACTTGCTCCTCAAGATTGGTTCTTGATGAATTCTTTCTCAAAGAATTCCCTAGGATACCAAAAACACTGCCCTAAAACTTAGCCTTCTTCTTCTTCTTCTTAGCCTTCTTCCTTTCTCTTCCTTTCTTTTCTCCTTGTCTTGCCTGATCTTCTTCCAAGCCCTTATCTTAATAGAAGACTTCTTGTCTTAATTAAGACCTTGTCTAAACAAGGGAAGGAAGAAGACTATTGGAACAATAGTGGAGAGGACGTAAGAAAGAAAGGATTGGATTATGTTGAATGCAAAACCCCGAGCGCGCCACCTATTTATAGCTGGCGTGCAGATGCTTATCCAGATTATCTCCCATCCTCAGATGCTCATCTCACGCCCCTCCTTTTATCACACGCCCCTTGATCAATATCTCATAACATGTGAAAAAAGCAACGGAAATTAAATCTGAAGAGACATCACATAGAAGAACTCTTCGGAGAAAATAATTCACAGTGTTTCTTCCAAAGTGTCGCAAGGCTTCATAAGGGGCGCCAACTCTATCCAACGGATAGAGTTCCATCAAATGACCATCCAGTGGTCAAGAAAGGAGGTGCCAACTTTGGATTTGGCATGGAGAAAAGGATAGACATGGAAGGGGGGTGAGAGTCCATAACCACTATGACTCTAAGCCCAAATAGCACCAAGATAAAGGGGTTTGGCTAGGATAAGATCAAGTCTAACTTGATCAAAGACTTATCCATTCAATTAGCTATCTGATGGCTGACCAAAATCCCATACCCATGAGGAGATTGACGTGGAATCAAATGGATAGGGACAAAGGTGAACGCCACATCTCATGTGGCGCACAAACACTTGCGCTAAGAAGGAAAAAATCCCATGCACCAGAGAGAGAATCTATGGTGCGTGCAGAAGCAGTCTTTAGAAGCTAATCCCATTGGCTAAACCATCCATGGGTCAACCCAATCCGGATCAATTTAAAACTTGAGTCTAATTAGGTTTAAATAGCCTAAATCAAGAACCAATTTCGAATCCTAATCGAATCAAGAGCTAGGGTTTGCAACATGTGAACGCATGTTCATCTTACAAATATGATCTAATTCAATTAAATCCTTAATCAACTCCCTTTGTGTATAACCTATTGCGTTCCCCATCTAGCCAGCAGTAGGTCCGAGTGCAAGTTGACCTGATTTGATAAGAACCTTTTCTAATTGGCGATCGCATTAAACTCTTTAATTCGATCAAACCTACAAGACAAGATTAACATCTAGCAACATTTCATATCTACCCGGAAGATATGAAATTTTGATAGAAATACCAAAAATACCCTTCAGTGGTGAGTTACCATGCAATTCAATTCTGCGATCATCCTGCATCCCGAATATGACTTTGAACATGGAATAACGTTAAATCCAATATCATATTCATATCTCTCTCAATCTTATAATGATGATTCGATAATGAAACATTGAAACTATTTTTAATTTTTATTCTGCTTTGATTAAAATCTCCTTGAATCACCATATGATTGGAGCAAGTAGGATGCGATCTCCTCTTACTAGGAGTGATCGATTCCATGTTGACCTACTAATAACCTCCATACACAATCCACCGTATCCATAACACCATGTACATGACCAAATCATAAATGAGTATGAACCAAAATATGGATTCAAATATACAAGGTTTTATGGTAGTCTCAGGTCAAAGGATTACTTGCACAACTCCCATTAAGAGATATCTCTTGACAAATAAGTAAGATTCCATAAGATGTTCTCAAGACGGATAAATTCAGTAAACTCATTCTCTAATGAGCACCTACATCCTTGTATTCATGTCTCTATACAAATGATTATGAGATCAATTACCCTTTCCTTCGAGCATACATAGGATGTGCCAGTCTTACCGAAAATATTGATCCCCGAATCAATGATCCATTAATTAAGAATATTCTAGATTAGGGTTTTAGGATTTTAGATCTCACTGGTATGATCTCATCATAACCCTAAAATCATTGCCCTAATCTGTAAGGTTCACCATAATCTTAACAAATATAAGATGCAGCATATGATAAAACATAAATGCCTTTTATTTATCCATAAAATATCAAGTACATAAGTCAGGAAGACAGAAAAATCCATCAAAATACAAATTTCAATTGGCTTATAGGACATTATTCTTTCATCAGTCACCCATACCAAATGAACTCCTCAATCTCATCTTGGAGCTAGATGTATTCCTCAATGTTGTGACCATGGTCGCAGTGGTAGATACAATTTTGTTCGAATTGCACCGATCTGGCCTGCCCCGCATCCTCCCTGCTCGAGGTAGCTGCTCTCCGATTTCCATCAGCACCTATGCCCTAGGGGTATTTAAGAGGGTGTAGTTGGTAAACCTCCTCGATGGTGACATGCACAGCTGACACTTAGGAGGACTCCTGGTCATCGGCTCTGAGGAGGTGTTCGGGATCGCCAACATCAAGGTGAAGTCCGAGATCGTTGCCGACCTTTCCAATGATTCTCTTGCCTTAGTGAGAGCTCCCTATCTTCTTTTCCTTTCTTTTCTTCAATCACAGCATCTACTGAGGTCCCGTACAGCTCGAAGACTTCCTCGGCGTAGGCATACTTCTCCGCCTGACCTAACATCTCGGTGAAGCCTTTTGAATACCTCTTCTCCAGTGAGAAAAGGAACGAGTTCTTCTGGAGTCTACCCTAAAAGGAATGAGTTCTTCTAGGGTCCACCATTTAAGGTAGTCATGGCGACTGATTGATCCAAATCATGCACTTCAAGGTGGCCCCATTGAAGCAGCCCATATAGGATAGGAGGGGTTCTCATTCCCTCTGCTTGATGTTAACCAGGGAATCAAATCCCCAACCCTTTTGCTACTCACGAAAGATGCCACGAACGACCTACTAAGCTGATCAAATGAGTGGATTGAGAACGACTTTAAGCTTGAATACTAATCTTGAGCCATCTTTTTCAGTGTGGAGGGGAAGGCTCGGGACAAGATCCCATCATTTGCCCCTTGAAGGAGCGTGAGGGCTTTGAAGCTCTCTAAATGATCCATTGGATTGGTAGACCCATCGTAGATTTTCAACTGCGGCATTTTAAAATGGCTAGGGAATGGCTCCTACATGATCCTGGTGCTAAAGGGTGGGTCGGTATTGAAACCAAATCTATCATTTTGACCCAAGGCTTGATGACGTAGCACCTCGATCTGCGATTCATTTAGAGCCTATAGTCAACATCAGCGTCTCAGGCCATATAGGCCTTCAAGTGCCGTGATAGGGATCGGCCTTATTGGGAGGATCCTCAAAGTGTGGAATATGTATCCCCACCCAAGATTGCATCTCTGATGATGATGTCAATACCATAACAGAAAGGTAGAAGAGAGATGCACAAAAGACATAATCAAATACGTGGATTAGCCCAAGGCTTACCTCCACAGGGCATACAAGCTTCACTATGAGAGAATAAATATAAGAAACGATCACACCCTCTCAACTCTCATACATCAATCCCTCTCTCTTAACAAGAAGCACATCCCTCACAAAGCTCTCAAAAATTCCAAGGAGACCCTCTCAGCACTCCACCTAAGGCTCTGTCGCTGCCTCGGCTGTTACCCGTCGCTCTATCGATGCCCCTCTACTCCACATGCCGTCAGGCCCTTTTAAAGACCTTAAATCCAAGTTCAGGTTGGTAATAGGACTCTTATTAAAACTCAAACAAGCATCCTAGCCATTGGATCAATCCCGCATGCTCCCTGAACCATCCGATCGTGCACCGTGCTCCTGTGCACCGCGTGAAAACAAGATAGACCTCTAAGAGGTCCACGCCTTACGTGTGGACCGCATGAAACGAAGCTGGGATGTGGTGGACTACATGAAACACCCAGGTGGACCATACGTGACGCCTAGGCGCATGGTGGACCGCGCGTCCTCCTCTCCTAGATTGTGTAGTCCACCGCGCGGTAGACCGCACGATCACGCATCCTGGACCAGCGCATCTATAAGCCATGCCCGCCTACAGGCCACGAGCGCCTGTGGGCCACGCCCGCACATCCTAGGCCGTGCCCTCGTGCAGGTTGTGGGCTTCTCCATCTTGGGTCTTGTTACCATTGATCGAATTCGAGGTGCCAAAACTCAATAGGCCTGGGATGGAGCCCTTTCTAGAATGGAGGGGTTAAAGATCATCTCTTTCCCCGCTTAGGACTCCTTAGTCGACTGAGTCAAGTTTGCCTTCCCTGCTCCGGACTACATGGGGGAGCTTGAGGCAGTTCCTGCTGAGGCGCATCTTACGGTACAGGGTTGGTTTGTTGCATTGCATGGACCGTTGCAGTTAGTGCCTACACCTACTTAATGAGTAGGTTGAACTACTCTGGATTCACCCCCACAGCCGGCTGGGGTGGCTAAGGTGGGGCCTCTGACTGCTGCACCTGAGTGTGGGTATGGGCCTTATTTTCAACAGATCGAGATGTAGCGGCATTGGAATGTCATGATAAGGTTCCCCTATGTGGCACCATAGTGTCTGGTCTCTTGCTCCTTCCCGAAATAGGCCTGACTCTTTCTCTAGTGCCAATCTGTTGCTGCGAATTCCTGGCTCGAATCAGTTTGATTGCAGTTAGACGCCGACTGTAGGACGACGACGGTTAGACCTGCAAACAAGTCTCTGAACAGAGTTGGCTCCGATAGAGATCTTCCGATGCTCAAGTCAAAAATCCGGAACAGATGGGAAGGAGTGAGCATGGGGAAGATTGTGTGCATACGTTGGGATCACTTGTGAGCTTGTATTTACGGGCAAAGGTCGGATGCTGTAAGGAGGCAAGAGCACGAGGAGTCATTCAGGCCATTCCAAGCGTAACGTCCCCGATATTTTCGATCTGATTTTGTGAGATTTGGTGGTAGTCCTTTGCCTTATCTGCTCATCGTTAGCTATTCTCGATGGTCACGGGATTTAAAAGTCCACACGAGAGCCGAGGGTCAATCCTTCCTGTTACCAGATAACGTCGGCTTAAGTGCCCTGGGGTCGGCTGGAATTGGGGTCATCCTGGACCAAGGCTACTCGTATCTCAATGCCAAAATAAGCAGATACATTGGCTCCAACCAAGGCAAAATCTTCCATCCATATCACTAACAAATTGTCTATGCAAGTTCTTTCAAATTCTCTCAATAAAGCTCATCCTCATTTTCTTAGTTTTTCACCTCCTCTTTCCAAACACTTAAATCACAACTCAAAGTAAACCTTGCAATCAAACCATCCTATGTTCTATGTTCCAGGCCCACCCCAGTAGAACAGCTTTGCTACCCTTTTTATTAGCTTCTCGACAATTCAATGAAACTAAATTGACATGATCAACATGAACAAATGCTGGTAAGGAAGACCAAATACAGACCCACTGTACTCAATTTATTATTTCAGATTTGAAAATAAGTTGACCCCAATACCAGTCTTACCATTAAAAGTATTCATGTTAAACTACTGTTAGAATATTTGATGTTAAACTACTGCTAGCACATTTAATCTTTAACCTTTTATATCCTCTTTCTAGGTCAAGAAGTTTTTAACTTAGACCCTTAAAAAGCAACTTGATTATCTTAGGCTATCTTTCCCCCTGTATTAGGCATTATAAGCAAATTATAGCCCAAACCAAAAGACTCACCTGACAACAAGTATTGGCTTTGTGAATTTTCATTCACCATTCATTCATGTTCCTCCACTTTTTATCCTCAATCAATGCAGCTATTACATGGTCTCTAGAATGCTCTCCCTTAAACTAATATTCCTATCTTCACCACACATCCAAGAAAGCCTTAAAGTTGCCTTCTTTCCTATCTTAGATAATGCAAGGGATCACAGAACAAACAAAAGGTACCACTCCATTTCATCAATTCCACTATAATTCAATGGAAAATGAAATGCATTTTCTCTGCATTATTTTGCAAAATAAATACAGGGATAGATGAAAAAAACAATCACACCTGCAAATCTTTTATTTCTTGATAAGGCATTGATTTCAATTTCAAACTCCTTACAAGCACATTAATTAAAAAAATTTAAGATTCCTATTCCCCCATATGCAAGAATGGTGGAGCCAAGCACAAATTTAGCATTAAAAAATGAAATAAAATAAAATAAATAAATCAAAGAAAAACTGCCCATGGTCGACGTAAACAACTGGCTGTTTCCTTTTTTTTCCAATATCTATTATCCTGTTTCCACCTACAAACCAACATTTATTGACGACAAATCTATGCTTCCTCATTTCCACCCTCCCTTTACCCCATGCCCGAGTGGCCCTCCCTTCATGAGGTCAAACCAATCTACCAACTTCCAGACACCAATCAACGGGAAACAAATGAAAGAAAAAACAAACTACATAATCAATATTACCACAATCCATTTGGACCAATCTCCATATAGCATTTTATTAAGATTCAGATGCGGAAATAGCCAACTCAGGAAAGGCCACGTAAACCACAACAAACACCAAAATTTAATTCCCGGCCCAATATGTGCCCATGAATCGGATATCAAGCCTTTATCCCATCTATACTAACACAAGAAGGCGGGAATCGATTGCAGATGCAAAAAGGTTAGCAGAGATATATGGGGGAAAACGCATAATTTGATGCAATCAAGCGTCCAATAGATTGGAGTCATCCAAATAAAATACAAAGAATGAGATCAATAACGAAACTCCAGCTCGAAAAAAGATAAGAAAAATGAGAGGGAAAAGGGAGGAAGAGAGGGGTTTGGGGTTTTACCTTCGAGGGGATGCAGCCAACGTTGAGGCAGGTGCCACCAAGGGTCCCACGTTTCTCGATGCAGGTGGTCTTGAGCCCCATCTGGGCGGCCTTGATCGCCGCGACGTAGCCCCCCGGCCCGCCGCCGATCACCACCACGTCGTTCTCCTCCACCGACGCGGCTGCCGCGAATCCGCGGTAGATGGCGGCGCCCTGCAGCGCCCCAGGACGGAGGAGGTCGCCCGCCCTCCGCCTCGCCAAGCTCGCCATCGCCATCGCTTCGCCTTCGCCGCCTTGGCTTATTTCTCTTCCTCTTCCTCTTCTTCTCTTCGAGAGCGAGCGATGAGAGTCTAAGCTGAGAGACGACGGCAGTTCGGTAAAATAAATAACGGCGGTGGGAGCCGCGGAACCTATCGAATGCCCCTGGTGGCGGCTTATGAAAGCTATCCGTCCGATGGTTCTCGTCGCCATGTGCAGGAAAAATTGGTCCGTTGGATTAAGCGATCGATGGTGTCAGGAATGGTGGACCGTGGACTTGAGGGTGACGTGGCCATCTGGTGTCATTGATAACATCACGTCCATTTTGCTTCCGTGAGATGCAACCCCAGTTCCCTCACGAGAGAGAGTGAGTTTCGTGGGGCGCGGTCCATAAAGAAAAGCAGTGTGCATATAAGTTTCTAATGAGAAGAGTGAGGTGGCTGCTCGAGACCATTGAATATCCCTAAAAATTCGACACCCGCTGTGGTGTAAAAATTCAAATATATAGTGCATCGTCTTATTGGGTCAAACCTGCTTCTATCAAAATTAGATCTAAAATCTAATCCTAAGACAATCTCATGTCAACCAATTTTTAATCTATGGATCGATCTTCTGAGTAGCATGAATAAACTTTTGAACCCATAGCACGCTCCTCACCCAAGACAAATTTGGTGGCAAATTATAAAAGCAATTGAGTTCCTTCATTACAAGCGGCTGGTTCTAGTTGTGCTTCTTTGGAGATCAACTAAAGTAATGAAGTTAATCGTCTAAGTAGTTGGCTAAACATTCAATTCTCGCATAACCTGATCCAGCCGACCTTGAAGCCGGCAGAACCCTCTATCTAACCAAACCCCCCTCAGGCCAAATTTCTTCACCACAGACCAGATCCCATAATAAGAGCAACAGATTGATGGGACTTCCCCTCGAACGAACTTCTGCAACATACTGAGAACGGTGGATCTTTAAATTCTCATGCCAAGAACCTTGAAAGTGCAAGCAAAAGAACCTCATCTCCAGTCTATTAGCCTCCGGACGATCCTGAAAATAGCTGAGCTTCAAAGGAGCAATCGAGTCGCCAAGATATTATAGCTATCTGCCCATCGAAATCGTCAACCAAGCTCTTGCTAGCCGAACTCCATGCAGTCATCCAAAGAATTTCCTTCCAGTCGATCTCCTTCAGTCAGTAGGTAAGCCCCTTCCAACTGCCCTCCTTTCAGTCGCCCAAAGGATCCCCTCCAGTCAAACTCCTTTCAATCACCCGAACGGACTCTCTCTAACCAAATTCCTTCCTATTGCCCAGAAAGACCTCGTCATCTACATAGATACAGCTCTCAGCTCAAGGCAAACCAATCAATATGCGGACGATCTTGGAGAAGTCTTAATATCCTAGTTGATGGTAAGTCAAGTTAGTGACAATTATGAAGCTCGAAAGAAAAGCATAATGAAATATCTGGATAAAATAAGGAGTCTAACTCCGGCCTTCAGTAGTCTTGATATCCAACAGATCCCGAGGGCGAAAAATATTAGGACCGACCTTCTGTCTAAATTAGCCATATAAGCTCCAAAGTGAATTGTCCAAAGAAGTTTTCTTCAAAGTTCTAAAGTGTTCAAGCTCGGAAGAACCCCAAACTATAATGCAGGTCGATCATAAGCCGAACCAGATTGACCCGCTTATTGTGTATCTCAAAGATGGTGTCCTTCCTCGAGATTCGAAAGAAGCTTTAAAATTGAGAAATCAAGCCTTCCGATATGTTCTATATGAAAATAAACTATATAAAAGGTCATACTCTTTGCCACTCTTGAAATATCTCCGATCTTCTGAAGTTGACTTTGCCCTATGGTAGGTGCATGAAAAAGTATATGGAAATCATTTAGGAGCCCGAGCTCTATCTCACAAACTGCTTCGACATGGCTACTATTGGTCGACTATGCACCAGGATTCTATGGAGTATGATAGGAAATGTAACCGGTGTCAAGAAAATGCAAATATTCAAAGACAACCAGCCTCCCAGCTTACACCTTTGAGCATCCCATGGCCATTTGCACAATGGGGGATAAACATACTCGGGCCCTTTTCTATAGCATCTGAATAGTGGAAGTTTCTTTTAGTGGCTATTAATTATTTTACTAAATGTGTTGAGGCCGAACATCTAGTGAAAATCACTAAAGCTAAAGTACAAGACTTCGTTTAAAAATCAATAGTCTGCAAATTCAGCTACCTTAGATTCTTATAACTAATAATGGACGCAAGTTTACAGGGATAAGGTTTGTCGAGTTCTATGAAGATCTGAATATTTTTCATCACTTCACATAAGTAGCTCATCCACAGGCAAACAATGAGGCCGAGGTAACCAACAGAATCCTATTGCAAGGCATAAAGGCAAGGTTAGAAAGGGCAAACAGAACTTGGGTGGACGAACTCTATCATGTACTCTAAACTTACCGAACTATCTAAAGGTTGCCGACTGGGGGACCCTATTTGCTCTGGCTTTTGGGACATAAGCGGTCATCTCAATAGAGCTTAAACTTCCATCGATGCAAGTTGTGGCCTTCAATGAGCATAGAAACTCGCAAGATCTTAGAGACAACCTCGACTTGTTGGAAGAAAAATGAAAAGAGGCTCAAATTTGGATGGTGGCTTATAAGCAAAAAGTAGTTCGCTATTATAATTTCAAAGTCAGAAGTAAAGCATTTAATGTGGAGGACTTGGTATTTCGACAAGCAGATGTCTCACAACCTCAGAATCAAGGAAAGCTCACGTCAAACTGGGAAGGTCCTTACGAAATTAAGGAGGTCGTCCGGTTTGAAACTTATTACTTGAAGAAGCTTGAAGAAGCTGTTCTCCTATGCCCATGAAACTCAAAAAATTTATGAATATATTATCAATAATCTCATTTCAATAAAATTACTTTACTTTAACATCTTCGATGTAAAGCTGTGATGATAGAAAATAACCTTTCGAATTTCTTCACTAGACAAAGCTAACCATGTTAGGAACAGGAGGAGAACCTCATCCTAATGTGGATAAAGACCTCCAGTTATCTAAGACAGAAGTAAAATGGGAGAGACTCTCTCAATGGCCCTTTGTGCCCCAATAATCTTATCAGAAATAGGAGTAGGACCTCGTCCCGATAGGAAAAAAAGTTAACTATATTAGGAATAGGAGGATAACCTCATTCTAATATGGATGAAGACCTTCAGTTATTTAAGATAGAAGAAAAAGAGAAGAGGCCCTCTCAACGGTCCTTTCATGCCCCAGCAATCTTATAAGGAATAAGAGGAGGATCTCATCCTGACAAGGATAAAAGCTAACCACGTTAGGAATAGGAAAAGAACCTCATCCTAACGTGGATGAAGACCTCCGATTATCTAAGATAGGAGAAAAAGGAGAGAAGCCCTCTTAATGGTCCTTTAGTGCCCCAGTAATCTTGTCAGGAACAGGAGAAGGACCCCATCCTAATAAGAATAAAAGCTAATCACGTTAGGAACAGAAGGAGAACCTCATCCTAATATGGATGAAGACCTCCGATTATCTAAGATAGGAGAAAAAGGGGAGAGGCCCTCTCAACGATCCTTTTGTGTCTCAGCAACATAGTCAGGAATAAGAGGAGGATCTCATCCTGATAAGGATAAAAGCTAATCACATTAGAAATAGGAGAAGAACCTTATCCTAATGTAGATAAAGACTTCTGATTATCTAAAACCAGAGGTAAAGGAGAGAGGCTCTTGTTGGAAAATTCAACCCTCTCATGGACCAGCGTGGCCGATGGTGATTAGCCAAGCAACAAGGAACAATCTCCTATGATCAACATGAAAGCAAAGTAATGGATTCAAGAGAGCAAAGAGAAAAAGAACATAAGTGTTTTTCGAGAGAAAAGAGTTTTTATTTCAATGAATTCAGCATCATCTATATCCTTGACCTATTTTCAGTATATATACTTTATAAAAGGGTCAAGCCCTAAGCTCATAGAAAAATTTTCCAAACCCAAGCAACCCACATACATAAACAGTTCCGTAAAAAATAAGCCGATCGAGTTTCAAACTGAGCGAGCCAGCTCGACAGTGGCGAACAAAACTGGACAGAATTTTCTGTTTGGATTTAGGATAGATTTTTATCCTAGGGTCTTAAGGCCTGGACCAATAAAGTCTTAAGGAGGTTAACTCATGTATGGTTGGATTTAGATCTAAGGGATGAGAGCATGTGAGACATATGTACATGGGCTTGGTAAGTGCTTTCATATATTAGGTTAGCCAGAAGAGTTTTTGGTCAGGCCTAATAGCTATGTATAAATACATAGATTGTATTAAGATTTTAAAAGAATTTTTGAAATATAAATCTTTTCTTCCTCAATCTCTCTTCTCTCTAGTGTTGCTACCTCAGGGTTCCTGAAGAAGTCCTAAAGAGGGGGGGTCTCCCTCAAGCCCCAGAAGGGAGGCATTCCATCATAGATCTAGGTGAAGATTGATGGTTTTTGCCCATAGAGAACGTTACAGGTACTTTCAGGTTCATGCTAAAGATCTAGGCTTCCACAATATGGTATCAGGGCTTGTGGTGGCGGGATAATGTGCATCCATGGTTTCCCTATAGAGAGGACCTATTCACAAAAAAATAAGAAAAGGTTAATGCATCATCCCAAAAGGATTCTAGAAGTGATGTCTGCAGCCTCAAACTCTATGCCTTCTCGGCCAATGTCTGGTTCATCCTTTCCGCGATACCATTCTGTTGGAGAGTCATTTTTACTATGTAATGGCGTTTGATACCATTTTCCTCATAGTACCTCCTAAACTTTAGGCTTGTATACGTTCCTCTAGTATCTGACCTCAGACACTTCACCCATCTTGTTGATTTGTTCTCAACTTCAACTCTTTAGGCTCTGAACTGAGCAAACACCTCTGATTTTTTTCTAATCAGATAAACCTACACCTTGAAAAATCATCAATAAAGATGATAAAGTATCTTGTCCCACCTCTAGCTGATACAAAAGCTAGTCTCGACACATCTGAGTGCACTAAATCTAGCATTCCTTTGCTGTGCTTGGTATTATTGGCAAACTTCATCCTATGCTATTTGCTAAAGATGCACGGCCCATACAAATTTATGCCCTCCTTCTTCATGATTGGGATCATCCCTCTTCTGCTAAGTTCTGTGAGCCCTCGATCACTCATGTGACCCATCTGATATTGCCATAGTCGATATAAGAGATGCTCCTCCTGTGCTGCTGCTAGCATCTCTATACTATCATTCACCACTGAGCCTTCTATTCTGTAAAGATTGTTGCTCAGTCTTCTACCTCTCATCACCATCAAAGTTTTCTTAAAAATTTTCAAACATCCACGCCCAACCTAGCTACTAAAGCATAACCCTACTCCTCCAAATAGCCTAAAGAAATCAAATTCTTTTTTAGCTCCGGTACATGCCTGACATTCGATAATGTATGAATGATCCCTTCATATATCCTCACCTTGATTGAACCAACTCTAGCTACTTTACACAGGTGATCATCTCCAAGACTAACACTTCCTCCATCGATCTTCTAGTAGGTAGAAAACCACTCCCAATGAGAAGTATAATGGTGTGAGCATGCTAAATCTAATGTCCACGTGGTATCACCCTCTGTGAACCCATCTGATACAACTAGTAGGTCTTCTCCACTACTCATCAAAGCTGTATAATCACTCTTATCGACCTTCCCTTTTTTCTGACCTCAAAAGGAGACAATCTCTCCTCAAGTGTCCAGGCTGATGATATTTATAATATTTTAATATCTTCCTCTGATCCTGAGACTTTGATCTGCCCTTGAATTTTTCTTTTATTTTCTCTTTTGATCTTTCCTATCTTTCATTCACAACCAATATCTCAGACTCAGGATCTCCCTTGTAGATCTTTTTTCTCTACTCATTCGATCTGAGTACACCAATAACTTTTTCATAGTTTAGGATCTCCTTCCCACAAATGAAAGTTGTTATAAGACCATTATACGAACCTTGGAGAGAACAAAGCAGCAACAATGTCCGATCTTCCTTGTTGATCTTCACATCTAAACTCATTACTTCAGAACACACCTGATTGAACCTTTGGATATGTGCAACAAGACTCCACCTTCAGGTATCCTCATACTATACAGTTATTTCCTCAATCACAGCTTATTCATCATATTCTTTTCCATGTATGTGTTCTTTAGTCTCATCCAGAGCTTCTTTATCATGATCTCTGTGCAAACCTCGGGTAACATCTGATCGACCAAGTATATTTTGATTATACTAAAAGCAATTTTCTTCAACTCTTTTCAGTCCTCAGCACTAATTTTTTTCGATTTTTCTCTTATCAAAATCTTGTAGATTCTCTGTTGAACCAATAAGTCTTTTACCTTTTGCCACCATAAGGTAAAGTTTCCCTTGCCGTCGAACTTCTCAAAATCCACCTTGAATTCACTCGATGCCATAGCTACAAAACAAGTCAAGATCAAAACCCTAACACTCTTCTTTGATTAGATACCAGCAAAATTATCCTTCAAAGAAGATATATATGCCCTAGATCCTCTTTCCAACCTTTTGTATCATCTTTCTTTCATGCAATAACTCTACACCTCAATCTAGAGATCACCATGAAGAAAACAAGAAGATTTTAAGATAAAATCTGGGGCAACAGATCTTGAATGTAGTATCTCTAGTTGTCTTCCTTACTTCCATGCAACACCGCTCTAATACCAGATGTTGAAAAATTTGACCCTCTCACAGACTGACATAACCACTGGTGATTAGCCAAGCAATAAGGAACAATCTCCTAAGATCAACGCGAAAGCAAAGCAATGAATTCAAGAGAGAAGAGAGAGAGAGAGTAGTATAAGTGTTTTTCAGAAGAAAAGAGCTTTTATTTCAGTGAATTCGGCATCATCTATATTCTTGACATATTTTTAGTATATATACTTTATAAAAAGGTTAAGTCCTAAGCTCATAGAAAAAATTCCCAAATCCAAACAACCCACGTACACAAAATAATCTAGCAAAAATTGTGCTGGCTAACCTACGACTAGATCGGCTCCGTCTGAGACTAAGCCGATCAAGTTGTGTACCATGCCTGCAGTCCCAAAAATACTATTTTCTATTTGGATTTCACTTTGAGACATAGCCAGCTCAGTTCAAAACTGAGCCATCCTAGTTCCAACTTAGCCATCCCGGTCTTAGAGTGAGATGGCTAAGTTCTCTGCCACTTGCTTACCTAGGCTGATTTCTTTGCTGGTTTGCTCTCGTCTTTCCATGATCTTTCTTTTCATATTTCCAAGCCTTGGGAGTGCCACACCTGAGCTCACAGCCCTCTCAATAGCCGTTCGGTGCCCCAACAACCTTATCAGAAATAGAAGAAGAACCTCGTTCTGACAAGGATAAAAGCTAACCATGTTAGGAACAGAAGGAGAACCTCATCCTAATATGGGTGAAGACCTTTGACTATTCAAAGTAAGAGATTATTTTCATGACAATGTCCGTGATTAAGAACGGCAAGAAAATAAAAAATCAACGAACATCAAATCTAAGTAGTGCAAAAAGATAATTGAAGAAAACATCATTTCATTCAAGTTAAAGTTCATTACAAATAAAGGTCTATAAGATCATATCCAAGAAGAAGAATGGATGAAGACCTAAGAAGAACTAGCTTCTTCGGACTTTGGGCTGCTAACCCGATCATCACTAAAGATTGCTTCAAGTCATTGACCTTTTCCTCGAGTTTCTTCCTCGCCTGCAGACTCTTGCAAAATAGCTTTTGGGCACTCCATAGATCAGCCTCTGATTCGTGTAGCTTCTTTCTCAAATCCACCAACTCAGCTTCGGCATCTTTTACTAGGTTCTTTTGATAGACCATCTAGATCTTGAGATAGCAAAGCTCTTTTTTCGCACTCTTGAGTTTCACAATATGGTTCCTAATAGCATTTCTTAGAGTGGCAACCTCATCCGAATTTGTATTTAGGTCGGCCTAGGTCCTATTCACTAGTTATTTTTGAAGTTGTATCACTTTGAAATTTGCCATCTTGAGCTTCTTATTATAATCGTCTATTTGCGTACACCAATGGATCCTATAGGACTCGTATGATCTCTCAACATCAGACAGTTGGTTTTGAAGATCGGAGAACCTCTTCGATCAGTCCCAGTCGAACTCCACCTGACTCTAAGACCAGGCTGTACCACTCTCCAATTGTTTGATTCTCACTTTCGCCTTAAAGAGACTGGCCTCGAGAGAATCGATTCTGACAGTCAAGGTCCAAGCTTTCTTACTGTCGAGTTTCTTCACTCATTCCAATTCTTCAAATAAGTACAGCTTTTTATTGATAAAATCCATGGAGTCCTTGTGTGCTTAGCAAAGACGGATGATCTCGATCATCACCTCTGAACAATTTTTCCTCGACTTTTGAAGCTCATCTTCTATCTTCTTCAATTTCTTCTTTAACTGATGAACTTTCTTTTTCAAATTCCTAACAATGGACTTCAGAGGAATGCCTTGGGGTAATGGCACAGCCTCAGCTGGTGATGGTGGGTCATGTCTTTGTTCACTAAAAGAATTCTGAATAACAGATACCACAACACAAGTATAAAGAAAGGAAATCTATTTTTATTGCTCAAAATATCTCAAGTACATCAAAAGAAAAAAGAAAATGTACAATAATCAAAAGTTTTCAACCTTGAGAGGCATAGCAATAAACAAGGTCGGTGCATTCTCTACAACCTCAGGTTTCGAAGCAGGCTTAGGAGCTACGATTGCAGGTTCAAAGGTTTCGGGGATAGGTTCGGTAAAGGTGTTAGATATTTGTGCCCTAGAAGCCAGAATTGGCTGACACTTGTAATACACTTCTAGGGGCAAAATTGTAATTTTGGCTATAATTAATGAAATGGGTTATTTTCTATCACACATGTGTATTTAGTGTCTGTGATACATCCTTTGAGTTAATGGTAATGATAATTCATATTTTCAAGAGTTGAAAATTTAAGACATGAATAATCATTATTAACTCATAAACAGCTCCCGACCATAGGATCATCACGAGGATGGTGATTGATCCGGAAGGTTGGTGTACGATCGCTTCTCTTTAGTAGATGAGTCTTGAGTCTACGGTGTGGAGACACCGGAGCGAGAGTACAGATACTCGTTAGAGAACGAGGGCACTGAGCGTGACCACCTCGAGTAGTCATTAGGAAGTCTACCTTCTCGTCAATGACTGACTCGATGCTGCAGTAGTGTGTCTGGTTCTTTGACCTGAGGATGCATCGGCAGTTCACCTTGAGGGTGTTATAGTTTGACTACACCATTACTCGGTCTCCTAGCCATATGGAACCCTGAGGTGTATGTTGGCTATAGCATGTTCATTGTAGGAACTGGATTGCATCAAGATGGAATCTATCTACCTCGGTGGTAGAGGAGCAGCCCTATGATGATCATGAGAATCAAGTCCAGAAGCCCATGGCCATGGCAGAGTGAAATAATAGAAAGAGTTTCTATTTAGATTTTCACATTGGACTCGAATCGAATGATTACATCATATGACAGAGACTAGGGTTTGACGAGTTCACCTTAACCCTAATCTGATCGGGGCTCAAGATAGAAGAACTTAATCACACAGGTAGCTGCACCAAGAGGTTCGCATTCAGCTCTGATGGGTTGCCACCATATACTGCTAGGTGTCACTGGTGGATTTTGGGAGCAATTAGAATGATTTAGATGATCGATCATTCTAGCTGTTCGAATCAGAAGAGTTCTGATCCATCGAAAGGAGTTTCGATGATGTCGATGATAGAGATCATGACATATCCCATTACCATACAGAACTGAACCTAACTGGGTCACACAAACAAGGGTTTGAATCTGGTGATCATCAATTGAACTGATCTAGTTCAATTGATCTGAATGAGATTCAATTAGGTTCAAGGAAATCGTGCTAGCACTCGATTGAACCTAACGTTCTTCTTTTACTATCATAAATAAGTTGTCCTGACTGAGCCAAAGGAGTTTGTGCTCAATCAGAGGCCTTCATATGGTCTGACTGGAGGTTGTCCAAGTCAGAAAAGGTTGTCTTATTTTGTAAGACATTACCTGCCATTTTTGGTCACCTGCCATTTCTTGTTCTTTGACTTTGGTCAAAAGTCTACCTTTGACTGGTCAAACGTTGACCATTGACACTTTGACTTTTGACCACATGTCATGCACCTATTGGAGAGCTGGTGGGGGCCTTGTCCCCCTGCCAGAACCTTGGCAAGGAGAAGGGCGCACGCCACCCTTGGCGTGTGCCCAAGCTGGAGGCGCCTAGGAGTCCTTGTTGGACAAGGACTCCATCTCCCTTTTTGGATTCCAATTAGAGTTCTCCTAAGAATCCAAGTTTGACTGGTCTTAGGCGCCCTCTAAGGAGGAATCCAGGGGACTCTATTCCCAACCAATCAGATTTAGATCTGATTTCACAAAGGAGTTGTGATTGGTTGGGAAGGAAGAGGAGTTGGATCACAAGTTAGTCTATAAATAAGACCCTGCGCCCAACCCTAATTCAAAGTGGAATCTGAATGCTAATTGAGATCTCCACGCCCCAAGGCTGCTTTCTCTCCTCTCCTTCTCCATGCCAAAGCATCTTCTCCCCCTTCCTCTCCACGTCCAAAAGGTGTTTTGGACCTTTGGTTGGTGCGATTCAGATCAAGGAAAGGCGATGAAAGCTAGAAGGCTGCGCTGCTGCAAAGGACGACTGCTGATCTTCAAAAGAGTTTTGAAGATCCTCCAGATCAGATCCAGATCTGATTTTTGGAGGTGTGATAGAGAAGAAGAGGATCTCCAGATCCAACCCGAGTGGATACCGGTAGAGGCCAGGCGCTTGCGTGGCTAGATCCAGAACCTTCCGCTGCAATCAGGATCATCTACAGGGTAATAGGATTACCCAAATCAGGTAAATTAAATTTTGATTTAATTTATCTTGTTTTATTTTATTTATTAAAATAATAAGAATCAGATCTGAAATATATCAAGATCTGATTGAGATCAAGAGAAAATTTTTGAAATATATCTCTTGATCTAATCAGATCTGGACGAACCTGGACCGGAAAATCAGGATTTCCCTTCAAAAGGAAGAGGCGGCACCAGTGTTTGAGGGACCTACTTCATCATCAGGCTCATCTGTTAAGAAGTTGAGGTCCATATCAGGAAATTTCTTTGCAATCCTCCTTATGCAAACCTCGAACCCCTTCAGAAAGGCCTCCTGGGTGAAGGCAATCTTAATATCCTCCATTGCTTTGGGGGACTTAAAGGCCTTAACGGCCCATTCATCCTGGGCGCCGACCTCCTCTCCAACTCTCTTCCTCTTATCCTCCTCAAGGATCAAAGCAGTCTTCAGTCCTGCTGACGCTTGTTCTTCCCTCTACAGTGCTTCCCGAAGGCGCTTAACCTCAGCAAATTGAACTTCCGAAGCAACCTTCAAGTAGTCGACCTTGGCTCGAACACTCTTAATCTCCGCTTGGGCTTCTTGAAGGGTTCTTGAAGCCTCAGCTTGGTAGAGATTTGCTGCTTCAGAGTGAGCATACAAGTAGTGCCCCAGCTACAGAACAAAAGAGAAACAAATCATGGTTTCACGATATATTGGCATTTAATCAAGCTCACGAGAAATTGATTACCTCGAGGAAAGTAGTGAAAGATTCTTCAAACCTCTCCACACTTTTAAGTCTGAATCATCTTCTCAATGATATGCAGGAGGACACTTCCCTCTATCAAAGAATGAACGACCTCTCGATCGTCCAAAGAACCCTGCTCCTGATCGAAGCTCTGGCTGCCAGAGCTTCCAACCTTCCTCTTGGAGCATTTCGTCCTATTCGGCAACAGTACTTTCTTCCTTCTTCATTCTCCATCGTTCCTCCTGCTCAGAAGGTGCAAAGTAGGTGCGCCACTCGATAAGGCATAGGATCCGGGGCTCATGCGGGTCAAAAGTGAGTTCAGTGGGAAATGGGGATGCAACGCTTGAGCCGCATCGTTCAAGCTCAAATTTCTTCAACATGAGCTCTTTTCGATGACTACCCTATGGGCAGCCGTCCTCTCCTCTTAAGGGCTTGCATATCCTCAAGACAAGATGATCAACTCCTCCGGAGTCATCTCCTGCAACTAGTACAAAATTAAAGATCAGAAGAAAGCATATGATAGGGAATTATTTGAATAACAAATGAAAAAGGCCTACTGAGGGCGCGAACAGGGGACTAAGGCCAATGTTAAAAAGGGTCTGATTATCTCCACCAGCCAGACCTGCGATATTAGAGGAGGCTCTGGCTAGTCCTCTCAACTTGTCTGATCCGACAGTTCTCAATCTTTCTTTTTCTAGCTTGAGATGGACTCGGACTGTACCTGAGTCTCTTAAATTCCCTCCAAGAAGATGAAGCTCTATAGTTCTAAAGAGCGGTATAAGCGACAAAAAAAGATCTTTTTCCTTCCAATTGATAATGGAAGGACGCCTTTAAGTCAACCCTTCTTTTCAAACTGCGTGGCACTAGACACGCTACCATCTAGATCTTTAAGCAGTGGGTGGTACTTTGAAAGTGAAACAGTGTGGAAAAACGAAAATGTATGTCGACCTCGGCCATGAAGCACCAAGAGAGAGAAATCCTATTATAAACCTAAATGATTCAGCACCATGGAAGTTAAAAGAGATTATTTTAGACTAAACCTAAAGAGACTATGACGAATGAAGGGAATTGAAAGTCGAAGTCCAGCATGGAGAGCCTCGACTATACAAGTAAAAATGATCCAAAAATCGGAGAAGCAGAGAACTCAGCCCTTGATCCAAAAGTTTTAAGTTCGTACTTTGAAGTATCCTATATTGATCCTTATCAAAGAAAATCTATGCAACATGACTTTTGATGTTATATGGAGTGAAGTAAGGAAAATCCTGATTTTCCAGATCAGATTCGTTCAGATCTATCAGATCAAGATATATATCTCAAAAAAATTTTTTTTTTTGATCACCAGATGCAGGATCTTAAGATATTTCCAGATCTTAAATTCATTATATTTAAAAATTAAAATAAAAATAGAAAATTAAATTAGATTTAATTACTTTGAGGTGATAATCCTATTACCGCATTGATGATCCTAATACAGCCAGGAAGGTTTTTGATCAAGCCACGCAAGTGCCATAGCCTCACCGATATCCACTCCGGCTAGATTTGGAGATTCTCTTCTTCTCTAATCACGTCTTCAAAAATCAAGATATGGATTCTGACTAAGGATATTTCAAAACTCCTTTGAAGATCAGCATCGCCTTTTGTAGCTAAAGCAACAAGCCTTACTAGCTTTCACTCCGCCTCTTCTCTTTCTAGATTGCACCAAACCAAGGTCAAAACCCTTGGACGTATGAAAGAGAAGGGAGTAAGAGCTAGCGCACTTGACATGGACGGTGGGAGAGGAGAAACAAGGCTTGGGGGTGGAGATCTTTAATTTAATTCAGATTCCACTTTGAGTTAGGCGCAGATCTATATTATAGGAACTAACTGTGAATCCAAGCTCCTCTTCTCTCCCAACCAATTATTAACTCTTATAATTCAGATCTAAATCTGATTGATAAAAAAGTGAGTTCCCTTAGAATTTCTCCTTAAGGGTGCCAAGACCATGTCAAAGTTGGGTTCTTAGGAGAACTCTAATTGGAATCCAAAAAGGAGAATGGAGTCCCTATCCAATAGGGACTCCTGGGCACCTCCAGCTTGGGCACATGCCAAGGGTGGCGTGCACCGTCTTCCTTGCCAAGTTCTAGTAGGGGACAGCGCCCTCCACCACAGCTCTTCAATAGGTGCGTGACATGTGGATAGAAGTCAAAGTATCAATGGTCAATTTTGATCAGTTCAAAGGTAGACTTTTGACCAAAAGTCAAAAACGAGAAAGGTAGGGTGACCAAATGGTAGTGTAAATGTCTTCAAAATAAGACAACCTTTTCTAATTGGACAACCTCCAGTCAGACCTATGAAGGCCTCTGATTAAGACAACTAAACTTTGGCTCAGTCAGGACAACTTAATTATGATAGTAAAGAAGAACGTTAGGTTTAATCGAGTGCTAGTACGATTTCCTTGAACCTAATTGAATCTCATTCAGATCAAATTGAACTAGATCAGTTTAATTGATTGATCACCAATTCAACCCTTGTTTGTGTTACCCAATTTAGGTTCAGTTGCTGTATGGTAATGGGATATGTTCATGAATCTCTATCATCGACATCATCAAAACTTCTTTCGATGGATCAGAACACTCTTCTGATCGAATAGCTATAATGATCGATCATCTACAATTATTCTAATTTGCTCTCAAAATCCACGCAATGATACCTTACAGTATAGGATGGCAAATCCATCAGAGCCTGAATGCGAACCTCTTGGTGTAGCTACTTGTGTGATTAAGTCTTCTATCTTGAGCCTCGATTAGATTAGGGTATAAGGTGAACTCGTCAAACCCTAGTCTCTATCATATGATGTAATCATTCGATTCAAGAATTCTATGTGAAAATCTAAATAGGAAACTCTTTCTTCCTATTATTTCACTCTACCATGGCCATAGACTTCTGAACTTGATTCTCATGATCATTATAGGGCTGCTCCTCTACCATCGAGGTTGATAGATTCCATCTTGATGCTATCCAGTTTCTACCAAATGAACATGCTATAGCCACATACATCTTAGGTTCCATATGGCTAGGAGACCGAGTAATGATGTAGTCAAAACTATAACACCCTCAAGTGAACTGTCGATGCACCTCAGAGTCAAAGAACCAGACACACCACTATTAGCATCGAGTCAGTCATCGGACGAGAAGTAACTTCCCTATGACTACTCACGAGGTGGTCACGCTCAGTGCCCTTGTCTCTAATGAGTATCTGTACTCCTCTGCTCTGGTGTCTTCACACCATAGACTTAAGACTCATCTACTAAAAGAAGCGATTTGTACACCAAACCTTCCGGCATCGATCACCATCCTCATGCATGACCCTGTGGTCGGAGCATTTTAATGAGTTAATAATGATTATTCATGCCTTAAATTTCATCTCTTGAAAATATGAGTCATTACCATTAACGCCAAAGAATATATCACAGACACTAAATAGACATATGTGATAAAAAATAACCTATTTTATTGATTATAGTCAAAAATTATAATTTTTGCCCCTAGAAGTGTATTACAAGTGTCAGCCAATCTGACTTCTAGGGCACATACTATCTAACAATCTCCCACTGTCTAAAGTCAATTGGCTACGTCTAAGTTCCATCTTCTTCAAGGTGGGCTTTCGATTTTTCTGCTGGTCCACCGGCTTTGTAAGTAAGATAGATCTGCCACAATTATCTGTGGATTTGACTCTCTTGACCTCGACATAACCTTCTCGAGGTAATCACGGAATGAGGTGGTACGCTCGTTCAATGTGCTTGATTTCTGGTGAGACCTTGGCTCCTTAGCAAGGGCTATGGCGCCATTGTTGTCACAGTATAGAGGAATGGCATCTGATGGCATTACTTCCGATTTCTGTAGTCAAACTTCTTGTACTAGAAATGCTTCCTTCGCAGCCTCTCTGATGCAGCGATATATTCTGCTTCCCAGTGGTGAAATTCTACTATCACTCACCGTTTGCCTTGAACAACTCCTTCTCATGTTCGATAAGCTATACCCACTCACTCTGACACAACTAATTAGACCTTCTATAGATGTCACTTTCGATCATATGTATATCGCTACATGAATCGAGCGTGACCTTGGATCTGGTTCTGTTCTAGACCAACATCAGAATCTAGTCTTCCGAGCTTAAAATGACTGGGGTTCATACGAGCTCTAAGTATTCTTCACCTATTTTGCAGACTGTCCCACCTAGCCTCGTTACCTGTAGCATAACTCGCCCAACAACATATGTTAGTGCATCTCTCCACAACCTCGCCTATCAACGGCAACCCTAATGAACTCAATCATATCTCACGATGTTACCCGGCACCTTCACGCATGGTACATACGCGCGGTAAACTGGCATACATCGAGGCTTCCTTATTGCAAGAAGGCATAAGGGATCATTGCGCATGCATTCTATTTTCTCTGGTGTGCTAGGCGCAACATTTTCTTGAAAGATGAGTACCATGTCGTGAAGGGTATAATCCCCTCTTAGAAGTTTTCCATTAACTAACCTCTTTACGTAACTTTCTCTATGCTACATCTCTGTGAAAGTCCTAGCATCCTAATTCGGTCTATCTCTAGTAGACCTTAATTTCCTAGAATAATTTGGACTTATTGTCATAATGGGAATAATCATTCCTAATTAAGGAGATGTCATCTACGTACAATATATGAAGGAAGACAACAGCGCCCGTCCACTGATTTTTTTGAAGACACACGGTCCCTTTATTTTTAATGAAACCAACCATGTTTGCGATCACATCATTGTAACGGAGTGTTTCTGCCAACTCCGAAGATCGGCTTGGCTTAAGTCCATATATGGACCTTTGCAGCGTCAAAACCTTGTGAATCAGTATTACTGGATGTGGAAACCTAGCGACTGTTCCAATAGATATCTTTTCAAGATATCCATTCAAGAATGCCGTTTTCACATCCATTTAACCATATTCATACATCGAAATAGTTTACAACAGCAAGCAAATATATGGATGGACTTTTAGCATAGCCCACTAGGGAAAAGGTATCGATGTCAATGCCTTCGCGTTTGACTATAACCTTTTACCACTAGTCTAGCCTGAATGTCTTCACATTCCCATCTGCCTACCAATCTTTCTCTTGAAGATCCATTTACACCCAAATAGGTACTATAACTTCTGGTGGATCTACCAAGGTTCAGACTTAGTTTGAGTGCATCGAGTCAATTTCTGATTGCATTGCCTCTAGCCATTTCTCGGAGTCGATATCTGATATCGTCTCATTATAGATTTTGGGATCATCACCATGAGCACCATTACCTACGAGGAATATTTTCTCTACTTTCTCTGAAATAATACCTAAGTATCTTTCAGGAGGATGGGAAACTCTTTCTGATCTACGAGGTGGAGGAGGTAGTGTTCTTATTGGCTCAACCTGATTTGATTCCAATTGGTCCTTAGCTCGTTGTACTTGTGAGACTTTCTCATCAAGCTTGATCTGCTTTCTAATGCCACTATCTTGAATAAACTATTTTTCAAGAAAGATGGCATGTCGACTCACAATCATATTGTGGTCTTCTGGAATGTAGAAATAGTATCTTAATGACTCTTTAGGATATCCTATGAATCAAGCTCTAAAGGACCTAAACTCTAACTTGTCCGCTTATTGTCTTTTGACATGAGCCGGACAATCCCAAATTCTGAGATGACTCAGACTTGATTTCTTACCATGCCATATCTCATACGATGTGGTAGGAACGGTCTTAGAGGGAACCCTATTCAGTAGATAAATTGAAGTTAACAATGAATGTCCCTAAAAAAAATCAGGGAGATCTGTGAAGCTCATCATGGATCGAACCATATCCAATAGGGTCTGATTTCTCCATTCTGAAATTCCGTTGAGTTGAGATGTTTCTGATGGAGTCCATTAAGAGACCATGACATTTTTCTTGAGATAGTCTAGGAATTCCCGGCTAAGGTATTCACCTCCTCGATCTGATCGAAGAACCTTAATGGGTTTTTCAGTTTGTTTTTCTACTTCATGTCTGAATTCTTTAAACTTTTCAAAAGCTTCAGACTTGTGTTTCATAAGATACACATACCCATACCTAGACAGATCATCAGTAAAGGTAATGAAGTAGACAAAATTATCTCTAACCGGCACATCAAATGGGCCACACACATCAGTATGTACTAGGATAAGGAGATCTGTGGCCCTCTCCCCATGTCCAACAAAAGGGAGTTTGGTTATTTTGCCTTAAAGGCAGGATTCACAAGTTGGATATGACTCGGAAGTCAATGGACTCAATAGCCAATTTTTCTTCAATTTATTGATCCTATCTTCTGCTATATGACCTAATCTCAGGTGCCATAGAATCTGTCATTTGGACTATCCCTAGATCGTTTGGCATTCACGTTTTGCTCGACAGTTAGAACAGGTACATCAATATATAGCTGATAAAGACCATTAATAAGGAAACCATTTCTAATTTTATTTCTTTCATAAAGAATGTTACAATGGTCCTTAAAGAAGGTAATCACATAGCCTTCTTATGCTAAACATGAAATAGAAATCAAATTCCTGTTAGCTGCAGGCACATGATAATAGTCTTTTAAAACTAAGTCTAAACCAGATGGTAATTGAAGAGGGTATGTTCCCATGGCTACTGCAGCAACTCTTGCTCCATTATCGATGCGTAGAATCATGTCTCCATCCCTCAATCTCCTGCTATCCTCAAGATCCTGCATGGAAGTGCACAGATAGCACTAGAACCAGAGTCAAGCACCCAACTGGATGCAGAAGAAACCGTAAGGTTAGACTTAATAACGAGCATACCTCTAGAAGGATCTTCCTTCTTGTTCTTTAGGGTGGCCAGGTAAGTAGGGCAGTTCTGCTTCCATTGGCCGTCGCTGTTGCAATGGAAACACTTTTCTTTGACATCGGTCTTTTTCTTTGGCTCTGCCTTCTTCTTTTTTGTTCCTTCCACCTTCTGCTTTTTCGCAGACTTTCTTTTCTTTCTATAAGACTTTCTTAGTCCGTTCCATAGCAAGAACTGAGCCTTTAGAACCTTTCATAGAAAGCTCAGTGGTGACCAGCATATTCTTTAATTCGGCCAAGGAATTTTGAAGTTTATGCATGTGGTAATTCATGATGAATTGCCCATATGCATCAGTCAAGGATTACAGAATAATATCGTTCTGCAGGTCCAAGTCTAACTTCACACCGAGCTTCTCAAGCTCTTTCATGTCCTTGATCATTGTTAGATAGTGATCTTGGACTGACTGCCCATCATGCATCTTAATCTTAAAAAGTCGTTTCATGACTTGATATTTGGCTGCGCGACTCTGTTCACCAAACATCTCCTGTAGGTGAGCCAACATTTGGTGAGCAGTCCCGATATCTTCATGTTGGCGCTGGAGTTCATCAGACATCGAGCCCAATATGTAATATCTGGCCTTATTATTTTCATCTATCCATTTTTCCAAAGATGCTCTCTATTCAGTGGATGGACAGGCTGGTAAGGTGGGAGGATCCTGGTTCAATACATGGGTTAACTTCTCAAAACCCAAAATAATTTTGTAGTTCTTGAGCCAATCTTTATAATTGGGTCCGGTCAGTCCGTGTGTGTCAGGATACGTGCTAATGGATTGGTTGCACGACAGTTTTCCGTGAGAGAGTCAAAGATCTTCTAGTTAGATACTGTAATTATGACTTGACCAATTTATTTAAAAATTTTATTTTTAAATAAATTAGCTTTTACTATTTTCTCAGATCTCTACACTCCTTTTGTAGAGATACGAAAATCTCCATGATTAATGATTTCTAGTGGGTGGTGCGGTCTCACCAATTGACTCATCACCTCACCTAATAGTTATTGGTGATGGGTTAGCCAATGAGTGAACAAACTCTTGTTCAATGATTCTCTAATCATAGTGCATCCAAACTTGATCTCTAATTCAATGAATCTCACCGTATTCCAAAATATTGATCCATCCTTAGTTAAGTCAGATCCATCATTTGCTTGCTAGACTATGTTTCTAATTGAGTCTCTCACCGTTCCGGAATATTGAGCCCAACTCATCCTCCAGCCCATAGCATTCGAATGCCTAATTAGATCGATGGTTGCGTCTTTCGGTGTGCAACTGAGCCATATCAATCCAGCCGGAGAACAATCAACCTCGGGAAGGATCCGTACATCTACAATGGTGGAAGACTCTCAAGACTTAATCTCTTTCTTAGGGAGATTTGATTCAGGTCTCATTAAAACTTAGATTATCATAGTCATAACAAATTATGACTAACCTAGTGGCATGAGTTAGCTCGGATTATTGACCACCTCAGATCAGAATTGTGTCAACAGAGTATGGCCAGGTAAGTGAGACCGATGGAAGGAATATGCCATTAACTCGACAAAAGAATGCATTCAGGTCGAGTAGCTTCCAATTAAAAATCAGTCGATCGTATGTGCCAAACTTACCTTAGACACCAAATTGTTGAGTCAGAACCAATTGGGTTAGCCTACAATCCAGACTCTAACCTCTGAGCCTAATTCGGTCTTGCTTAATCGTGACTCGATCTTGACCCAGACTTAATCCTATTAGGCTGGTCAATTTAAGCATTGTTGATACCCTCTAACCAACTCTTGATTCGGTTTGATCAACCGCTTAGACCTAATTGAGCTACTCAAGCCCGAACCCAGTATTATGAATGTATCTTAGATCTTAAATTCTTAATTTTAGATCTAATTAATATTTTATAATCTTAATTTTTAATTAAATAGGATTTATAAACAAAATATGCACAATAAATCCTAGGGTTTCAGGATCTAGGATTTTGCAGAAAGTAAGTTTTGGGTTTTTGATTAAGGACGAATGTGCAGCACCCCTACACATCATAAGAACTCTCCATCGAATGAAAAGAGAGGGCCTTTAAATCCTTCTTCATTCTTATGACCGGACGGCCAAGAGGAATGTCTTAATCAGGAACATGCAATACTACAAAATAGTTTTAGATCTATATCGTATATCTCATATACAATTTAGATCTAATCATGGCATATTTTGCATACATCTCATGTATCGAATCATACATATTTTTAGATCTAAATTATCTCATAATAATCTAAAAAATTAGATTTAATTTTGATCTAATCAAAATAAATTCTAATCTAGACAATTATGTAGAACTATTCTACAACTAGTCTAGACATGCATCTATCATATCTCATATGATATTTAAAATTAAATAATTTTTATTTGCCATTTTTTAGATATTATTATAACCATTATAATATCAAAAAATAGTAAATAAATAGATCTAAAATATGATTTAATCAGATTAAATCAAAAACATGCAAGACTATTCTATAGAACTATTCTATTTTAGAACTAGTCATGCATATTTCCTAATCTTAGATCCAAATCATTTAATTTTAATTTTTCTGATTTTAGATCTGATCACATCTCATGTGACATCTAAAATTAATTATTTTTTTTAATTAAAATAAATTTAAAATTAGATCTAAATATTTTTAGAACCTTGGCTCTGATACCAGTTGAAGGAAAATCCTGATTTTCTGGACTAGGTTCATTCAGATCTGATCGGATCAAGAGATATATTTTAAAAATTTTTCTCTTTAATCTATATTAGATCTAAGATGTTTTGGATTTGATTATTATTATTTTAAAAATTAAAATAAAATTAGATAAATTAAATTAAATTTAATTTACCTTGAAGTGGGTAATCATATTATCCGTTGATGATCTTGTAAGCAGCGGAAGGTTTTGGATCAAGCCACGCAAGTGCCTGGCGTCTACCGGTATCCACTCGAACTGGATCTAGAGATCCTCTTCTTCTCTATCACATCTCTAGAAATCAGATCTGGATCTGATCTGGAGGATCTTCAAAACTTTTTTTGAAGATCAGCAGTCGTCCTTTGCAGCAGCGCAGCCTTCTAGCTTTCACTCGCCTTTCTCTTGTCTACATTGCACCAACCAAGATCCAAAACCCTTTTGGACATGGAGAGGAGAGGGAGAAGATGCTTTGGTGTGGAGGAGGAGAGGAGAAAAGGCCTTGGGGCTTGGAGGTCTTAATTAATTCAGATTCTTCTTTGAGTTGGGCGCAGGGTCTTATTTATAGACTAATTGTGATCCAACTCCTCTTCTTCCCAACCAATCACAACTCTTTATGAAATCAGATCTAAATCTGATTGGTGGAAATAGAGTCTCTTGGATTCCTCCTTAGAGGGTGCCTAAGATCAGTCAAAGTTGGTTCTTAGGAGAACTCTAATTGGAATCCAAAAAGGAGATGGAGTCCTTATCCAACAGGGACTCCTGGGCGCGTCCAACTTGGGCACATGCCAAGGGTGGCGTGCGCCCTCTTTCTTGCCAGGTTCTAGTAGGAGAATAGACCCCCACCAGATCTCCAATAGGTGTGTGACACATGGACAGAAGTCAAAGTATCAATGGTCAACATTTGACCGGTCAAAGGTAGACTTTTGACCAAAGTCAAAGAACGAGAAATGGCAGGTGACCAAAAATGGCAGGTAATGTCTTATAAAATAAGACAACCTTTTCTGACTTGGACAACCTCTAGTCAGACCATATGAAGGCCTCTGATTGAGCACAAACTCCTTTGGATCAGTCAGGATAACTTATTTATAATAGTAAAAGAAGAACGTTAGGTTCAATCGAGTGCTAGCACGATTTCCTTGAATCTAATTGAATCTCATTCAGATCAATTGAACTAGAAGTTCAATTGATGATCACTAGATTCAAACCCTTATTTGTGTGATCCAATTAGGTTCAGTTCTGTATGGTAATGGAATATGTCATGATCTCTATCATTCGACATCATCGAAATTTTTTTCGATGGATCAGAACTCTTCTGATTCGAACAGCTAGAATGATCGATCATTTAAATCATTCTAATTGCTCCCAAAATCCACAAGTGACACCTAGCAGTATATGGTGGCAACCCATCAGAGCTGAATGCGAATCTCTTGGTGCAGCTACTTGTGTGATTAAGTTCTTCTATCTTAAGCTCCGATCAGATTAGGGTTAAGGTGAACTCGTCAAACCTTAGTCTCTGTCATATGATGTAATCATTCGATTCAAGTCCTATATGAAAATCTAAATAGAAACTCTTTCTATTATTTCACTCTGCCATGGCCATGGACTTCTGGACTTGATTCTCATGATCATCATAGGGCTGCTCCTCTACCACCGAGGTTGATAGATTCCATCTTGATGCTATCCAGTTCCTACAATGAACATGCTATAGCCAACGTACACCTCAGGATTCCATATGGCTAGGAGACCGAGTAATGGTGTAGTCAAACTATAACACCCTCAAGATGAACTGCCGATGCACCTCAGATCAAAGAAGCAGACACACCACTACAGCATCGAGTCAGCCATTGACGAGAAGGTAGACTTCCTAATGACTACTCGAGGTGGTCACGCTTAGTGCCCTCGTTCTCTAATGAGTATCTGTACTCTTGCTTCGGTGTCTCCACACCATAGACTCAAGACTCATCTACTAAAGAGAAGCGATTGTACACCAACCTTTTGGATCAATCACCATCCTCGTGATGATCCTATGGTCGGAAGCATTTTATGAGTTAATAATGATTATTCATGTCTTAAATTTTCAACTCTTGAAAATATGAGTTATCATTACCATTAACTCAAAGGATGTATCACAGACACTAAATACACATATGTGATAGAAAATAATCTATTTTATTGATTATAGTCAAAATTACAATTTTGCCCCTAGAAGTGTATTATAAGTGTCAGCCAATTCTGGCTTCTAGGGCACATATATCTAACAGAAGGAAGAGTGGAGCGTGCCTCCTTCCTCCAAGCTTGGAAGCGCACCTCCTAGGACACCTTAGCATATGAAGAAACCAAAGAGAGGGAGAGATGTGGGAGAAAACGACTGTATTGATCTCCGTTACTCAATTCTTAGGGTTTATAATATACATATATATATAGACCTACCTAACTACTGATCAAAAACCTTAACTCCATAAAAAACTCCTTGGCTAACCACAGTCCATCTGAATTGCACTCATCCAAACCCATGTACACCTGTGGTCTGATCATGCACTCAATCCCATGGATCCAAATGTGGTCCAAACTTTGAGTAGCCCCCTTGAGACTCAAACTAGGGCCTCATAACTATGGAAGGCTGAACCTCCACCCTAGGACCAAACCAATCCTAGCCCTAGGACCACACCTATCCTAGTGTCTTGGAGCCAACATCCTGACTCCTCCAGTGGTCTTCCAGGGCTTGGAAGCACTACTAATCCTAACAATCTCTATCTTGGTGCCCCCAAATCTTGGCAAACGCTACGTGAACCGTTTACACCACCCTGTTGCCTCTAAAGCTGACACCATCCCATCGAAACCACTTTGCCTCCTTAGCTACAACACCGACTTGTGCTCCATAGCCCCTGAGACTCATGCTCCATCGTACTCCTTGGCCTTGAACTGATGTCATTTTGCTCTAATCCCGTGGCTGCAACACTGACCCATACTCTGCAGCGCACCTAGATAGCTCACTATGTAAACTCTAATGCCTCTACCAATCCTCTTCAGCTACTGTGCATCTGAAGACCTTTAGGATAATCGCCTCTATAACTGAAAACCTAGCTTGCTCCTTTGCATCATTCTGGATTATAGGATCCCTTCCACTTAGCAGCTGCATCACCTTCCCTAGACTTTCCTAGAGAACCTACAATATTCCTGCACCAGTACATGTTATACCATCTAACATGATCTTCTTGGAACTACGCCTATCCACTTACATGTGTCGCTCCACCTGGAGCTGTACATTACTGGTGCTGGTGCTAGGATATCGATCCTCCTGCACCCCTCAGCTCTGAACTCATGCCAAATTTTCTCTCTACTTATGAAGCCATCACTCCGAAGCTTCACCTGTGAAGCCACCTCTCTGAAGCTTCACCTATGAAGCCACCACTCCGGAGCTCCATTTGATCCGAAGTTTATCTAATGTCATAGAAGAATCTGACTCTATCATCGAGTCATCCGAGGCCAACCACCCAACATTGTATTGCTGGGCTTACCGCTGCACCTCGTACACCATCATTGCTCCTTCAGACTCTCCACACTCCATGGATCCCATCGAAGCCATCTCGAATACCCCCGCAACCTGTAGGCACCTCCAAAACCTCCAGGAGCTCATCCAACTCCTCTAACTTAGCGACTGAATCCTAGAGAATTCCATCCTAGTACTTCTCCTCTTCTATCTCTGCACCAACCATCGCTTCAGTTCCACCTAGAGGAACTACAACTCAAATCCTATCCTGGGCTCAAACCCATCTATCTCATCCCGAGGCTCTTGAGACTCTCTGACTCTTCCTGAGACCTGCTCTCGGTCTCCCTGAGATGCCTCTTGACATTCTTTACTGAGATACCTCCCTCGATTGCTACACCACCGAGCCTCTCTCAATCCCATGCCTCCAAAAAAGCGCTACTACAACACTCCAGCGCTCCCTGCCTCATCTCTGCACCGCCTTCTCATAGGATTTTGGGTCCTCTCTTACTGTATACAATCATCCTCCACATGAACCGCGACTCTCCCTGGTACTCCTATAGAAGAAACTTGATTCAGGACACTTTCAACTACTTGAGATCTCCTGGCCCTTCCTAAGACCTTCTAGTTCTTCCTGAGACCTGCTCCCGGTCTTTCTGAGATGCCCCTGACACATCCTACTGAGATACCTTCCTTGACTGCTGCACTACTGAGCCTTTCTTAACCCCTGTGCCTCTAGAAAAGTGCTACTACAGCACTCTAGTGCTTCCTAGCCTTATCTCTATGCCGCTCTACAGCTGTCTAGCCCTAACCTACTGGACCTCCATGGATCATTTATCTCCATCATCCTCTAGGCTCCAACTGGTCACATCACTAAATGCATTCCAACTACTTTTCACAATCTTCCACCAGACTGAATAGTTACTTCTTCAGCTCTACCTCGACCTCGAGCTCTTAAGTGATCTCTCCTCTGACATGCCAAACACATCATCAGCAGCTTAGCCTTCGCACACCATGCGAAACTGCATCCAGAAGAACAACCAAGAGAGAAAATTCGCATCCATCTAGCCGACTTGCTCAGGAGCCAAGCCAGCTTACCTATGTCCAGTCTGAATCATTCTTCTGTTTGCCTGAGATAGCCAACTCGGCTGCACCCCGAGCTGGCTCGGCTACCTATCCGAGTTGGCCCGTCTGTGTGCTAGGGACCACCACCGACCACCTTCCCCCACACGACAACCACTGGATCTGGGTGCGCCACCATCGGATCGATGCTCCACCATGCTAGATCGTGCCACTATGGCACCCACGACCATCGGACCCCATTACCTGTGCCATCTCACTGGCCTCCTTTGTCGGAGCTTGCTCCAACACTGTGAGGTGCTTTCTGAAGCGGAGAACCCTCTCCATAGGTTCCTTATCGCTCTTGCCATCGGCCTTGGCCGCAACCTTGGAGACAAAACTCTGCTGCTCGACTGCCGTGTCTCGATCGTGGCATTGACACCAACGTTGCTCAAAAGGGGAGAACCCTAATCTCCCCATTGCTCTCTCCGTCTCTCCAGCCAGCTCCCACTGCAAGCATGCCTGCTGGTCGAGTTCCACCAACCTCCACCGCTGGATCTGGGAGCCGCCATCGGATCCGATCGTCGCCTCCATCTTGCAACGCTCCCATCGAAGAAGAAGACCCATGATGCCTCTCCGGATCTCTGCCATCCTACATGCGATCACCATCGAACCACCCGTGGAAACACCTCCACATGCCTGATTGTTGGTAAATAGCCTCCACGCTTGAGACCGACGGCCAATCATCGACCACCAATCAGGAGGAAGAAAGGGTTGTTCATGCAGCTGAATCCTCCTTCTCCTGTGCTGGATGTGTTCTTCGTTCATGCAAATCCCGAATCTCTATTCTTGTGAGATCTAGATCTTCATGCCTCCTCGTCAAGATAGCTCTAATACCAATTGTTGTGCAAGATCCTTGACGTTGTTGAGGCTGAAGGAAGAGTGGGGCGCACCTCCTTCCTCATAGCTTAGAGGCGCACCCCCTAAGGCACCTTGGCATGTGAAGAAACCAAAGAGAGGGAGAGATGTGGGAGAAAATGGCTGTATTGATCTTCGTTACTCAATTCCTAGGGTTTATAATATACATGTATATATAGACCTATACATGGACCAAAATCCTAACCCGTAAAAAACTCTTTGGGCTAACCTAGTCTGAATGCACTCACTCAAACCCATGTATACCCATGGTCTGATTATGCACTTAATTCCCTGGATCCAAACCTGGTCCAAACTCTAAGTAGCCTCCATGAGACCCAAACTAGGGCCTCATGATTGTGGAAGGCTGAACCTCCATTCTAGGATCAAACCGATCCTAGCCCTAGGACCACACCTGTCCTAGTATCCTAGAGCCAACACCCTGACTCCTTCAATGGCCTTCCAAGGCTTGGGAGTACCACTAATCCTAACAAGATCTTCATAGGAAAATGTGCAAGAAATGGTATTAGGGATAAAAGGGGGATGAGGTGCTTCTATAGGCTTGACTTCCTTAAAGTTTGGATCCATCAGGATCGGGTGGGCCGAACTCTCGGAACAAGTCAACTAGGATTCTTCGGAGGACATACAGATCAAACTAAACTAGAAAAAAAGCCCCAAAAATAGGAAGAAATAAGAGACAAAGCCCCTTTGAAGAAATTGAAGAGTTGAGAAAGGAAAAAAAGCTTCGAAATGGTTGAAAAGAAGTTTGGGAATGAACCTAGGTCAATCGAAGATGGTAAGGAGATGATTGGCGGGATGGAAAATAAGCAGAAAAGCATCGATGGTCGGAGAAAATCACGATGGAAGTCGGAACAAGGCTCTCGGGCAAAAGGAAGATAGGGCGCTCAGAAGAAATTAGGAACAAGGAAGAAGAAGGCTCCAAAGCTGAAATCGAAAATGGGAGAGGGAGAAGCTTAAATAAGCCAAGAGAAGTCCGAGGCAGTTATGATTGTAGATCCTCTTTGATCGATCTTCACATGACACATATCCTACTCATCATGGCAGATTCCAACATCTAATAGAGCCTTAATAGCACCATACCTCGAGGGCACCATTTCGGTGAGAGTTTCAAAAATCTATTTTTTCAAGTCACCTCATATTGAAGAAGCTTCGATGCTAGCGCAGATAATGCCAAAACTTTCCATGCTACGAGTATGAAAAATCAAGAAAGAACTTTGGCAGTCGCATTTTCTATGCTTCCTTCTTTCAAACTTCGAACTCAGGAGTAGGGGGACTATTATTGGGGATGAATCTGCTCCTATCGAAGTTCGATGAGATGTCTAGTCTCAGGATGACCCCATTCGGTGGTGATAACCATGACCGAACTTCAACCAATATGAGTTCCACTCTGGTTTACTCTAAAACGGCCGACCTTCAACTTGTGCATGCCGGACAAACTTCTCAACTTTGATTAGTAGCCCTTTCGGATAACTGTGAAACCTATGGGGCACCTTGGAACTCATCCGAACGAACTTAAATAGTGAAAATAGTCACCTAAGCAGTTGGTCTATTATTTGGCTAAGTATTCATTCCCTTCGTAGTCCAGCCTGATCGACCTTGATGCTGGCCGAACTTCTTTCCAATCGGATCTCCTTTTGGCCAAATTTTGCCATTATAGTTAGGTCTCACATCAAAGATCTCGGACTGGCAGAACTTTCTCTTAGATGAACTTCTATACCTTACAATGACTGGCAGATCTTGGCATTCCTACGTCAAGAATCTTGGGTGTGCAAGCCTGAGTTAACAAAAGGACCTCATCATCAAAGTGAGTCTGAACTTCTTCTCAAAGAGCCTGGCCGCAGTTCTAAATCAGTGAATCTGCCGTCCTTATGAACCTTCAACCTAGAACAGTAATCCACTGGTGGGCGACCTTGAAGCTAATTGAACTCCAGAGGAGCAGTTGAGACTCACCAGAATGTTCTAGTTATGTCCGCCTTATTGAAAAATGTATCCCAAAGCCAATCATCAGCCTGTTGATGGTTGAGCTACTTTATATTTATAATTAATTTATTAATAAATAAAATATATTTTTGGTATTTTTCATCATAAGTATTTATTTTCTAACGATCTCCATTATTGTAATGAAATCCTTAAGACTATTTAGCTTCGATAAAGAGAGAATTTATCGATTAGTCCTTAAATTTATTTACGACCAAATGATAGGCTGTTAATAAGGACGACAGTATTTATCGAGCATAGATCACTGTATGCCATATAGGTTGGTTGTCCTCTTAACCAAGAAGTTTGGAGATATTAGTATAGCATATAGGTGAGATGTATAGGTACATCATCATTGAACGTGACCAACTTCAGAGCATTCTGCTGTCGAGAATATCTCTGATGAGATATATATATAAGTATCCCTTTGACCTGAGATCATCTCAGTGACCTACAAGCAACTCACTGTGCTTTGGTATCGGACTAATTGAATTTCTAATTCAGTAATGGAAGGCTTCTGGGCACAGTCAAGTACTTGCGAAGTTAGAGTATGATCAAGATGGGATTGACCATTCCAAGAGTTGGAGAAGAATGTATCACTGTATTTCAATATAGCAAAACCTTGATCAGGATAATCCATCAGATGGATTTGATATTTTGAAATACAATGTGAACAACTTGATCAAAGTTGACAGTTGAACTTTGAGGTGTTCTACAAGCATTTTGGTTAAGGAGATGAATTATATGAAAACTATATCCACATGGGTTCTAAGAATGTTGTTCTATACATTCGACCTATCCGATCGTCGGATATTATTGCTAGATGATTACTTTGCTTAGTACAAAAATCTATTTTTATGCTACCAGCTTAGGTTTGGATCTATGAGGTCACACACATTAGAGCTCATGATCTGATCGGATGGTTAATCAATGATTAAGAATCATTTTAGGGTTAAACAATCAATACGATTAGTGTTTAACCTAGTGCAAGTATTGCAGGAGGATTGATTAGCAATTAGATTGCTAATTGACTTAATTTGATTAAGTTAGAGGGCTGAGATTAAGTTTAATTAAATATAATTTAATTAAATTTAGTTTGGGCTTGATTGAATCAAGTTCAATTGACTTATTGGATAAGCCAAGTGCAAGAAAGAACTAGTCCTAATCTAACTAAGACTCGAGTGAACCCAATTTTCTAATTTAATTAAAAAATTAAATCAAAATTAATTCTAATTTAATATAATTTAATTAAGCCTTTAAATGAGTTAGGGCTTTATTTAATTGAGTTGGTTTACTCTTGATTTTATTTGATTAAAAGATCTTATTTGACCAAGTCAAAATAGGAGTCCTAGTGTGACTAGGACTCCCTAATCTTGCGCCACCTTAGCCCACGCCCCCCCACGTCCATTTTTATTTATTTTGTACATGAGATCTCCTCTCCCTGATCATCACGCATGTCCCTCTTTCCCTTCTTTTCTCATAAGATAATTTATTGGAAGACCAAGTCAAAAGGAGAGTTAATTTTGCTTTAGGATTCTATGAGATAGAATCCTTGTTGACTAAATCTTCTCTCCCTTGTGTGCCACCCCCTCTTCTATTTTTTCTCCACTATTTTCATGGTGAGAAAGGAGAATTTTATGCATTCTTTCTTGTTGGATTCATGAAAAAAATCAGAGGAGGGGCATCCAACTACTTGCTAAATCTAGTCCTACCTTATCTAGTTTTTGACCTAAACAAGGACTCTTCTTTTTCTATAAATTTTGGATGAATTTTGGTCTAATTTTTTTTATGAAATATAGAGCTTTGGGAGAGGTTTGGAGTGTGCAAAAATTAGATGAGAGAAAAGAGAAGAAGAAGAGGGTATTCTTCTAGGGCTATTTTATTCTTCATCTCTCCTTCTTTTGAGTTTTTTCTGAGAGAGTCTTAGATCAAAATACTCTCCTCTTCCTTCTCATATTTTAGAGAGTCCAAGTTTTAAAGAAGAAAGCATCAGATCGACCATCAAAGAAGGATCAGCACGGTACTAGCATGCTGTGCTAATTTTCTGCATCAGACTTCAGATCAGAGTTCGTAGGCTCATGTGGATGACTCCTAAAGGCCGGATGTATGTGCGACTCATGACTTCATCCTCAAGTTTGGATCAACAAGTTAGAACATCTAACTTGCATAGATAATAGATCTGATCTATTAATTTCATACCTGCATTCGATGTAGTGTAGATCTAGGTTGATGTGATCAACATTTTCTTTCTCCTTTATATTTTTAATTTCTAATTTAATATCATATCTTGATCATTTAATAGATTTGAGATCTAGATATTTATATATTTATTTAAATAAATATTTAGTTTATTTAAGTCTTTCGCTGTCTGATTCTGAAAAAGTTTCAAGATTTATCCATGAAATCCTAGATCTGGTTCCTTCAATTGGTATCAGAGCCTAGATTCTTATTACATAATTTTTATACATATTTAGATTATTTTTTAGATTATATCTAATTTATAATCTAATTATTAAATCTAAAATTAAAAATCTAGATCTCGCAAACTGCCATTAGGTTGTCCTGCTGTAAGGTTTATCCCTTACAGTGAAAAGGTTATTTAGTTTATGATGATCTGACTCTAATCATAAATTTATTAGATTTAATTTAATTATATTTATAATTTAATAGATTTAAAATAATTTTAGATCTAAAAATAAAATATTTTAGATTGCACGGACCGTCATAAGGTTGTCCTGCTGTAAGGTCTATCCCTTACAGTGGAAAGGTTATTCTAGTACGTACTGATCTAAAATATTGATCATAAAATTTTAGATTAGATTTAAGAGATTTTATAATCTAATTAAAAATATTTTAATCTAATTTGAATCATCATAAATGTGTTAGATTTGATCTAAAAAGATTTATGATTGATTATTATTGAAACTGTTTCAATTATATGAACCTGTTTAGATTAGATCTAAAGTAGTTTCATGTTTATTTTACTTGCATATTGATTATGAATCAAATATGCAACTTGGTTGATAGAACCATGTTATAAAAATATTTTATAAATATGAAAATTATTTTTAAAAAGGCAAACCCCAATCGTCAGCCTAAAACTTAATTAAGAATTAAGAAGTTGTTTGATTAGATTCTAGGATTGTAAATTAAAGATCCTATGACACGAATCGTAACACATTGAGTTAATGAGTTAGTGGGGATTAGGTCCATTAATTGGGTTAGATATAAGATTAGATTTAAGAATGGACTTAATTAGAGAATTGACTAAATCTAATCAATTGTTGTCTTAGATTAGGTTAAGGATTCTCTAGATCAATTATAATAGTTGTAGTTGGTCAAGTTCATATCTTTAACAAAAACCAAATGGACTTGATTCTTGGCTAAGAGGTCTAGCTCGAACTGTTAGGTTGATCTAATCAAAACTAATTAAATCGATTGGTATCTAAGGTAAGTTTGGCACACATGATCGATGGTTTTTAATTGGCAGCCCGCTTACTTGGCCATTTTCGATGGTGTCTAAGGCAAGCTTTGGTAGACCCTTCCACCGATCTCACTTACCTAGCCTTCTTGATGAGATTGAGTTTTGATCAGATCACTTGACAATTTGAGTTGACCCATGTCAGCTAGATAAATTAGTGTGACTGATTTTGGTGCTCTTAGACCAGCCTATTAGTGGTCTTCCTTAAGCTGACTTGGTGAAGCCAGTGGGAGGATCATGACAAGTTGGTTAATCTGACCTACTTACTTCTATAAATAAATCTTCTAAAATTATTAGATCCCTAAAATGAAATAATTATATGATAATCGGATCATATCCTTCCATTAAAGTAGATGATAATGGGTCCATTAATTGGATAATCATTGGAGGCCCAAAGGCCTGGTGCTTATCGGTTGATGAAATTATCATTCATTATATGATCTCTTGGATACATCTTTCTAAATGGTGCTCAGATGGGCCAACCAAAGTTAGGCCTAATTATTCATTGGTTAGATGGACCAAGTATGATTATGTTAATGGTTGGACCTAACTAGATCCTTTTCTAAGAAGGCCAAAACCAACTGATCAGGGGCTGGGGCAAAATTTAATTACTAAAAGTTGTTTAGAGAAACAATTGGTTATAAACCTATCTTTAGATATACATGGGTGGGCCAACCAAAGTTGGGCTCATGTACAGTCTATGTGGATTTTAGTATCCACTAAGAAATTACGATAATTCCTCGGATTGGAGGTAGAGACTACCAATTCGAATAAATAGTGGGAGAACCTTTTAATTAAAGTTCAAATCTTTAGGTTTAATGAATCAATTACTAATTAGATTATATTTTTTCTTTGTGCAGATATGGCTACTTTCTTATCACTCTGATTATTGTTGGATAATGATAAGTTGGTGGGATCCAACTTCAGTAGCTGGTACTGAAAGTTGAAGATAGTCCTGGAGCATGAATGGATCCTATATATACTGATGGATCCTGCACCTGAGGAGCCAGCTGCTAATGCACATGGAATAGTTAGAGACACTTACTAGAAGTGGCTCAATGATCGGACCATGGTGCACTGCATCATGCTGGCTGCTATGAGCGATGAGTTCAGTCGCAGATTTAAGATGGCTCAGCCAAAGGATATGCTTCAAGTGTTGGAGGATTTCTTTTGTACACCCGATGATGTGGAGAGGCATAAGACTAGTTATGCTATCTTCAATGTCAGAATGTGGGATGGTGCCTCTATCCTTGATCATGTATTATACATGATCGAGCTGATAGAGCAATTGAGCAAGCTCGGCTTTTTCTTACATAAATAGCTTGGAAAAGATGCAATACTGAACTGATTGCCCAAGTCGTTTCTCCCATTCCTTACTCATTTCAGAATGACAAAGCCTGAAGTAGACTATCACGGGTTACTGGGGTTACTTTAAAACTTTGAGAAGGATCACCAACTCCATAAAGAGTCGGTGAACTTAGTGGGAGGTTCATCTTCTGACTCTCGACCCTTTGGGAAAGAAAAGAAGAATAAGAAGAACAAAGCTAAGAAGGTGCAAGTTTAGGCTGAAACATCTGTGCAAAACCAGATCAGAAAGATCAAGCCTGATAAGAGTCAAGCTGAATGCTTCTTTTGCAAGAAGTGGGGGGTACTAGAAAAGGAATTGTCCTCGGTACATTATCTCTCTGGATCCGAACAGGCAGAGAAAGAAGCAAGCAGTTGCTGGACAAGGTATTTATATGATAACTTCTTACAATTTCTCTATTTGTGATATTACTAACTAGATATTGGATACCGATAGTCCTTACCATATTTGTAATTCATTGCAGGGATTGCAGGTCAGTAGGAGATTCGAGCAAGGTGAAAGATTCCTAAACGTTGGAGATGGAAGACCAGTTCCAATTTTAGCTTTAGAAATTTTGAAACTTGTATTTGAGTTATATACTATTGTTCTTAGTAATTGTCACTTTTGTCCCAGTTTCATTTTAAATATCATTTCTGTAGGCCTTTTGGCCAAAAATAATTATGAAATTTCAATAAAGAAATAAGTTTGTAATATCATTATAAATGGTATTACTATTTTCTATGGACATTTGAATTATGACATGTATATGCTATCATAACCTATTAATGTAGTCTATTCAACCAACAAGCACCCTAGATTAGATAGTATGTTAGATTTCTACTTATGGCATTGTAGGCTAGGTCACATAAACAAGAACCGGATAGACAGGTTAACTCAAGAGGGAATTCTCGAAGTCAGTGATTGTGAATCACTTCTAATCTATGAATCCTGTATTCTTGATAAAATGACCAAGTCACCTTTTACTGAAAAAGATGAAAGAGCCACTGAGCTCTTAGGTCTAGTATATACTGATCTATGTGGACCAATTAGCACAAGTGCCAAAGGAGGATATGTCTACTTCATTACTTTCATAGATGATCTATCCAGATATGGATATGTCTATCTGATGAAACATAAGTCGGATTTTTTTTAAAATATTCAAACCATTTTGAAGTGAAGTAGAAAAACAAATTGGAAAAAATATTAAAACTCTTTGATTTGACCGAGGAGGAGAATACCTTTCCGATAAGTTTCTTACATATCTAGGAGAGAATGGGATTCTCTCCCAATGGACTTCTCCAGGAACACCACAGCATAATGGTGTGTCTGAAAGGAGGAATTAGACTCTATTAGACATGATCCGATCCATGATGGATTTTGTCAACTTACCGATATCCTTCTAGGGATATGCACTCGAATCGGCTTGTTATCTATTAAATAGGATTCCAAGTAAGTCTGTAGTTAAGACTCTATATGAGATATGGATAGGGCATAAGCTAGTACTTTCACACCTTAGGATTTGGGGGTGCTTGGCTTATGTCAAATGGTTAGTTACAGATAAACTTAGACCTAGGTCTGATAAGTTTTCATTTATAGGGTATCCAAAAGAGACAAAAGGATACTATTTCTACCATGCTGATGAACAAAAGATGTTCGTCAGCCTTAGGGCAATCTTTTTGGAAAAGAAATTTCTTGGTGAAGGAACTGTTGCCTCTAAGGTTGAACTTAATGAAGTTCAATAAGTAGAAAAACCAACACCTATAGCTGAACCAGAATCATATATGATTAGATCAAATTCGGAGCCCAGTGTACCTGCACCATTAAGGCATTTCGGTAGAGTACCACATCAGTCGGATAGATACTATGATTTCTTGGTCTGGGATGGTGATCCCATCGAACTCAATGAAAATGATGAGGATCTGATCACCTATATGGATGCTATGCAGAGACCTAATTTTGAGAAATGGCTTGAGGTCATGAAATCCAAAATGGAGTCCATGAAGGTCAATGATGTGTGGACATTAGTTGATCCACCTGAAGGGGTTAAACCCATTAGATGTAAATGGGTTTTCAAAAGGAAGAGGGGCACAGATGAAAAGATGAAGACCTATAAAGCCCATCTAGTTGCCAAGAGGTATCGTCAACATTATGGTATTGACTATGATGAGACATTTTTTCCTGTAGCAATGCTTAAGTCCATTCAGATTATGCTTGCAATTGCTGTCCATCTGGACTATGAGATCTGACAGATGGATGTAAAGATAGATTTTCTGAATGGAGAGTTGATCGGAGAGGTGTATATGATACAACCTGAGGGGTTCACATCCACAGACGAGTCTAAGGTGTGCAAGCTTCAGAGATCCATTTATGGACTGAAGCAGGCATCTCGGAGTTGGAACATGCATTTTGATAAAGTGATCAAAATGTATGGCTTCATTAAGAATGGAGAAGAATCCTACATTTTCAAATGGGCAAATGGTCTAGCAGTGGTATTTCTTATTTTGTATGTAGATGACATTCTCTTAATCGAAAATGACATTCCCATACTATAGGGAATAAAAGTTTGGTTGTTATCACAGTTCTCCATGAAAGACTTGGGTGAAGCATCCTACATCCTAGGAATGAAGATCTATAGAAATAGATCTAAAAGGATGTATGGATTATCCCAATCCACGTACATAGATACCATGCTGAAGAAGTTCAGCATGAAGAATTCTAAAAAAACCTATCTCCTGATAGGCCATGGATTTTCTCTCTCTAAGAAGGATTGTCCGACAACTCCTAAAGAGAGAGAGCATATAAGTAGAGTCCCATATGCTTCGATAGTGGGATCTATCATATACGCCATGATATGTACGAGACCAGACGTGGCATACTCACTAGGAGTATTGAGTCGATACCAGTCTGACCCTAGAGAAAACCACTGAAAAGTGGTTAAAGCCATACTTAAGTATTTGAGAAATACTAAGAACCAATGGTTGGTTTATGGTGAGTCAGATCTGAAACTTGTGAGATTTACAGACTCCAGCTTTCAATCTAATCATGATGACAGCAGAAGCATGTTGGGATATATCTTTATTCTGAATGGTGGAGCCATCTGCTGGAAGAGTTCCAAGCAGCATACTATGGCAGACTCTGTTTGCGAAGCAGAGTATGTGGCAGCATCAGATGCTGTAAAGAAAGCTGTGGCTGAGGAAGTTTATCATCGAGCTTAGAGTAGCACTCTTCCTTGATGGTCCGGTCCTGCTCTACTGCGATAGCACTGGTGCCATTGCTCAGGCGAAAGAACCGAAGGCACACTAGTAGACGAAGCACATTCTCCACCGCTTTCACCTGGTTTGGGAGATCGTGGATCGAGGTGACGTCGACCTTCAGAAAATCGATGGAAAGGAGAACTTGACCGACTCCTTCACTAAAGCCCTAGCAATAAAGAAGTTCGACACCATAAGTCAAAGATGGATATTAGATACTATGCCAAGTGGCTTTAGGACAAGTTGAAGTTGTTGGAAAATGTCCCAAAGCCAATCGTTAGCCTATTGATGGTTGAGCTAGTTTATATTTGTAATTGATTCATTAATAAATATATTTTTGGTATTTTTCATCATAAATATTCTTCTTACGAACTCCATTATTGTGATGAAGTCCTTAGGACTATTTAGCTTCGATAAAGAGAGGATTTATCGATTAGTCCTTAAATTTGTTCATGACCAAATGATAGGTTATTAATAAGGATGATAGCATCTATCGAGCATAGGTCACTGTATGCCATATAGGTTGGTTGTCCTCTTAACTAAGGAACGTGGAGACACTGGTATAGCAAATAGGTGAGATGTATAGGTACATCGTCATTGAACGTGACCAACTCCAGAGCATTCTGTTGTCGAGAATGTCTATGATGAGATATAGGTATAAGTATCCCTTTGATCGGAGATCATCTTAGTAACCTGCAAGCAACTCACTGTGCTTTGGTACCGGACTAATTAAATTTTTAATTTAGTAATGGAAGGCTTCTGGACACAGCAAGTACTTGTGAAGTTAGAGTGTGATAGATGGGATTGACCACTCCAAGAGTTGGAGAAGAATGTATCACTGTATTTTAATATAGTAAAACCTTGACCAGGATAATCCATCAGATGGATTTGATATTTTGAAATACAATGTGGACAACTTGATTAGAGTTGATAGTTGAACTCTAAGGTGTCTTATGAGCATTTTGGTCAAGGAAATGAGTTATATGGAAACTATATCCACATGGATTCTAAGGATGTTATTTTACACATTCGACCTATCCGACTGTCGGGTACCATTGCTAGATGGTCACTTCAATTGATATAGAAATCTATTCCTGAACTATCAAATTAGATTCGGACCTATGAGGTCACACACATTAGAGCTCATGATCTGATCGGATGGTTGATCAATGATTAAGAATCATTCTAGGATTAAATAATCAATATAATTGGTATTTAACCTAGTGCAAGTGTTGCAGAAGAATTGATTAGTAATTAGATTATTAATTAGCTTAATTTGATTAAATTAGAGGACTGAGATTAAGTCTAATTAAATATAATTTAATTAGATTTGGTTTGGACTTGATTGGATCTGGTCCAATTGATTTATTGGATAAGCCAAGTGTAAGAAAGAACTAGTCCTAATCTAACTAGGACTCGAGTCAACCTAATTTTCTAATTTGATTAAAAAATTAAATTAAAATTAAATCTAATTTAATTTAATTTAATTAAGCCTTTAAATGGATTAGGATCTTATTTAATTGAGTTGGTTTACTCTTGATTTTATTTAGTTAAAAGATCTTGTTTGACCAAGTCAAAATAGGAGTCCTAGTGTGACTAGGACTCCCTAACCTTTCGCCACCTTAGCCCACGCCCCCCATGTCCATTTTTCTTTATTTTGTGTATGAGATCTCCTCTCCTTGATCGTCATGCATGCCCCTCTCTCCCTTCTTTTTTCATAAAGCAATTTGTTGGAAGACCAAGTCAAAAGGGGAGTTAGTTTTGCTTTAGGATTCTATGAGATAGAATCCTTGTTGACCAAATCTTCTCTCTTTTGTGTGCCACCCCCTCTCCTATTTTTTCTCCACTATTTCCATGGTGAGAAAGGAGAATTTTATGCATTCTCCCTTGCTGAATTCATGAAAAAATCAGAGGAGGGGCGCCCAAGAGTTGGGCGCCCCAATCACTTGCCAAATCTAGTCCTGCCTTATCTAATTTTTGACCTAGACAAAGACTCTTCTTTTTCTATAAATTTTGGCCTAATTTTTTCATAAAATATAGAGCTTTGGGAGAGGTTTGGGGTGTACAAAAATTAGAGAAAGAGGATCCTTGGGCATGGTCATTCTATAGGCACCAAACTAGGTGTCTAGGTGAGAGAAATGAGAAGAAGAAAATGATCTTCTTCTAGGGCTATTTTATTCTTCATCTCTCCTCCTTCTTTCGAATTTTTTTCTGAAAGAGTCTCTAATAAAAAAACTCTCCTCTTTCTTCTCATATTTTAGAGAGTCTAAGTTTTGAAGAAGAGAGTGTCGGATCGACCGTCAAAGAAGGATCAACATGGTACTAGCATGCTGTGCTGATTTTCTACATCGAACTTTAGATTAGAGTTTGTAGGCTCATATGGATGACTCCTAGAGATCGGATACATGTGCAGCTCGTAACTTCATTCTCAAGTCCGGATCAGTAAGTTAGAATATCTAACTTGCATAGGTAATGGATCTGATCTTTTGATTTCATACCTACATTAGATGTAGTGTAGATCTAGGTTGATGTGATCAACCTTTTCTTCTCCTTTATTTTTTTAGTTTTTGATTTAATATCATACCTTGATCATATAATAGATCTGAGATCTAGATGTTTACATATTTATTTAAATAAATATTTGATTTATTTAAGTCTTTCGCTACCTGATCCTGAAAAGTTTCAAGATCTATTCATGAAATCCTAGATCTGGTTCCTTCACGCCTATCGTAGCTACCAGTCAACTCCTGATTACTGTTGATCCAGATGAACTCCTTCCAAATGAACTCCTCTTAATTGAACTACTTTCAGTTATCCATCGAGCTCCTTTCGGTCAAGCTTTTTTTGGTGGTCGAACTAGCCGCCTTACATTCTAAACATCAATTGAGCAGGCTTAAATAGCGAAAGAACCTTGTCATCTACGCAAGTTCAACTCTCAACTCATCAAGTATCTGCCATCCCACAGACAATCTTAGAAATGTCCGAACTTCTCCAAAACTACTGGAACCTCGGGTTCTTCACTATCGTAGCTTGCTCACGAATATGGCAATTCCATCCGAAATTCAACTATTGATTTTCAACATATTGGCAAGTCTTGACAACGGATACCATCCTCCGTAATAAACTCTACGTGGCCCCGAACGATCCACTAACAGCCAGTTATGGCTATCACCATTAGTTTGTTATAAGCTCTGCCAATAAAAAGGATCCTCCAAATATGTTTCTTTCTCTAAGCTCAAAATTCTACTAAAAACTCCTGAGTGCTCCATTTCTATTGACCAAAAAAGCTGACTTGATCATCGAAGGGTCCTTTCAGAGCCACCACAACTTTGGTTCGGACTTATTTTGCAGGTCCTCGATAGCAATCTCATCTTTCCTAGCTTTAGTCTCATCTGGAGTCAACCAATTTTTGCACCGACAGTCTTTATCTTCCTTCTTTTAAGTGCATCTTGAAGGTGCGCAAGAAGAAGAAAGGTGATCGTGCATATAGAGTTTCTTGTCTTTTATATTCGCCCCTCTAGAGGTTTCTTCATAGACTCCCAGGATTAGATGAATCCTTTAATGGCAAAGACATTGAAAAAACTATCGACTCGAAGGTTGTAAACCAAAGTTTCATCTGCCCTATCTCAAGCTTCCGAGAGCTCTCTATTGAGGTCTCGGATGCTGCTCCTTCGACAACTCCTCTTCCTGTCCCAGTTGATATAAAGGGAGATGAGCCTTTGATGATGAGTGATCCATGGAATTCGATGGAGTGTGCTAAGGTTGAGTCGGTGGATTTGGCGAAGGAGGTTGTAGATGTGATGGTGAATTCAGTAATTGAAGTTGCTGCAGAAATTGTCCCTACAGTTTCTCTAGTGCATGCCATCACAAAGACGAAGGAAAATCTCCCTAAGGAGGCGATAAAAACTATAGAGGTGGCCGAACCCCCCGGTTTGGCCGAAGCGATTAAGGTTGTCGAACTGCAGGGGCCAGAGATTCCCACTTTCAATGTTCATCCAATAGGGATTCGGGCAGAGATGGCGTTACTAGCCCCTTTTTCTTCTATAGCTACGGATAGCCTCAGGATTCACTACTACAAAAATAGCCTATGACAGCGCTTACTATGGTAGCGGTTTTTGAAATCGCTACTATAGTACCTACGGCAGCGATTTTCGTTAACCGCTGCTATAGGTCGGACCTATAGCATCGATTTTTGTAACCGCTGCTATAGGTCCGACATATAGCAGCGGTTATAGAAAACTGCTGCCGTAGGTCGGACTTATAGCAGCAATTATAAAAAATCGCTATCATAGATCTACCTATAGCAACAGTTCATTATAATCACTGCCATAAGTCGGACCTATAGCAGTGGTTAGTAGGAACCGTTGCTATAATCTAATTTATGACAGCGATTAATTATAATCATTGTTATATATTTTTTTTCTTTAAATATTATATAATTTTAAAATTTAATATCCATCTTCATCGTTCATTATCTAAATAATTATCATTAGAGTGTCATCGCAAAAGATCGCCTTGATCTGATGGCCCTAGTTTCATCGATTAGAAAAAATTGATTTCGACGACCACGAACGACGATACAATGATCTGATAGATGGAGATCTCTGATGGATCCAAAAATCTGCAATGATGATCTCGATGATATTTGTAGCATACTATCAAAGTTTTACTTTAATCGGATATTATTATTTTGGTCAATTTAGTATAGGTTAGTTTCGATCGTTAAATGATAAACGATTGATCAAAGAATCAAACGATATCCGATTATGAGATAATTTTTTTATAAATAATATTGGCTACTACTTTAATCATTTTTTATGGTGGTGATTATAAAATTCAACTCGTGAGATAAAGAACGATCTAAAACTATACGTCTCCTGATGACCATTCTGAAACTTCTCTAGTTGTTATGCTCGTACTTTTGCAATATCTGCTTAACATGAATAATTTATACAAAAATAATTTAAATTTTACTATCATCACCGTATAAAATATTTAAAATTATAACAAAGATCATTTAACTAAAAAATTATCTTATAATCGGATGCCGTTTAACCCTTTGATCGCTTGTTTCTAATTTAACGGTCGAAATCATTCCATACTAAATTGATCATGATAACGATATCCGATTGAAGTAAAAGTTTGATAGTATGCTATTAATATCATCAAGATCATCATTGTAGGTTTTTGGATCCATCGAAGATCTTCATCTATCAAATTATCATATCATCGTTCGTGATCATCGAAATTAAATTTGTTTGATTGATAAAGCTAGGACCATCGGATCGAGGCGACCTTTTGTGACGACACTCTAATGATAATTATTTAGATAATAAATGATGAAGATGGACATTAAATTTTAAAATGATATAATATTTAAAAAAAATTTAAAAAAATTATTTTTCACCTATAGCAGTGGTTATCAAAAATCACCTATGGCAGTGGTTATAGAATCGCTGCCATAGATCTATGGCAGCGATTTTGGGTAATCATTATCGTAGATCTATGGTAGTGGTTCAATAACCGCTACCATAGATCTATGGCAGCAGTTCGATAACCGCTGTCGTAGATTAGGTTAAAAATCTTCAAATTTTTTCTTCCCTCCCATGCGCACTCAATCTCCCTCGCTCTCTCTCTCCCCCTCCTCTTTATCATCGGTGAGGCTCCTCCCCCCAACCGGTGTCGCCCCTCCTCCCCCTACGGTCGGCATTGCCCCTCCTCCCTTCGACCGGCATCGCCCTTCCTCCCCTGCAGCCGACGCCATCCCTCCTTTCCCCTCCCTCTCCGGCTCCTCCATCCCCGACCGCCCCTTCTCGCCACTCGACAGCCCCCACCTAGCTCCCCACCCCTCCATCCGACCCTTCCTCGGCCCGCAGTGAAACCCCCCTCCGGCGAACCTCCATCCGACCCTCCTCGGCCCCCATGAAACCCCCCTCTGGCGAATCCCCCTCCACCCTCTCTCGGCATCCCGCGAAACCCTCCCTTCGGCGAACCCCCCTCCACCCTCGCTCGGCCCCCATGAAACCCCACCCCCCGCCCCTCCATCCGACCCTCCCTCGATCCCTAGCGAACCCCCCTCCGGTGAACCCCCATCCGACCCTCCTTCGGCCCCCACGAAACCCCACCCCCCACCATCATTTTGACCCTCTCCCAGCCGAGTGCGAACCTCCTTCAGCCTCCTCATCACTATGCCCCCCATCCCCGGCCGCCCCTGCTCTCTCTCTTTTTTTCTCTTTTTCTCTCTTCTCTATCTTACTATCTTACTTTTATTTTATAGGTTACCTCAGTACCATCATCTTCCTCTAGCATCGTCGCCGACCATTAGAGCCCAAAGACTGGCATTTGATGGATGCTGCTGTCAGAGATCGGATATGGAAGGAGATATGGGTAAGTATGCGCATCGTAGTTATATTTATGTATTTTATTTGTTTACACTATACATATTTGATTAGAATAAATTTGTAACTGATTTTTAATAAATTTGTGCAGTAGAGGTATGACTTTTCTAATCATGAGAGGACTCGAGATGCCCGATTGAAGAAGATTGGAGAGTTGTACCAGGGTTACAAGGTCAAGCTCCACAGAAGATGGCTCGAGCACCGACGAGACACTTTAGAGGAGCTTATTCTCTGGATACAGGATTATCCTCTGAGTCAGTGGGAGAGGATGGTTAGACACTGGAGAAGCCAGAAGTTTAAGGTAAAATTTCTAATTTTTAAATTTTTCAATACACTTAAAATTTTATTTAAATATTTTTTAAATATTTATTATTTATTTGAATACTTATTAGGCTATCTTCCATCAGAACTGGGAGAACCGTGCAGTTTAGGAGTATACGCACACTCTAGGCTGCGAGTTTATGGCCAATCGTCTGCATAGAAAGGTAATTAATTCTAAATCTTATTAGATAAATTAAATTCATATTTTTTATCATCTTTTTGATAAATTTATTCTTTGTTATAGCTGATGGGAGATGGAGTGATGCCCAGCCGTAGCGAGATCTTTCGATCCAACTGCATGGACAAGATGGGCAAGCCGATAAATGCTGCGATCGGGCGTATTTTTATAAGTATTAAATATATTAGTATATATGATCAGTATTATAGTATTTTTTATAAAATTTTATTTTAATTTATAATTACAGGATTAGTTAGATGTGCTCGTGAGCGAGGGTCCGAATATCTTTGGGCCCCATGACCATCTGTCTTAGATCTTGGGGCCTGAGCACTCTGGGAGGATCCGATGCAGGCCCGGACACACGTCGATGAGCTACTGGTCCAAGGCGAGCATCTCCTCATAGACTTTCAATGTCATTAGCTGGAAGGAGCTTGAGGAGGCATTGGCATGGGTAGATCATGTTGTGACATGGGTAGATCAGACTAAGGAGCGCACATCTCATTTGGAGGGTATCGTGAGAGACATGATGTCGATGCTTAGCACGTATTTTAGAGTCACAGACTTTGAGGATATATTGGCCCACATTCCAACTCCAGCTCCGATTTTGGCTCCAAGTGATGACGATGATGATGATGATGTAGATTTAGGAGATTTTTGATGTATTTTATTTTTTTAAAAAATATTATAATAAATTTTATTCGATAATAAAATTTTAGCATTTTAGAATAATTTTTGTATTTATTATATTTTCTTGTATTATATATCTATATTTATTAGATAAAATATATAAAAAAATAAAAATTTTATTTTTTTAATTATTTAAGATCTATGGTAGCGATTTTATAACCGCTGCCATATCCGTGCCAACCACTTCCATAGGTTCGGTGCCAACCACTACACTAGACTTATGGCAGCGGTTAAGAAACCGCTGCTATAGATTACCTATGGCAGCGGTTATGTAACCGCTGCTATAGATATCCTATGGCAATGATTACATAACTGCTACAATAGATCAATCTATTACAGCAATTTATAAACTACTACAATAGACAATCTATGGCAGCGATTCTAACAACCGCTGCTATAGAGCTATGGCAATAGCCGTAGTGGCAGTGGTTAAAAAATCGCTGCCATAGCCTATGGCAGCGATTTTTTGAACTATGGTAGCGGTTACAAACCATTGTCATAGCCCTTTTTTATAGTGGTGATTGCTATTAAGTTTTTAGAGAGCCACCTTTCTCTTGCAGATAGGCGGGCCTTGGATGGAGAGGGCGCCCAACATCAGATAGCGAGTGCCTTCATATCGTTGGCCTTAATTAGCCATTGGCAAATTTTGTTGGGGCTACCTCCAAATTTTTACCTCTAGAACTGGTGGAGGTGAATGAAGAGCTCGGAAGATTCAAATACTATTTGGAGCAGGAGAATGTTGCCAATACCGATTTGGTTAAGAAAATTGATTGTTCTGAGAAGGCTCTTTTTGAGGCTCAGAAGATGATCGATCGATGAGATGATGAATTAAGTAGGGCTCATTGGAGGATCGAGGTCCTTGAGAGGCAAAGGTCTGAAGTTGAATGGGACTATCATCGGGCTCATGATGACATTAAATGCCTGAGGAGGATACTTGAGGAGAGGAGAGGCTCTTCACAAGAAATTCATCCTCCCTGAGGATCTGATAGACGGTCGAGTAAAAGGCCTAGATCTTCTAGCAAGGACCGTCATGAGGGAGAAGCATCTTGGAGGCCTGAAATTTTCTCATCTAGAAGAGGGGCTATGACTCAAGAACCTTCAGCTAAACTTCAGGCAATGAGAGAAAGACTCAATTGGTTAGAAAAAATTGAAAACATTTTCATCATCAAGGCTTGCAAACTGGGGTTTTACGTGGGCTTTAGTAGATGTAAGGAGATGTCTATGCCTCATCTTTCAGAGTGTGACATCGAGTTCTTATGTAAAGGCCGATCGGATGAGAGCTTAAGGTTTGTAATATGTGTTTGCCTTAGGGAATTCACAAGTGCATCTTATATCATAATGGAGATGAATAAGGTGGACTCAAGCATGCAGGTGGATGGAGTGGAAGTTAAAGAAGGTCCTTTCGAGATGGTCGTTGATGATTTTTGGATATACTTTTATTTATTTTCTTTTCTCATTTTATTTTGTAAGCCATATATGGTATTAAAGTCTATGAATGGAACTTCTTTTTTGCCAAAGTGATTTGCTTCTTCTTTTTGCATAATGCTCTGAGCCGTTTGGTTTTTGATTTAAACTATATTTTTATCATTTTCGATATATATGTCGGACAATTCAAAGGAATCCAAAAGGAATGGAATTGGAACCATCGTTCACGTGTCGACTGGGATGGCACATCTTCGCACATCCCTCCATAAATAGAGTAGAGCATGATTCTAGCCATCCATATTGATTTGTCATATCAATAGCAGAAGCCAAGTCTAATCCATGATTGCCATGTGTCTTAGTTGTATCGATCTCTATCTCCCACATTCAATGTTCGGATAAGATGAATCATTCGAATTTCTATCAATCCGATTCATATAAAAAGCTTGGACGAGACAAAAAGTTAGACTTTGTTGTTTTCTCTTTGTCATAGGTCTCTCGCCTATCATTCCTTTTCTCTCTTAAACTCCCATCTATCTTCTCCTTTCTATGGAAGATGGCTCGCTTTAGGATCTCAAGTTAGCTCCATTGGCCTTTTGATTAGAATTGATAGAGAGGGATCTGATACTAATCCACAGCCAGTTCCATATTCCTCCAGAGTTCCAATTCGAATTTTTGAAGCCAGAGGAACATGCTTGTTGTCCTCCTCCTAGTCAAATGACATATATGAGGAATGTTTCTGGGCTGGGCTGAGATTCCCTCTTCATCCCTTCTTCGTTGTCCTTTTCCACTATTTGAAAATATCATTCTATTCGATGGTGCCGAACTCATGGCGATATATTTGCGGCTTCACTATAGCATGCATTTTAGCTGGATTCGAGCCGACCGTTATCCTCTTCCATTATCACTTCATGGTCAAGAGCATCCTATTGCTCATGGTTGGTGGTACGTGACTCTCAGGAACAAGAAGAACGTTCCCCCGCTGATCTAAGGTGCTCCTTCAACAGTTCATGGCTGGAAAATATGATTTTTGTTTGTTTCCTACACTTTGGGCGAAGACTGGGATTTCGTCGATTAGGGAGAACCTCAAAAAACCTCATTGAAAGATCCACTACTTGGCCCATGCTTGAAGCGGGACCTAGATACCTTACATGGTTTCAAGATTCTCGAGTTGAAGGAACTCCTATCCGAGTAGATCGTATTCAACGTAGGCATTAGTCGATATAACTCTGTTGGTACGCATTTGCTTTTCATATTTATATTCTTTTAAGCTTTGAATCCAACGTCGATCAACTAATGCCTCAAATTGCAGGGAGGGATCAGAGTTTGTCGAAGGCTTCGGGCCTAAAGACTCATCGAAAGAGGAAGGTAGATGTGGCCGATGGTAGATCTACCCGTGCCTGAATTGAGCCTCTTCCAGCATGGCCACCCTTTGAGATCGAGGAGTCTGATCCTCATAACATTGAGGATTTCCAAATTGTGCAGGTTTCGTGCAATTCAGATCTCTTGGTTCTCGAGGGAAGCAACGAGACCCGAATGGAATGTTTGTTCAGTGAAGTTTTGAGTTTGCTAGGTCCCAACACCTCCGATTTCTTTCTAGAGGAGTAATCTAAGGGAGCAGGAGCTGGTGAAATTATGGTGGTCGGAACATTGTCTACCGAGGCCACCATGGCCTCTAGAATCACGTTGGCCGACACCTCCAAGGCTGCACTGGATGAGCCATGGGTTTTTGAGGCTGAGGGACTTCTGGGACTGCCCCAGCCAGAGTTGAGGTTCAGGGTTCTACTCTTGATGACTATGATTTAGTGTACAAGGCATTTTCTGATTTTCTTTATCTTGTTGATGCGTCCAAATTATTAGTTGAGCCCTTGAAGATGAGGAGGTGAAAGGCTCTAGACTATTTCATTCAGGAAAGCTAGAATTGTATGCCATCCTGCTTTATTTTATCTCTTTATTTTGAGACTTATTTGTCATTCACTTTGTGGAACACTTTGATGGCTCACCCATTACTTGAATGGTGTTGGTGCTGAATCTAGTTGACGTCGGATCAAGCTGGAGTGGAGGAGGATGAGATCGCCATCGATGACCTATAAAATAAAGTCCCATCTGAAGTCGATGGTGGTGGCTCTGGCAGGACCCTCCGATGGTCAAGTCAGCTCTTTTGGCCAACAAAAATAGAGCGCTCAGCAAATGAGAGGTGGGCTTAGAGTTTTAGAGGGAAGAGGAGAGCTTAGAGCTTAGAGTAAGCATATCTGGAGGGTCTCATTTTATAGGCAGAGTTTGATGGTGACAGCTGCAGCTGTCTAATGATGGGCCGCTCGAGGCTGCGTGGGGTTTGATGCGGAGAAGATGGTATCGTCAAGCCGATAGTGACAGCCACACCATCCGATAGTGGTAGGTCGCTCGAGGTCTGAAGGAGTCTGTCATGGAGGGAGGTGCCGCCTTTAGCATCACCTGTGGCAGACTGATGGTGATCGTTCATCCAGATTTAATAACCATGGCTTTGAGAAAGCAGGCATTAATTGGTGAACTTCGGCATACATCAATTCTAGAGGAGTTTGGACTCCTGAAAGAGTTCGGTTGAAGGAAAAGCTCGGAAGGAGTTCGGTCGAAGGAGAAGCTTGGAAGGAGTTCGGCTCCTGTAGGCGTTTGGCTGGAAGAGCATGGAAGAAGTTTGGCTCTCATGGGCATCCGACTGGAGCTCGGCCACTGAGGAGTTCGGCAGGCTGAAGAAGTTTGGCTAAGACCCGACCGTTGGAGAGTTTGGAAGGAGCTCGACCGTTGAGGAGTTCGACCAGCTGAAGGAGTTTGGCTAAGACTCATCCGTTGAAGCTCTTCCATGGCTACCGATTGCATTAGACTGAGCATTGAACTGGACTTCGATAGGAGCAGAGTTTATCCCCAATAGAAGTCTCCTCCACTCTCGAGTTTGAAACTCGAAGGAAAGGAGTGCAAAAAGGATGACTGTCGAAGTTCTCTTCTAGGCTCTGTGATGGTTCAGGTTGAAGCTCGGGGGAGATCTCATCTCCAGCCAAAGTTGATGTTGAAGTTGAAGCCCAGGGGAGATCTCATCCTCAGCTGAGGTTGAAGTAGATCTCGTCTCATACGGTCGAGATTGGAGGTTGAGCTCCTCGGGGGCGATATTGTCTCCAACAATCGAGGCTGACTCGGAGGAGATCTTATCTCCTATAGCCGAGATTGACTCATGAGAGATCTTATCTCCTATAGCTGATGTTGAAGCTCGGGGAAGATCTTATCTCCTACAATTGAGGTTGACTCGGTCGCTCGGAAGAGATCTTATCTCTAGCCGAGGTTATCATGGATGCTTGGAAGAGATCTTATTACTCGAAAGAGATCTTATCTGTAGCCGAGATTGACACGGTCGCTCGGGAGAGATCTTATCTCTGGCTGAGGTTGACACGGATGCTCGAGAGAGATCTTAACTCTAGCCGAGGTTGTCTCGATTGCTCGAAAGAGATCTTATCTCTGATCGAGGTTGTCTCGGGCGCTCAGAAGAGATCTTATCTCTAGCCGAGGTTGTCTCGATTGCTTGGGAGAGATCTTATCTCTAGCCGAGGTTGATGCGGTCGCTCGAAAGAGATCTTATCTCTTGTAGTTGAGGTTGAAGCTCGGGGGAGATCTTATCTCCTGCAGTCGAGGTTGACTCGATCGCTCGGGGAGAAATCTTATCTCTAGCCGAGGTTGTCATGGATGCTCGGAAGAGATCTTATCTCTAGCCAAGGTTGATGTGGTTGCTCGGGTCTTATCTCTTATAGCTGAGGTTGAAGCTCGGGGAAGATCTTATCTCCTATAGTCGAGGTTGACTCTATCACTCGGGAGAGATCTTATCTCTAGTCGAGGTTATCATGGGTGCTCGGGAGAGATCTTATCTCTAGCCGAGGTTGTCTCAGGCACTCGAGAGAGAATCTTATCTCTAGCTGAGGTTGACACGGTCGCTTTGGGAGAGATCTTATCTCTGGTCGAGGTTTGACACGAGCACTCGGGAGAGATCTTATTTCTAGCCGAGGTTATCTCGGTCGCTCATGAGAGATCTTATCTCTGGCTGAGGTTGTCTCGGACACTCAGGAGAGATCTTATCTTTAGCCATGGTTGACATGGTCGCTTGAAAGAGATCTTATCTCTGGCCGAGGTTGGCATAGACTTTGAGGCCCGGTCTTCAACTTTGCTCATGTTAGGATGAGGTTCTCCTCCTGTTCTTAATGGGCTATGGGGGTACATAAGGGCCGTTGTCAGGGCCTCTCCCTCCATTCCATTCTAAATGAACGAGGTCTTTTTGACTTTGCTTGCGTTAGGATGAGGTTCTCCTCCTGTTCCTAACGGATTGTGGGGGCACATAAGGGCCATTGTTAGGGCCTCTCCCTCCATCCCATTCTAAAATGAACGAGGCCTTCGACTTTGCTCGTATTAGGATAAGGTTCTCCTTCTATTTCTAACGAACTGTGGGGGCACATAAGGGCCATTGTTAGGGCCTCTCCCTCCATCCCATTCTAAATGAATGAGGTCTTTGACTTTGCTCGTGTTAGGACGAGGTTCTCCTTCTGTTCTTAACGAACTGTGGGGGCACATAAGGGCCGTTGTCAGAGCCTCTTCTCCCATCTCGTTCTAAATGAATGTGGCCTTCGACTTTGTCTCGCGTTAGGATGAGGTTCTCCTCCTATTCCTAATGGGCTATGGGGTACATAAGGGCCGTTGTCTGGGCCTCTTCCTCCATCTCATCTAAAATAAACGAGGTCTTCGACTTTGCTCACGTTAGGATGAGGTTCTCCTTTGTTCCTAAGGACATCTCTTGCAGCTCAGGTTGTTATGGATGCTCGGGGGAGATCTTATCTCCTACAATCGAGGTTGGCCTAGATTCTTGAGGAAAATCTTATCTTCTGCGTCGAGGTTGTTGCAAATGCTCGGGGGAGATCTTATCTCTTGCGGTCGAGGTTGTTTGTGGGCACTTGGGGGAGATCTTATCTCCTGCAGCCGAGGTTGTTGCAGGCGCTCGGGGAGATCTTATCTCCTGCAGTCAAGGTTGTTGCAGGTACTCAGGGAAGATCTTATCTCCTGCAGTCGAGGTTGGCCCGGACCCTCAAGGAAGATCTTATCTCCTATGGCCGAGGTTGTTGCGGGCGCTCGAAGGAGATCTTATCTCCTATGGTCAAGGTTGTTGCAGACACTCGAAAGAGATCTTATCTCTTGCAGTCGAGGTTGGCTCGGACCCTCGAGAGAGATCTTATCTCCTACGATCGTGGTTGTTGAGGGTACTACTTCAGGCTGGCGTCTGAGAAATCGATCCAGTTGGCCTCTCCTGATGAGCTCCTCGATTTTATCTCGGAGCTTAATGCATTCTTCAGTGTCGTGGCCGTGGTTGCGATGATAGAGGTAGAACTCATTGGGATTGTGCTTGCTGGGGTGGGAATGCATCCTCTCCAATCTTGGAAGTTGTTCCCTAATTTCCATCAGCACTTAGGCTTTCGGAGCATTAAAGGAGGGCATAATTACGAAATCTTCGTTGGGAAGAACCTCGGAGCTGGGGAGTACCTCGGTGGGCCCTTCTGTCGGGGCTTCCCCGCTCCTGAGCCCGAGGGGGAGTTCGGACTCGTTTGTGCCCAGAAGGAGTTCGAAAATGCGGTCAAGCTTCACTCAGCTTCTCTTCATCGTCCTTGGCCTTGAAGGCCTCTTCAGCTCGGGCATAACCTTCGGCCCGAGCCAACAGATCGACGAAGTCCCTAGGATACTTCTTCTCTAGGGAGAACAGCAAGTCATTCTTCTGAAGGCCACCCTTGAGAGTGGCCATGGTGATCGACTGGTCCAGGTTCCGGACCTCCAATGCCGTGGCGTTAAATTGGGTGACATTAGCCCGATTAGATTCTCCCTATTTCTGCTTGACATTCATCAGAGAATTCGAATGTCGGCGCGGACGTCGGCTGCTGATGAAGTGAGCCATGAATTGATGGCTCATCTAGTCAAAAGAAAAGATCGTACTCGGCTTCAATACCGAGTACCAGTTTCTCGCTGCTCCCTTTAAGGTAGATGGAAATGTTCGGCACAGTATGGTGTTTGAAGCACCATGGAGTAGCATCATGGTTCGGAAGGCCTCTAGATGATCAACTGGATCAGAAGTTCCATCGTAGCTTTTGAATTGAGGGAGCTCGAAGTTCGGCGAGACAGACTCTTGCATAATTTGGGAGGAGGAAGGAGGATCGGTACGGATGTCGTCAAGGTGAGTCGGGGCGACGTGGCCGAGCTCCTCAATCCGTCGGTCCATCTTCTGTAGTCTATAATCAAGGATATCATCTTGGTTGCAGATTTTGGGGGGCTTCCCACTACAAATGGGGAAGGTCTCCTCCAGAGGAGAACTATGATCCGAACATGGGTCCTCTGCTTTTCGTTTCTCCTTTCCAGGGGTGAAGGGTACGCTAGTCTGAGTACTTTTTCTTAGGGCCAGTTTTCGACATCCCGATGGTGGGTTTTCTGATGGAGTCACCATCGGAGGCCGTTGCATGGCCTGCATCACCTCGGTGAGGCCACGAACCTGTTGGACCAGCAGGTTGAACTGCTCCACATCTATTATGGGTGCAGGTGGAATTCGAGTTGTCGGGATTGAAGTGGGAGTAGATAGATTTGGCGTGGAGGCCACCGATCGCCGAGTCGAAGCTCTCCTGGGAGGCATTCTTTTTCGGAAAAGAACTCTAGAGAGGAAGAAGAGAGATCTCCAGAGAGGGAAGAGAGAAATTATCACTGAGCACTCCTTTAAGAACAAGGAAACCTCAGTGGCAGAGGGCCCTCCTTCTAGCGCCAATCTATTGGTGCCGAATCTGATTGACGCCAGATCGAGCTGGAGTGGAGGAGGATGAGGTCACCATCGATGACTTGCAAATTAAAGTTCCAATCGAAGTCGGTGGTGGTGGCTCCGGTAGGACCCTCCGATGGTCAAGTCAGCTCTTCTGACCAACAAAAATGGAGTACTCAACAAATGAGAGGTGAGCTTCGAGTTTTAGAGGGGAGAGGAGAGCTTAGAGCTTAGAGTAAGCATATCTAGAGGGTCCCTTTTTATAGGCAGAGCTTGATGGTGACAACTGTAGCTGCCTGATGGTGGGCTGCTCAAGGCTGCATGGGGTTTGGAGTGGAGAGGATGGTATCGTCAGATCGATAGTGATAGCCATACCGTCTGATAATGGTGGGCCGCTCGAGGTCTGGCGGAGTCTATCATAGAGGCGAGATGCTATCTATAGCATCGTCTGTGGCAGACTGATGGTGACTGTTCGTCCTGATTTAATAGTCATGGCTCTGAGAAAGTAGGCATTAATTGATGGACTTTGGTATGTATCAATTCCAGAGGAGTTCAGACTTCTGGAAGAGTTCGACCGAAGGAGAAGCTCGGAAGGAGTTCGGCTCCTATAGGAGTTCGATCAAAGGGGAAGCTTGGAAGGAGTTCGGCTCCTGTAGACGTCTGGTTGGAAGAGCACGGAGGAAGTTCGGCTCTCGTGGGCGTTCGATTGAAGCTCGATCGTTGAAGAGTTTGGCAGGCTGAAGAAGTTCAGCTAAGATCCGACCGCTGGGAAGTTCAGAAGGAGCTTGACTGCTTAAGAGTTTGGCAAAAGCTCGACCGCTGAGGAGTTTGGTCAACTGAAGGAGTTCGGCTAAGACTCGTCCATCGAAGCTCTTCCATGGCTATTGATTGCATTAGGTTGAGCATCGAACTGGACTTCGGCAGGAGTGAGGTTTATCCCGAACCTTGATCGTAGGAGATAAGATCTCCTCCGAGGATCCAGGCCAACCTCAACTGTAGGAGATAAGATCTCCTCCGAGTGCCCACAACAATCTCGACCGTAGGAGATAAGATCTCCCTCGAGGGTCCGGGTCAATCTCGGCTGCAGGAGATAAGATCTCTCCTGAGCGCCCGCAACAACCTCGACCGTAGGAGATAAGATCTCCCCCAAGGGTCCAGACCAACCTCGACTGTAGGAGATAAAATCTCCTCCGAGCACCCACAACAACCTGAGCTGCAGGAGATGCCCATTAGGAATAGAAGGAGAACCTCGGCCTAATGTGAGTAAGGTCGAAGGCCTCGTTCATTTAGAACGGGATGGGGGAGAGGCCTAACAATAGCCCTTATGTGCCCCCACAGTCCGTTAGGAATAGGAGGAGAACCTCAGCCTAATGCGAGCAAAGTCGAAGGCCTCATTCATTTAGAATGGGATGGGGGAGAGGCCCTGACAACGGTGAAGAAAAATCCTGATTTTTCAGATCAGGTTCGTTCGGATCTGATCGGATCAAGAGATATATTTCAAAACTTTTTTCTTTGATCCAAATTTGATCTGAGATATTTTAGATTTAATTTTTATTATTCTAATAATTAAAATAAAATATAGATAAATTAAATTAGATTTAATTTACCTTGATGTAAGGTAATCCTATTATCCGTTGATGATCCTGTAAGCAGCGAAAGGTTCTGGATCTAGCCATGCAAGTACCTAGCCTTTATCGGTATCCACTCAGACTGGATCTGGAGATCCTCTTCTTCTCTATCATGTCTCCAAAAATTAGATCTGAATCTGATTTGGAGGATCTTCAAAATACCTTTCGAAGATCAGCAGTTGTCCTTTGCAGCAGCGCAGCCTTCTAGCTTTCTGTCGCCTTTCTCTCATCTGGATTGCACCAACTTGGATCCCAAACTCCTTTGGGCATGGAGAGGAGAGGGAGAAGATGGACTTGGCATGGAGGAGGAGAGGAGAGGCAGCCTTGGGGCATGGGAATTTTCAATTCTTTGAGTTGGGCGCAGGGTCTTATTTATAGACTATGCATGATCCAACTCCTCTTCTTCCCAACCAATCACAACCCTTTGTGAAATCAGATCTAAATCTGATTGGTGGGAATAGAGTCCCTTGGATTCCTCCTTAGATGGTGCCTAAGACCAGTCAAACTTGGTTCTTAGGAGAAGTCTAATCGAATCCAAAAAGGAGATGGAGTCCCTATCCAACAGGGACTCCTGGGCGCCTCCAGCTTGGGCACACGCCAAGGGTGGCGTGCGCCCTCCTCCTTGCCAGGTTCTGGTAGGGGGACAAGCCCCCACCAGCTCTCCAATAGGTGCGTGACACATGGACAGAAGTCAAAGTGTCAATGGTCAACATTTGACCAGTCAAAGGTCAACTTTTGACCAAAGTCAAAGGACGAGAAATGGCAGGTGACCAAAAATGGCAGGTATTGTCTTACAAAATAAGACAACCCTTTTCTGACCTGGACAAGGCTCCAGTCAGACCAAGTGAAGGCCTTGATCGAGCACAAACTCCTTTGGCTCAGTCAGGACAACTATTTATGATAGTAAAAGAAGAACGTTAGGTTCAATCGAGTGCTAGCACGATTTCCTTGAACCTAATTGAATCTCATTCAGATCAATTGAACTAGATCAGTTCAATTGATGATCACCAGATTCAAACCCTTGTTTGTGTGACCCAGTTAGGTTCAGTTCTGTATGGTAATGGGATATGTCATGATCTCTATCATCGACATCATCAAAACTCCTTTCGATGGATCAGAACTCTTCTGATTCGAACAGCTAGAATGATCGATCATCTAAATCATTCTAATTGCTCCCAAAATCCACCAGTGACACCTAGCAGTATATGGTGGCAACCCATCAGAGCTGAATGCGAACCTCTTGGTGCAGCTACCTGTGTGATTAAGTTCTTCTATCTTGAGCCCCGATCAGATTAGGGTTAAGGTGAACTCGTCAAACCCTAGTCTCTGTCATATGATGTAATCATTCGATTCAAGTCCGATGTGAAAACCTAAATAGAAACTCTTTCTATTATTTCACTCTGCCATGGCCATGGGCTTCTGGACTTGATTCTCATGATCATCATAGGGCTGCTCCTCTACCACCGAGGTAGATAGATTCCATCTTGATGCAATCCAGTTCCTACAATGAACATGCTATAGCCAACATACACCTCAGGGATTCCGATATGGCTAGGAGATCGAGTTATGGTGTAGTCAAACTATAACACCCTCAAGGTGAACTGTCGATGCACCTCAGGTCAAAGAACCAGACACACCACTGCAGCATCGAGTCAGTCATTGACGAGAAGGTAGACTTCCTAATGACTACTCGAGGTGGTCACGCTCAGTGCCCTCGTTCTCTAACGAGTACCTGTACTCTCGCTCCGGTGTCTCCACACCGTAGACTCAAGACTCATCTACTAAAGAGAAGCGATTGTACACCAACCTTCCGGATCAATCACCATCCTCGTGATGATCCTATGGTCGGGAGCATTTTATGAGTTAATAATGATTATTCATGTCTTAAATTTTCAACTCTTGAAAATATGAATTATCATTACCATTAACTCAAAGGATGTATCACAGACACTAAATACACATATGTGATAGAAAATAACCCATTTTATTGATTATAGTCAAAATTATAATTTTGCCCCTAGAAGTGTATTACAAGTGTCAGCCAATTCTGGCTTCTAGGGCACATATATCTAACAATCTCCCACTTGTCCTAAAGCCAATTGGCTACAAGTCTAAGTCCCATCTTCTCAAGGTGGGCTTCGATCTTCTGCTGGCCCAACGGCTTTGTAAGTGGGTCTGCCACATTATCTGTGGAGTTGACTCTCTTGACCTCGACGTAACCCTTCTCGAGGTAATCGCGGATGAGGTGGTATCGCCGCTCAATGTGCTTGGATTTCTGGTGAGACCTCGGCTCCTTAGCAAGGGCTATGGCGCCATTGTTGTCGCAGTATAGAGGAATGGCATCTGATGGCATTACTCCAATTTCTGCAGCAAACTTCTTGTACCAGAATGCTTCCTTCGCAGCCTCTGATGCAGCGATATATTCTGCTTCCATGGTGGAATCTGCTATCACGTTTGCTTGGAACTCTTCCAGCTGACAGCACCACCATTGCACACAAACAGACTCCCAGATGTCGACTTTCGATCATCTATATCGGACATGAAATCCGAGTCTGTGTATCCCTGGACTTGGAGTTCTCCGTTACCAAAGACCAACATCATATCCTTAGTTCTTCTCAAGTACTTAAGGATACATTTCACAGAAGTCCAGTGTTCTTCACCTGGATTTGACTGATATCTGCTTGTGACACTCACAGCATGGGCTATATCAGGTCGTGTACATAGCATGGCATACATGAGGCTCCCTATTGCAGAAGCATAAGGGATCTTGCTCATGCGTTCTATTTCCTCAGGTGTGCTAGGGCACATCTTCTTGGAAAGATGAATACCATGTCTGAAGGGTATTAATCCCCTCTTAGAGTTTTCCATACTAAACCTCTTTAGTACTTCCTCTATGTACATCTTCTGTGAAAGTCCTAGCATCCTATTCGGTCTATCCCTATAGACCTTAATTCCTAGAATAAAGGATGCTTCACCTAGGTCTTTCATGGAGAATTCCTTGGACAACCATAATTTGACTGTCGTCAACATGGGAATATCATTCCCAATAAGGAGGATGTCATCCACGTACAATACGAGGAAGACAACAGCGCTCCCACTGACCTTTTTGAAGACACATGGTTCCTCTTCATTTTTGATGAAACCAAATATTTTGATCACATCATTGAAACGAGTGTTCCAGCTCCGAGATGCTTGCTTAAGTCCATATATGGACCTTTGCAGCTTGCAAACCTTGTGATCAGTATCACTGGATGTGAAACCTAGCGGCTGTTCCATATAGATATCTTCCTCAAGATATCCATTTAAGAATGCCGTTTTCACGTCCATTTGCCATATTTCATAATCGAAATAGGCTGCAACGGCAAGCAATGTGCGGATGGATTTTAGCATAGCCACTGGGGAAAAGGTATCCTGATAGTCAATGCCTTCGCGTTGACTATAACCTTTTGCCACTAGTCTAGCCTTGAATGTCTCCACATTTCCCATCTGCACCAATCTTTCTCTTGAAGATCCATTTACACCCAATAGGTACTATACCTTCTGGTGGATCTACCAAGGTCCAGACTTGGTTTGAGTGCATCGAGTCAATTTCTGACTGCATTGCCTCTAGCCATTTCTCGGAGTCGATATCTGATATCGCCTCGTTGTAGGTTTTGGGATCATCACCATGAGCACCATTACCTATGAGGAACATTTTCTCTACTTCCTCTGAAATAATACCTAAGTATCTTTCAGGGGGATGGAAAACTCTTTTCGATCTACGAGGTGGAGGAGGTAGTGTTCTTATTGGCTCAACCTGATTTGGTTCCAATTGGTCCTTAGCTCGTTGTACTTGTGAGACTTTCTCATCAAGCTTAATCTGCTTTCCAATGCCGCTATCTTGAATAAACTATTTTTCAAGAAAGATGGCATGTCGACTCACAATCACATTGTGGTCTTCTGGAATGTAGAAATAGTATCCTAATGACTCTTTAGGATATCCTATGAATCGAGCTCTGAAGGACCTAAACTCTAACTTGTCCGCTTGTTGTCTTTTGACATGAGCCGGACAACCCCAAATTCTGAGATGACTCAGACTTGGTTTCTTACCGTGCCATATCTCATACGGTGTGGTAGGAATGGTTTTAGAGGAAACCCTATTCAGTAGATAAATTGAAGTTAACAATGAGTGTCCCCAAAGAAAATCAGGAAGGTCTGTGAAGCTCATCATGGATCGGACCATATCCAATAGAGTCCGATTTCTCCATTCTGAAACCCCGTTGAGTTGAGGTGTTCCTGGTGGAGTCCATTGAGAGACTATGCCATTTTTCTTGAGATAGTCTAGGAAATTTCGGCTAAGGTATTCACCTCCTCGATCTGATCGAAGAACCTTAATGGGTTTTTCAGTTTATTTTTCTACTTCATGTCTGAATTCTTTGAACTTTTCAAAAGCTTCAGACTTGTGTCTCATAAGATACACATACCCATACCTAGATAGATCATCGGTAAAGGTAATGAAGTAGACAAAATTGCCTCTAGCCGGCACATCAAATGGGCCGCACACATCAGTATGTACTAGGGCAAGACGATCTGTGGCCCTTTCCCCATGTCCTACAAAAGGGAGTTTAGTCATTTTGCCTTGAAGACAAGATTCACAAGTTGGATATGACTCGAAAGTCAATGGACTCAATAGCCCATTTTTCTCCAATTTGTTGATCCTATCTTCTGCTATATGACCTAATCTCAGGTGCCATAGATATCTATCGTTTGGACTATCCCTAGGTCGTTTGGCATTCACGTTTTGCTCGATAGTTAGAATAGGATACATCAATATGTAGCTGATAAAGACCGTTAATAAGGAAAACCATTTGCAATTTTATTTCTTTCATAAAGAATGTTACAATGGTCCTTAAAGAAGGTAATCACATAGCCTTCTAGTGCTAAGCATGAAATAGAAATCAAATTCCTGCTAGCTGCAGGCACATAATAACAGTCTTTCAAAACTAAGTCTAAACCAGATGGTAATCGAAGAGGGTATGTTCCCACCACCACTGCAGCAACTCTTGCTCCATTACCGATGCGTAGGATCATGTCTCCATCCCTCAGCCTCCTGCTATCCTCAAGACCCTGCATGGAAGTGCACAGATGAGCACTAGAACCAGAGTCAAGCACCCAACTGGATGCAGAAGAAATTCATAAGGTTAGACTCAATAACGAGCATACCTCCAGAAGGACCTTCCTTCTTGTTCTTCAGGGTGGCCAGGTAAGTAGGGCAGTTCCGCTTCCAAGTGGCCGTCGCTGTTGCAATGGAAATACTTTTCTTTGACATCGGCCTTCTTCTTCGGCTCTGCCTTCTTCTTTCTTCCTTCCATCTTCTGCTTTTTTGCAGACTTCTTTTTCTTTCCATAAGACTTTCTTTTGGAAGAAGTCCGTTCCATAGCAAGAACTGAGCCTTTAGAACCTTTCATAGAAAGCTCAGCGGTAACCAGCATGTTCATTAATTCGGCCAAGGAATTTTGAAGTTTATGCATGTGGTAATTCATGATGAATTGCCCATATGCATCAGTCAAGGATTGCAGAATAATATCATTCTGCAGATCCAAGTCTAACTTCACACCGAGCTTCTCAAGCTCTTCCAAGTCCTTGATCATCATCAGACAGTGATCTTGGACTGACTGCCCATCATGCATCTTAGCCTTAAAAAGTCATTTCGTGACTTGATATTTGGCTGCGCGACTCTGTTCACCAAACATCTCTTGTAGGTGAGCCAACATTTGGCGAGCAGTCCTGATATCTTCATGTTGGCGCTGGAGCTCATCAGACATCGAGCCCAACATGTAATATCTGGCCTTATTATCTTCGTCTATCCATTTTTTTAGAGATGCTCTCTGTTCAGTGGATGGATGGGCTGGTAAGGTGGGAGGGTCCTGATCCAATACATGGGTTAACTTCTCGAAACCCAAAATAATTTTTGTAGTTCCTGAGCCAATCTTTATAATTGGGTCCGGTCAGTCTATGTGTGTCCAAGGATACGTGCTAATGGGATTGGACGCAGACATTTTTCCTGTAGAGAGTCAAAGATTCTAGTTAGATACTGTAATTATGACTTGACCAATTTATTTAGAAATTTTATTTTTAAATAAATTAGCTCCCACTATTTTCTCGGATCCCTACACTCCCTCTGTAGAGATGCGAAAATCTCCATGATTAATGATTTCTAGTGGGTGGTGCAGTCTCACCAACTGTCTCATCACCTCACCTAACAGTTATTGATGATGGGTTAGCCAATGAGTGAACAACTCTTGTTCAATGATTCTCTAATCATGGTGCACCCAAACTTGGTCTCTAATTCATGAATCTCACCATATCCAAAATATTGATCCACTCCTTAGTTAAGTCAGACCCACCATTTGCATAGACTGGATTCCTAATTGAGTCTCTCACCATATCCAAAATATTGAGCCCAACTCATCCTCCAGCCCATAGCATCCAATGCCTAATAGACATGGTTGCATCTTTTCGGTGCAACTGAGCCACTGTATCCAGCCGAGAACAATCAACCCTGGGAAGGGCCCGCACATCTACAATGGTGGAAGACCTCAGACTTAATCTTTTCTTAGGAAGAATTGATTCAGGTCTCATTAAACTAGACTTATCATAGTCATAACAATTATGACTAACCTAGTGGCATGGGTTAGCTCGGATTATTGACCACCTCAGATCAGAACTGAGTCAACAGATATGGCCAGGTAAGTGAGATCGATGGAAGGGATATGCCATTAACTCATACAAGAACGCATTCAGGTCGAGTAGCTCCCAATTAAAAATCAGTCGATCGTATGTGCCAAACTTACCTTAGACACCAAATTGTTGAGCCAGAACCAATTGGGTTAGCCTACAATCCAGACTCTAACCTCTGAGCCTAATTAGGTCTTGCTTGATCGTGACTCGATCTTGACCCAGACTTAATCCTATTAGGCTGGTCAATTTAAGCATTGTTGATCCCATCTAACCAACTCTTGATTCGGTTTGATCAACCGCTTAGACCTAATTGAGCTACCCAAGCCCGAACCCAGTATTATGAATATGTCTTAGATCTAAAATTCTTAATTTTAGATCTAATTAATATTTCATAATCTTAATTTTTAATTAAGTAGGGTTCATAAATAAAATATGCACAATAAATCCTAGGGTTTCAGGATCTAGGATTTTGCAGAAAGTAAGTTTTGGATTTTTGATTAAGGACGAACGCGCAGCACCCCTACACATCATAAGAACACCCCATCGGATGGAAGAGAGGGCCTTTAAACCCTTCTTCATTCTTATGATCGGACGGCCAAGAGGAACGCCTTAATCAGGAAATATGTAATACTACAAAATAGTTTTAGATCTATATCATATATCTCATATACAAATTAGATCTAATCATGGCATATTTTGCATACATCTCATGTATCGAATCATGCATATTTTTCAGATCTAAATTATCTCATAATAATCTAAAAAATTAGATTTAAATTGATCTTATCAAAATAAACTCTAATCTAGACAACTATGTAGAACTATTCTACAACTAGTCTAGACATGCATCAATCATATCTCATATGATGTTAAAATTAAATAATTTTTATTTGCTATTTTTTAGATATTATTATAATAATTATAATATCAAAAAATAGTAAATAAATAGATCTAAAATATGATTTAATCAAATTAAATTATAAACATGCAAGACTATTCTATAGAACTATTCTATTTTAGAACTAGTCATGCATATTTTCTAATCTTAGATCCAAATCATTTAATTTTAATTTTTTCTAATTTTAGATCTGATCACATCTCATGTGACATCTAAAATCACTTATTTTTTAATTAAAATAAATTTAAAATTAGATCTAAATACTTTAGAAACCTTGGCTCTGATACCAGTTGAAAGAAAATTCTGATTTTTCAGACCAGGTTCGTTCAGATCTGATCGGATCAAGAGATATATTTCAAAAATTTTTTCTTTGATCCAAATTCAGATCTAGAATATTTTCAGATCTAATTTTTATTATTTTAATAATTAAAATAAAATATAGATAAATTAAATCAAATTTAATTTATCTTGATGTAGGGTAATCCTATTACCCAGTTGATGATCCTATAAGCAGCGGAAGGTTCTGGATCTAGCCACGCAAGTGCCTGGCCTCTACCGGTATCCACTCGAGCTGGATCTGGAGATCCTCTTCTTCTCTATCATATCTCCAAAAATTAGATCTGAATCTGATTTGGAGGATCTTCAAAATAGCTTTCGAAGATCAGCAGTTGTCCTTTGCAGCAGCGCAGCCTTCTAGCTTTCTGTCGCCTTTCTCTCATCTAGATTGCACCAACTTAGATCCCAAACTTCTTTGGGCATGGAGAGGAGAGGGAGAAGATGGAACTTGGCATGGAGGAGGAAGGAGAGGCAGCCTTGGGGCATGGAGAATTTTTCAATGCTTTTGAGTTGGGCGCAGGGTCTTATTTATAGACTATGCGTGATCCAACTCCTCTTCTTCCCAACCAATCACAACCCTTTGTGAAATCAGATCTAAATCTGATTGGTGGGAATAGAGTCCCTTGGATTCATCCTTAGATGGTGCCTAAGACCAGTCAAAGTTGGTTCTTAGGAGAAGTCTAATCAGAATCCAAAAAGGAGATGGAGTCCCTGTCCAATAGGGACTCCTGGGCGCCTCAAGCTTGGGCACACGCCACCCTTGGCGTGCGCCCTCCTCCTTGCCAGGTTTCTGGCAGGGGACAAGCCCCCACCAGCTCTCCAATAGGTGCATGACATGTGGACAGAAGTCAAAGTGTCAATGGTCAACATTTGACCAGTCAAAGGTCAACTTTTGACCAAAGTCAAAGGACGAGAAATGGCAGGTGACCAAAAATGGTAGGTATTGTCTTACAAAATAAGACAACCCTTTTCTGACCTGGACAGGCTCCAGTCAGACCAAGTGAAGGCCTCTGATCGAGCACAAACTCCTTTGGCTCAGTCAGGACAACTATTTATGATAGTAAAAGAAGAACGTTAGGTTCAATCGAGTGCTAGCACGATTTTCTTGAACCTAATTGAATCTCATTCAGATCAATTGAACTGGATCAGTTCAATTGATGATCACCAGATTCAAACCCTTATTTGTGTGATCCAGTTAGGTTCAGTTCTGTATGGTAATGGGATATGTCATGATCTCTATCATCGACATCATCGAAACTCCTTTCGATGGATCAGAACTCTTCTGATTCGAACAGCTAGAATGATCGATCATCTAAATCATTCTAATTGCTCCCAAAATCCACCAGTGACACCTAGCAGTATATGGTGGCAACCCATCAGAGCTGAATGCGAACCTCTTGGTGCAGCTACCTGTGTGATTAAGTTCTTCTATCTTGAGCCCCGATCAGATTAGGGTTAAGGTGAACTCGTCAAACCCTAGTTTCTGTCATATGATGTAATCATTCGATTCAAGTCCGATGTGAAAATCTAAATAGAAACTCTTTCTATTATTTCACTCTGCCATGGCCATGGGCTTCTGGACTTGATTCTCATGATCATCATAGGGCTGCTCCTCTACCACCGAGGTAGATAGATTCCATCTTGATGCAATCCAGTTCCTACAATGAACATGCTATAGCCAACATACACCTCAGGGTTCCATATGGCTAGGAGATCGAGTTATGGTGTAGTCAAACTATAACACCCTCAAGGTGAACTGCCGATGCACCTCAGGTCAAAGAACCAGACACACCACTGCAGCATCGAGTCAGTCATTGACGAGAAGGTAGACTTCCTAATGACTACTCGAGGTGGTCACGCTCAGTGCCCTCGTTCTCTAACGAGTATCTGTACTCTTACTTCGGTGTCTCCACACCGTAGACTCAGGACTCATCTACTAAAGAGAAGCGATTATACACCAACCTTTCGGATCAATCACCATCCTTATGATGATCCTATGGTCGGAAGCATTTTATGAGTTAATAATGATTATTCATGTCTTAAATTTTCAACTCTTAAAAATATGAATTATCATTACCATTAACTCAAAGGATGTATCACAAACACTAAATACACATATGTGATAGAAAATAATCCATTTTATTGATTATAGTCAAAATTACAATTTTGCTCCTAGAAGTGTATTACAAGTGTCAGCCAATTCTGGCTTCTAGGGCACATATATCTAACAAACGACCCTTACGTGCCTCCACAGTCTGTTAGGATAGAAGGAGAACCTCATCCTAACGCAAGCAAAATCGAAGGCCTCATTCATTTAGATTGGGATGGGGGAGAGGCCCTGATAATGGCCCTTATGTGCCCCCACAGCCTATTAGAAATAGGAGGAGATCCTCATCCTAACACGAGCAAAGTTGAAGGCCTTGTTCATTTAGAATGGGATGGGGGGAGAGGCCCTGACAACAGCCCTTATGTACCCCCACAGTCCATTAAGAATAGGAGGAGAACCTCGTCCTAACACGAGCAAAGTCGAAGGCCTCGTTCATTTAGAATGGGATGGGGAGAGGCTCTGACAACGGCCCTTATGTGTCCCCATAGCCCATTAGGAACGGGAGGAGAACCTCATCCTAACGCGAGCAAAGTCAAAGACCTTGTTCATTTAGAACAGGATGGGGGAGAGGCCCTGACAACAGTCCTTATGTGCTCCACAGCTCGTTAGGAATAGGAGGAGAACCTCGTCCTAACATGAGCAAAGTCGAAGATCGGGCCTCAAAGTCTATGCCAACCTCGGTCAGAGTTAAGATCTCTTCCGAGCGACCACCTCAACCTCGGCTAGAGATAAGATCTCTCCCGAGTGCCCAAGACAACCTTGGCCAGAGATAAGATTTCTTCCGAGCGATCGAGACAACCTCGGCTAGAGATAAGATCTCTTTCGAGCTCCCGTGTCAACCTCGGCTAGAGATAAGATCTCTCCCGGGCGACCATATCAACCTCGGCTAGAGATAAGATCTCTTCCGAGCATCCGAGACAACCTCGGCTAAAGATAAAATCTCTTTTGAGCGCCCGTGACGACCTCGACTAGAGATAATATCTCTCCCGAGTGATCGAGTCAACCTCGGCTATAGGAGATAAGATCTCCACCGAATTTCAACCTCAGCTACAAGAGATAAGATCTCTTTCGAGCGACCACATCAACCTCGGCTAGAGATAAGATCTCTCCTGAGTGATCGAGTCAACCTCGACTACAAGAGATAAGATCTCCCCCGAGCTTCAACCTCAGCTGCAAGAGATAAGATCTCTCCCGAGCGACTGCATCAACCTCGATTAGAGATAAGATCTCTCCCGAGCGCCCGAGACAACCTCGACTAGAGATAAGATCTCTCTTGAGCGACCGTGTCAACCTTAATTGGAGATGAGATCTTTCCTGAGCTTCAACTTCAACTTTGGTTGGAGATGAGATCTCCCCTGAGCTTCAACTTAAACCGATGTAGAGCCCTGAAGAGGACTTCGATAGTCTCTTTTTTTGTACTCCCTTCCTTTGCGTTTCAAACTTGTGAGTGGGGGGACTACTATTGGGGATAAACCCTGCTCCTACCGAAGTCCAGTCTGTTGCTCAGCCTAATACAACTGGTAGCTATGGAAGAGCTTCAGCGGACAAACTTCTCAACGGTCGAGCTCCTTCCGAACTCTCCTTCGGTCGAACTCCTTCAGTCGACTGGACTCCTCAGCGGTCGAGCTCCTTAGTGGCCGAGCTCCTATGAACTCCCCAGCAGCCCAGTCTTAGCCGAACTCCTTTAGCCGGTCGGACTCTTCAGCGGTCGAGCTCCTTCCGAACCTTCCAGCAGTCGAGTCTCAACCGAATTTCTTCAGTCGGACGCCTACAAGAGCCGAACTCCCTCCACGCCCCTCCTTCAGTCGGACTCCTATGGGAGCCGAGCTCTCTCCGCACCCCTCCTTTAGTTGGACTCCTACGTGAGCCAAACTTTTTTTTGATCTCTTCTTTCAGCCGAACTCCTTCAAGAGCCAAACTCCTCGTAGACATCTCTTTCACCCAAACTTCTCCCAAAATCAAACTCCTTCTGGACTTCCCCTTCGGTCGAACTCCTTCAGGAGCCAAACTTCTCACAGACATCTCCTTCACCCAGACTTCCCCAAAAATCGGACTCCTTTCGGACTTCCCCTTCGACCGAACTTCTCGTAGACATCTCCTTCGCCCGAACTTCTCTAGAAATTGGATTCCTTCCGAACTTTTTCTTCGATCGAACTCCTCCAGGAGTCAAACTCCTTTCGGACTTCTCCTTCAGTCGGACAGTGGATTGCTCCCGAACGATCCCCCTCCAGATGTGTTCCCTTTAAGAGTCGGAGCTCCTCTAGAATTGATGTATGTAGAAGCTCTTCACCGACCAACGCCTCCTTCCTTCAGACTTCGATTATGGGGTCTCAATAAATGATCATTATCGATCTGATGATGCCTTTCCCTTCCCATGCCAAACCCCATGCGGCCTTGAGCGGCTCGGTATCAAATGGCTATGGTTTCCACTATCGGTCCGCCGCATGCGACAGTGATCCATTGTCAGGCGGCATTGGCTGTCACCATCAATCCGCTGCCAGGCGATGATGACTACTGCCATCAATCTGCTGTAGGCAGCATTACAGGCAGCACCTTCCTCCATGATTGACTCCACCAGACCTCAAGCTGCCCGCTACCTGATGGCTATAGCCATCGCCATCAATTTGTTATAAGCTCTGCCTATAAAAAGGATCCTCCAGATATGCTTTCTCAAAATCTCTAAGCTCTCCTCTCCTTCTCTAAACTCTATCGAACTCATTCTTGAGCAGTCCATTTTTGTTGGCCAGAAGAGCTGACTTGATCGTCGGAGGATCCTACCGGAGCCACCACCACCGACTCTAGGTGAAACTTTGTTTTGTAGGTCACCGATGGTGACCTCGTCTTCCTCTGCTCTAGCTCGATCCAGCGTCAATCAGATTCTGCACTAACAAATGGGTTCATGGAAAGTACCACTAACCTTTCGTCTAAGGCAACGAGATTTGAAGTGAAAGCCACACTGCTTAAGAAAGCCAAAGATCAACTATCAAAGGCAGTTGGGGAGACTTCCAATAGAGCCGAAGTTGCCAAGAAGACGGCTCAGGATGCCGAGGTAGCATTAATCAGATCTGCAAAAGAGAATGCTAATTTTTGTTTTTTAATACTTTAGTTTTTCTGTATAAAAGCAATGTTTATGTCATTGCTCTTATAAGGATTTCATTCTTATGAATAAAGATATCTCTTGATTTTTGCTTCACTATATTTTGATGTGGACTTCGAAGAGATTAATCTTAATCTGAAGGTCTTTTCTGAGAAGCATCTCGATTTAAGAGATCTTATGTTGTTGCCCTAATTATCTGGTCAAGGGATTTCGACTCCACAAACTTATCTTTACTTTCATTTGATCACAAGGACTTTTTAGTTAAAGTAGTTCCGAACTGAAGAACTCACTGTAAATCATCCCGATCAAAGGAATCTTCAATTAAAGTGGTTTTGATCTGAAGAACTCACTATAGGTCATCCTGATTAGAGGAATTTTTGATTAAAGCAGTTTCAATCTGAGGAGTCCACTATAGTTTATCCCTATCGAAGGGATTTTTGACTGAGGTAGTTTCGATATGAGGAATTTGCTATTGATTATCTCGATCAAAGGGATTTTTGATTGAAGCAGTTCCGATCCAAGGAATTTGTTATTAGTTTATCCCGATCAAAGGAACTTTGAATTAAAGAGATTTCAACCTGAGAAACTCACTGTGATCTATTTTGATCAAAAGGATTTTTGATTGAAGTGGTTTCGATCTGAGAAACTTATTGTTGGTTATCCCAATCAAAGGGATTTTCGATTCAAGCAGTTCCGATATGAGGAATGAAGGAAAATCGGCATTTTTTCATTGCAGGATTATTCAGATCTGATTAGATCTGAAGGGACATTTTAAAAATTTTCTAACAAATCATAATTAGATCTAAGACATCTTGGATCTAATCCTAAAAGATCTAATATTAAATCTAAAATTAAAATTAAATCATATTTAATTTCATACCTATTTTGGGTAATCAGATTACCCTATCGATGATCTAGATATTCTCGAGATTCTGGATCTTAGCCATGCAAGTGCCTGGTCTCTACCGACTCGAGATGGATCTGAAGGTCTTCTACTTTCAAATCTTGACTCCAAAGATCAAATCTGGATCTGATTTGAAGAACCTTCAAAAGAGTCTTCAAAGGCAACACATTCATCTTTCAACTGAAAGCTGTATTCTTCCTGATCTATGTGCCAAATCACTTTGATCTTCCTTACTTGATCCATCCAACACCTTGGGTGTGGAGAGGGGAGAGAGAGGATTAGAGGAAGGCATGGAGGAGGAGAGGGGTGGCAGCCTTTTGGCACTTGTGGGCATCAAAATTTAACCCTAGGCGCAGGAGGGGTTTAAATTAATCCTACTATGCCATGCAGTGCCACACAGGTCCGATCAATCATATTGCTCGGATTAATCAGATCTAAATCTGATTGGTGGTGCCAATGCATCTGATCCAATCAGATGAGAGACCCCTCAAAATCCTCCAAAGGTGGCGCCAACACTGGATAGGGACAAATACCTAGGCACCGAAGAGTTTTAATTCATCATGAAATCCTAGAGTCCCATCTGTATGGGACTCCACCTCTTATCCTCATGGGCACATGCCAAAAGTGGGCGTGCGCCCTCTTGGAGTCATCTTCCAACAAGGGGACACACTCCTAGGTGCTCTCTGATAAGTGGTAAAAATACATTAATAAAAATATTAAATTATAAAATAAATTAATTTATTTTTAAAAAATTAATATTTTTATTAATTTTATGTAGAAAAAAGGCCACCAATATGAAGATCTTATTTTTTTGGATCAGATGAAATAAATTTCAAGCAAAACGAACTTCAAACGAGTCCGAAATTGAATTTCAAAGGAAATGATTTAGAAAAAAAAAGTTGGTCAGTTCAGTTCAAACCGGCTCAGCAGACCATCCAGCCCAACCACACTCAGACCGACCGCCCACTGATGCCCAGCTTACACCATGCTGATGTCAGGATATTTTGCGGTGCACGGTGGACTGCTACAGTAACCAGGCGAGGGCATTTTGGGGATTTGATGGGGATGAGCGTGCTCTGATTGGTTGAAGCGGTGGTCCACGCAATGTTGAGCTCGCACACAGTCTATAGAGGGTATAAGAATTTTGTCAGATTCGACGGATGCTGTTCGTTGGGATTTGATCGAACGATGGAAATCTATGCGCTAACGAACGGCGGATGCAGCTCCCGGTCAAGATCCAACGGTGGAGACGCATTACCAATTTTAAACTAAGAATCACAGGCTTGTTTGGGTGCAATCTAATGGCCCAGATTTGATCTTCAAGGCTGATCCAATGGTCCAAATGAATTCCGACTTAATTTGGATTTTTAAAATAATATTTGAGTGATTTTTGGCCCATTTGATCGACATCCAATGGTCAGAATTGATCTAGGGCTCGTTTTGAGTTATTTTAAGAGTTTTAAACCTAATTTCAATGGGATTTTGATCGAAGACCATCTAGATTAGCCTATTTAAAGGCCTGCTGCCTATTGTTGCCGAGGAGAATAGAGGAGAACAAAAATACAAAGTTGAAAATAAAGAGAAAATAGGAAGAAATAGAGAGAACAGAGAGAGAGGTGTTTAGGGAGAGAAGAGAAAGAGTTTTTATTCTTGTTATTTTTCTTTCCTCTTCTTTTCTTCTTCCGAAGGTCGGTACATAAAGCGACTTTCTTCTTCATCGAGTTTTCTACACCAAGAGTAATGGACAACTAATTTCAGCGAATAAACAGTCTAATTTCTTCAAGCTTTTTATTTTATTTGCTATTTTTTAACTTGTTATCATGAACTAAATTTTTTTTTACTAAGGCTAAGGTGGAGCCACTCTTTTGATACAATATTCAATATGATTTATTTTTAATTTTAAATTTTATTCATGAAGAGCATATAAATCTGATCTTAATGCTTTTAGATTACTTGCCATCTTCTAATTGATCTGATGAACATAGATGATATGGACCAAGTACATCTATATTATTGCTTCTTGATTATATATCTTGTATTATGAATCAAATTAGAATTCATATGCATGCAAGAATTTTAGTGCGCTTTGGATGCAGCGTATTTTAATTAGAGGGTTTCACAAAACTTAATGCATCGATATTTTTTTAAATTACACCTAGACCAAAGGGTAATTAATAAATATTGATCGTTTTGCCATGCTTGGACCAAAGGATAGTGAATAAACTAGGAGACTCCACCATCAAATGAAATAAAATTAATCTAATAATCTGAATATTATATTGACTGAGTTGGTGAACCGATTGCCTTAGTAACCTATTGCTCTTAAGTTTAAAATCCTAATAATTACACTCTCTCTATTTTCTTATAATTTTTAATTATTTTTTTTGTTCTTTATTTTTTTTTTAATTCTCATAAATCGGTCTTCTAAATAAAGCATAGAAAAGAGCTTTTCAGTACTTATTTTTCAGTCCTCTAGGGATGATACTCTACTCACTTACTTTATTACTTGATCGATTGGTGTACTTGCCATAGCTATAGATTAGCACGCATCAAATTTTTGGCACCATTGCCAGGGATTGTATCTAAAATAATATTAAAATTTTGATCCTAGCTTTACTTTAGAATTTTATTTTTTTAATTTTTATTCTTACTTTATTTTTAAATTTGTTCAGTGCATGACACGTACTAGATATAGTAACTTACTACCTTTAGATAAAGAAATTGAAAGGACCATCAGAAGACTACAACAAGAAAAGAACATGATAGTTGAAGATCCTAATAACATCAATCTGGAATTGGATATGGCGACTGAGGGACAACATGAAGCTATTTGAGCAGCACATCATCCATTAAATGATTACATCACACCATCTATAGCCAATGCAGCTTTGAGCATTAGGAGACCACCTGTGCGAGCAAATAACTTCGAAATAAAACTAGTGATGATCCAGACGATTCAATAAACTGTTCAATTTAGTGGACACGTGCATGATGATCCGAATGCCCATATTTTTAACTTTCTTGAACTTTGTGATACTTTTAAAATTAATGGGATGTCGGATGATGCTATTAGATTAAGGTTATTTTCTTTCTCTTTATGGGACAAACTAAAAGTTGGCTTCATTCTCTTCCTACAGGTTCTATCACAACTTGGGATGTCCTAGCCCAAAAATTCTTAGTCAAGTACTTTCTACCTTCTAAGACTATCAAGATGTGCAACGATATTACTTCTTTTGTGCAGATGGACATGGAGACACTATATGAGGCTTAGAAGCATTTCAAGAAATTGCTGAGGAGATATCCACATCATTAACTATCCGTATGACTTCAGATACAAACTTTCTATAATAGTTTATCTCCTACTAATCGTTCTATGATTGATGCAGTAGCAGGAGGAACCATTAATCAAAAAATGGAGGAAGAAGTCTTTGATCTGATTGATGAGATGACATCAAATAGTTATCAGTGGCAAACAGAATGCATGATGCCGAAAAGACCAGCAGCTATGTAGGGAGTAAATTGCGTGCCAACTTTACTGACTGAAATTGCAGCCCTTAAAGTCAAAGTCAACAACTTAAAGGGAACAGCTATGCATGTTCAGAGTATCACTTATGACCTATGTGGAGGAGGACACAATACAAGCAACTTCCAGATAGATAATCCTTTTGCTAAAGCAACTGATACAGCTAATTATGTTGGTAATTTTTTCAGGCCGCAACAAAATAATCCCTACTCCAACATATACAATCAATGGTGGAGGCAGCATCCAAATTTCTCATGGAGCAATCAAAATGTAGCATAACAACCACCCCCAGGGTTCCAAGTATCTGAAAAGAAGTCCAACATAAAGGAGCTGATGGTCAAATTCATGCAAAACCAAGAAGCAACTATAAAAAATTTGGAAGCCAAGCTTAGGCAGAACCAAGCAACAGCAATTCGAAACATGGAGATGCAAATAGGTCAAATGACTAAGATAATCTCTGAGAGCCCTTAGGGATCCTTGCCTAGCAACACGGAGATCAATCTAAGGGAGCAAGTCAATGCTATCACCCTAAGAAGTGGTAAAAAGCTGGAGGAGCTACATCAGAAGAAAGAGACTGAAGAGCCAACTATAAATAAAGAACTATCAACTAAAATTCATCAGTCATCAAAACAACCAGCAGATAGATGGCCTCTAGGTATACAGTTTATTGATCCAAATGTGAAGCCCTACATGCCACCACTACCATTCCCAGAGAGACAAATACAACATCCAGATAAGAAATTTTCTAACTTTTTTAAAATTTAAAAGAATTTACATATTAATATTCCTTTTGTAGATGCTATCACTCAAATGCTCAGGTATGCCAAGTTTCTCAAAGAAATTCTAATAAATAAAAAAAAACTGAAGGAGCATGAGAGAATAAATTTGAATGAAGAATGCTCAACAATACTTCAAAATAAATTATCACAGAAGCTAAAAGATTCAGGAAGTTTTACTATCCCTTACATTATTGGTGATTATAGTTTTGATAAAATTTTATGTGATTTAGGAGCAAGTATTAATCTCATGTCTTTTTCTATTTTCTATTTTCAGGAAGCTGGCTCTAGGAGAACTGAAGCCTACCACTATTACTCTTCAATTAGCTGATAGATCCATCAAATATCTAAGAGGTATAGTGGAGGATGTCTTGGTAAAGGTAAATAAGTTTATTTTTCCTATTGATTTTATTGTTCTTGATATGGAAGAAGATTATGATGTACCCCTTATCTTAGGGAGACCCTTTTTAGCTACTGGAGGAGCTTTAATAGATGTTCAATAAGAAAAATTAATTCTTAGAATCCAAGATGAACAAGTTACTTTTAATATTTTCAAAGATACTAAACATCCTGATGATAATCAAACTTGTTTTCTAATTGATATTATTGATAATTTAGTATATGAGAATTCTGTAAAAAATAGGTTTGAGACTATGAAAGCTAGCAATATTCAATTGAAAGAGGGCTCGACCAAATATGAAAGTATTTCGATTGAAATGGCACCGGATTGATTCAGTCCAGAACTCCAAGAAAGTCAAGTTGAAGACTATAAATCAGAACTACTAGATAGGTTATTTTTTTTTAGTTTTGATTATTTTTTTTTTTTTTTTAATAATTTATTGTTGCTCTTTTACTATGCTTTGGTGTGTATTTTTCAATTTTGCATAGAGAAAAATCAATGAGAGCTCAAGCCAAATTTTAAAGCTTCAAAGAATTAGACTAAACCAAATCAGGTGTATTCCTTCCTGTTCTTTATTGCACCTTTACTTTTTCTTTCTCCTTTGAGACAATGTAGAATAAGTTGGGAGGTTAAAAAAAAATTTAAATCATATGTTAAGAAGAAAATCTTGAGCAAGATAGAATGGACAAGTGATAAAAGATAGAAGTATCTGCTAATGAATGTAACGAGTTAAAGAAGTAAATTAGTTGGTCGACTTTTAGCAGCCTACTTAGGTCATCAAAAGACTATTAGCACTTCTAATTGCACATGCACACTAACAAGGCAAAGTAGGTATTGATTATAAGACCAACCGAGGATTCAATTATCACTAAAAATTGATAATTAATATACATTCTAATTAAAGAAACTTGAATTTAAGGAAAGAGCTACTTGCCTAAAAATAAAGTACAAAAGATAGAGTATATGTGGATTACCTAAAGCCTAGTAACTGGATTTCTGCACCTAGGTCAAGTGTGGAGATTCACGTAAAATGGTAGAGAAAAGGCCAGGATGCTCAGCATAAAAAAAAAAAAGAAAAAAAAATAAGATAGTGTGAAAGCTACCTTAATTCATGAGTATAAAATTGGGAATGTATAGAAAATTAACCAAAATAGATGATAAGAGAGGATACTTTTACCCTTTAAATTAACACTAAAATGCTAAGTTAGTCATCATGAATACAAATGCTGTAGATCTTTGATGTACTTTAAGAAAATTGTTAATTATACTGACTACAAAATTTACTTCTGAAGCTCAATGTTTAGTTAGTGATATTTTCTAAACTTTTTGACCTTTAACTCTAGATTTATCTTTTTGATGGATGATTTTATTAAAACATGGTATTAAATAAAGCATTGCTAAGGAACTAGCAATGACTAAGTTGGAGGGTGTGTTAAGTGGTAAAAATATACTAATAAAAGTATTAAATTATAAAATAAATTAATTTATTTTTAAAAAATTAATATTTTTATTAATCTTATATAGGAAAGAAGGCCACCAATATAAAGATCTTATTTTTTTAAATTAGATGAAATAAATTTTAAGCAAAACGGACTTCAAACAAGCCCGAAATTGAATTTCAAAGGAAATGATTAAAAAAAAAAGCTGGCTGGTCCGGCTTAAATCGGCTCAGAAAAACCAGCTCAGCAAATTGCCTGGCCCGACCGTGCTCAAACTGACTGCCCACTGACACCCAGCTTATGCCACGATGATGTCAGAATTTTTTATGGTGCACGGTGGACCGCTATAGTAACAGGCGAGGGCATTTCGGAGATTTCACGAGGATGAGTGCACTCCGATTGGCTGAAGGAAGCGGTGGTCCATGCAACACCGGGCTCATGCATGGTCTATAGAGGGTATTTTGGGAATTTTGTTGGATCTGATGAATACTGTTCGCTAGGATTTGATCGAACGGTGGAAATCTGTGAGCTGACGAACGGCGGATGTAGCTCCTAGTCGAGATCCAACAGTGGAGATGCGTTACCAATTTTAAACTAAGAATCAGAGGCTTTTTTGGGCACGATTTGATGGCCCAGATTTGATCTTCAAATTGATCCAATGGTCCAAATGAATTCCGACTTTATTTGAGTTTTTAAAATGATTTTTGAGTGATTTTTGGCCCATTTGATCGACATCCAACGGTCAGAATTGATCCAGGGCTCTTGTTGAGTTATTTTGAGAGTTTTAAACCCGATTTCAATGGAATTTTGCTCAAAGACCACCCAGATTAGCCTATTTAAAGGCCTACTACCTGCTGTTGCCGAGGAGAAGAGGAGGAGAACAAAATATAGAGTTAAAAATAAAGAGAAAATAGGGAGAAATAGAGAGAACAGAGAGAGAGAGGTGTTTAGGAAGAGAAGAGAAAGAATTTTTATTCTTATTATTTTTCTTTCCTCTTCTTTTCTTCTTCCGAAGGCCGGTACATAAAGCAACTTTTTTCTTCATCGAGTTCTCCATACCAACAGCAACAGACAACTAATTTCAGCAAATATATAGTCTAATTTCTTCATACTTTTTATTTTATTTGCTATTTTTGAACTTATTATCATGAACTAAATTTTCTTTTACTAAGGCTAAGGTGTAGCCACTCTTTTGATGCAATATTCAATATGATTTATTTTTAATTTTAAATTTTATTCATGAGGAGTATATAAATCTGATCTTAATACTTTTAGATTACTGACCATCTTCTAATTGATCTGATGAATATAGATGATACGGATCAAGTACATCTATGTTATTGCTTCTTGATTATATACCTTGTATTATGAATCGGATTAGATTTCATATGCATGCAAAAATTTTAGTGCGCTTTGGATGCAGCGTATTTTAATTAGAGGGTTTCATAAAGCTTAATGCATCGATATTTATTTAAATTACACCTGGACTAAAGGATAATTAATAAATATTGATATTTTTGCTACGTCTGGACCAAAGGATAGTGAATAAACTAGGAGACTTCACCATCATATGAAATAAAATTAATCTAATAATCTGAATATTATATTAACTGAGTTGGTGAATCGATTGTCTTAGTAACTTATTGCTCTTAAGTTTAAAATCCTAATAATTATACTCTCTCTATTTCCTTATAATTTTTAATTATTTCTTTATTTTATTCTTTATTTTTTTTAATTCTCATAAATTGGTCTTCTAAATAAAGCATAGGAAAGAGCTTTTCAGTACTTATTTTTCAATCCTCTAGGGACGATACTCTACTCACTTACTTTATTACTTGATCGATTGGTACACTTGCCATAGCTATAGATTAGCACGCATCACTCTCCAATTGGCGCATGCCATATGGCTCTCTGTCTAAGTGTCTAGGGTCAACTGTTGACCCCTTATCTAAAACAGAAAATGGCAGGTGATGGGAATTTGATAGGTGTTGTCTTAAATTCATCTAATGAATTAGGACAACCCTTTTTGTTGGAAATTATGGTACCGCTCGAATGGTAATTGTCCTGGCATCACAAGCCCTGATACCATGTTGCATAAGCCCTTGATCTTTAGCGTGGACCATAGAAGACCTTTGACGTTCTCTAAGGCAGCGTATCTTAGATCCATCACCTAGATCTATGTTGGGGCACCTCCCTCCTTGGGCTTGAGGGAGGCACTCCCTCTCTCTAGGGCTTCTTCAAGAATCTAGGGCAACATCACTAGAGAGAAGAGATAAGAGAGGTTGAAGGGAGAAAAGATCTGTATTGATTGCTACTCTGAAAACCCTAATATAATCTATGTATTTATACATAGCAATTAAATCCGACCAAAAGCTCTATTGGCTAACCCAATACATGAAAGCACTCACTGAGCCCATATATATGTCTCACATGCTCTCATCCCATGGATATGAACCTGACCTATACATGAGTTAGCCTCCTTAAGATCCTATTGAACCAGGCCTTAAGACCTCTTGGATTAGTCCCAATCCAAGACCAAACAGAAAACCCGTCAGTTCTGTTCGCTGCCCTCCGAGCTGGCTCCCTCAAGTGTCGAGCCGGCTCATCTTTGTCCAGCATCGAACGCTCTTCTATCTGCCTGAGATAGTCGATTCGACTACGCCTCGAGTTGGCTCAATCTCAGCTTGAGTCGGCTCGGCTGCATGCCCGAGCCAGCCCAACTGTGTGCCAGCCCCTATTCTTGGCCGATTCTCTTCCTTGGCTTGCTCCATCTTTCCATGAGCTATCTTCTTATGTTCCTAAGACTTGGGAGCACCATCAATCCTCATACTTTTCTGACCTAGACAAGCTCCAATCAGACCAAGTTAAGATTTTTGAGTGAGCCCAAATAAATTTGGCTCAGTCGAGACAAACTAGAATAATTACAGAAGGAGAATTTTTAGGCTCAATCGTGTGCTAGCACTATTTTTTTGAACTTAATTGGATCTAATCTAAATCAATCAAACTGGACCAGCTCAATTGATGACATCCAGATTCAAACTCTTATTTATGTAATCCAGTTAGATTCAGTTTCGTATGGTAATGACATATGTCACAATCTCTATCATCGACATCATCGAAATATCTTTCGATGGATCAGAACTTTTTTGATTCATATAATTAGAATGATCAATTATCAAAATTATTCTAACCGCTTCCAAAATCTACCAGTGACACCTAGCAGTATATGGTGGCAACCCATCTGTTGGAGATAAATTCCGCTCTTGCCGAAGTCCAGTTCGATGCTCAGCCAAACTCCTTCAACCGATCGAACTCCTTAGTGGTCGAGCTCCTTCGAACTTTCAGCGGTTGGACCTTAGCCGAACTCCTTCATCCAATCGAACTCCTCAGCGGTCGAGCTTCAGTCGGACTCCCACAAGAGCCGAACTTCCTCCGTGCTCTTTCAGCCAGACGCCTATGAAAGCCAAACTCCTTTCGAGCTTCTCCTTTGGCCGAACTCCTCTGGAATTGATACATACCAAAGTCCACCAATCGATGCCTGCTTTCTCAGCACACACCAAAATACTGATACACTAAAAACCTTCCCACCCTGTTATCTTTTAAATTTTCTTGTGAAATAAATTTTCATGGGTAGAGGGACTCTCCCTTTGTCATACACCAACTCCTTATAATATTAAATTAGGTAACAAAAATAAACAAAAATGAAGAGTGGTGTGAGGGAAGAAAAATTGGTGCAAGAAATAAATGTTTGACTTTTCACTCCAAAAAGATGCACCCCACTCAGATATTATTTCTCTAAGAAACCTTCCCATGCCCCTCTATGATCCTTCATGTAAACTCATGCATGCTCAAGAGAAACATTTTAAATTGGTGACCATCCGATGGAGTTTGCGCGTGGAAGGATAAGAAGAGAGGTTAGGGTGGTCTTAACCATCCACTTGAATTCAAAATTTGAGTGGATGCATTGTCCAATTCCAGCGCCCTTCCTAGATGAGAAGACATGTAGAACACCTCTTTATTTATGTGCCCTCTCTCAAAAAAATAAACAAGTAAAGGTGCAACCAAGATATGAGGGGTGTAGGAATGGATAATGATGGAAGTTCAAACTTGTAACAACTTACAATCTGAATTCAAAATTCAATATCCTTTGAACCAGCCCAACACTTGGACCAAGTTAAAGGCAGAAAGAGAAGGGGGTGCAAAAGTCTTCTAGGCATGAGAAGCATTCATGCAAAATCTGAATTTGCATGGAGAAGGCGTGGGACAAGGTGGCGCAGGGAGAAATGTCATTTGACTTAGTTTTAATTGGTGTCAACCAAACCAATTAATCTAGACTCAATTAGACCAGATTAAATCCAACTTAATTAGACTTAACCCAATCCAATAAAATTTTAATCAAATTAAAAATTAATTAGATTTAAATTTTGATCAAATCAGGATCGAATCTTTCTTAGCGATTAGGTCATCTCATGATGACCTGATTGGGTCAAATCCGATTGAATCAAATTCAATCAGACTTGATCAAATCTTATTGCTCAATCAAATTGAGCTAATTAGCAATCAAATTGCTAATTAATCTTTCAATAAACATAGAGTCTCATTTGAGTGGATGTCTGGGCAACAGAGTCCCATTAACATAAAACTTTTGAAGAGTCCCAAACCATTTGGACTCTTGAACCCAGTATCCCAAACGAATGAAACTTGAGATAATAGAGTTCCAAATTAGTGAGACTCTTGATCAGAGAGTTTCAAATAAGTAGGACTCAGAGTCTCAGTCCACTAGGACTCTTGGTCACAGAGTCCCAGTCTAGTGAAACTCTTGACCATAGAGTCCTAGGTCATCAGGACTCTCGATCAGAGAGTCCCAGATAAGTAGGACTAAGAGTTTCAATCTAGTGAAACTCTTGGTCATAGAGTTTCAGTCCAGTGGGACTCTCGACTATAAAGTCTTAGGTCATCGAGACTCAATATTAGCCATTAGATTAGGTAGGAACTCCTATTGTGTGTGACTTCATAGGTTTGAATCCCAAGCCGATGGCACAGAAACTAATTATCTGTACCAATCAATGTGACCATCTAGCAATGATACCCAACGTCTGGATAGATCGAATAATCACAATGCAATATTGACGAATCTATGGTATATGGTTACCGTATAATTCATCCCCTTGACCATGATGCTCATAGAATGATCTAGGATTAACTATCAATCCTAAAAATTTATCCACATTATATTTCAAAATTTAGCATCCATCATATGGACTACCCCGATCGAAGATTTGCTAAATTAAAATATAGCGATGCACTTGCTCCAATACTTGGAGGGGTCAATCTCATCTTGACTCACGCACCGACAAGTCAAGTACTTGACTACACCCAGTAGCCTTCCATCACTGAATTAAAAATTCAGATAGTCCGGTACCTAGGTATAGTGAGTTGCTTGCAAATCACCATGGTGATCTCATGTCTAAGGGACACATATACCCATATCCTTCGCAAACAACTCTTGGCAGAAGAGAGCTCTGCAGTTGGATCATATTCAGTAAAATGTACTCTTACACTTCACCTGCATGCCATAACAGTATCTCCATACTTCTTGGTTAAGAGGATAACCAATACTTATGGCACACAACGACCTATACTTGATATGTTGTCATCCTGGGTATCAACAAATCATTTGGTCGCAAATTAGTTTAAGGACTAAATGATAAATCTTTCTTTGTTGAGTCTAAATAGTCCTAAGGACTTTATCACATAAGAGTTCATTACAAGAAGATGCACAAAGTGATGAAAATACTAAAATAATAATTTTATTTATTAATAATTTAAGTATAATTATATTTAGCTCAACCATCTACAACCTAGATGATTGGCTTTAGGATGCATTTTTCAACATGTAAATGGGTCTTCAAAAGAAAGAGGAGTGCAGACGGAAAGATGGAGACCTATAAAGCATGTCTAGTTGCCAAGGGGTATCGTAAACATTATGGTATTGACTATGATGAGACGTTCTCTCCTATGACAATGCTCAAATCCATTCGGATAATGCTTGCGATAGCTGTCCATCTGGATTATGAGAATTGGCAGATGGATGTGAAGACAGCTTTCCTGAATGAAGAGCTGATCGAAGAGGTGTATATGATACAACCTGAGAGGTTCACATCCATTGATGAGTCCAAGGTGTAAAAGCTTCAGAGATCCATTTATGGATTGAAGCAGGCATATCGGAGTTAGAATATGCATTTTGATAAGATGATCAAAACGTATGACTCATTAAGAATGAAAAAGAGTCCTACATTTATAAATGGATAAATGGTCTAATAGTGGTATTTCTTGTCTTGTACGTGGATGACATTCTCTTAATCAGGAATGACATCCATGTACTATAGGGAATAAAAGTTTGATTGTCATCACAGTTCTCCATGAAGGATTTGGGTGAAGCATCCTACATCCTAGGGATGAAGATCTATAGGGATAGATCTAAGAGGATGCTTGGATTATCCCAGTCTACGTACATAGATACTATACTAAAGAGGTTTAGCATGAAGAATTTCAAAAAGGACTATCTCTCGATAGGCCAAAAAATTTTTCTCTATAAGAAGGATTGTCCGATAACTTCTGAAGAGAGAGCGTACGAGTAGAATCCTATATGCTTTAGTAGTGGAATCTATCATGTATGTGATGACATGTATGAGACTAGATGTGGTATATTCACTAGAAATAGTGAGTAGATATCAATATGATCTAGAAGAAAATCACTGAAAAATGGTTAAAGCCATCCTTAAGTATTTGAGAAATATTAAGGATCAAGATGAAGGAAAAACCTAATTTTTCGGATCGGGTTTGTTCAGATCTGATTGGATCAATCTTAAAAATTTTTCTCTTGAATCTAGATTAGATCTGAGACTTTTCAAATATGATGTTATTGATCTAATAAAAAAATAAAATAAAATAAAAAATAAATTAAATCTAATTTAATTTACCTTGTTGAGGGTAATTTGATTATCCTGTGATGATCCTGATGTCTGCCTGAGGTTTTGGATCTAGCCACACAAGTGCTTGGCCTCTATCGATATCCACTTAGGTTGGATCTAAAGATCTTCTCTTTCTTTATCATCTCTCTAAAAATCAAATCTAGATCTGATTTTGAAGATCTTCAAAACTCCTTTCGAAGATGTGAGTTGTCTCTTGCAACAGTGCTACCTTCTTCCTTTTCCTGTCGCCTTTCTCTTGCTTGGATTGCACCAAACTAAAGTCCAAAAATTCTTGGGCATGGGTAGGAGAGAGAAGACCTGAAGATGGCATGGAGGAGGAAGAGGGGCAGCCTTGTGGCATGGGCAATGGGTCAAGCTTCTTAGATCTTGGCGCAGATAGGATTTTTATAAACCCTGTTGCGCCATGCAGTGCCATATCATCCCAACCTATCATGGTCTTTTGTGCAATCAAATCTAAATCTGATTGATGGGATGATATCATCTGATCCTATTAGATGAGAGCCCCTCTGAATCATCCTTAGATGGCTCCAAGACTGGTCAAAGATAAGTCTTTGGCACCACCTAGGTAGAAACCCTGAAGCAACTGGAGTCCAATCTGTATGGGACTCTGGATACTTTATCCATGGTGTGCGCCCCTTATCCATCTGCTTTTTAGCAAGTGGACTAGTCTAAGAAATTTCTTCTATGATGGCTTGACACATGGGTAGATGTCTAAGTATCAAAGATCAATATTTGACCAAATATCCGAAACAGGATTTAGCAGGTGACGGAAAATTGCAGGTGTTATCTCAAATTCATCTCATAAATTAAGACAATCCTTTTCTTACCTAGACAAGCTCCAGTCAGACCAAGTAAAGGTTCTTGAGTGAGTCCAAATATATTTAGCTCAGTCGAGATAGCTTTAATGATAATTAAAGGAGAACATTAGGCTCAATCGTGTGCTAGCACGATTTTCTTGAACCTAATTGAATCTAATTCAAATCAATTGAACTAGATTAGTCCAATTAATGATATCCAAATCGAAATCCTTATTTGTGAGATCCAGTTAGATTTTAGTTCCATATGGTAATGAGATATGTCACGATCTCTATTATCGACATCATCAAAATACCTTTCGATGGATCAGAACTTTTCTGATTCAGATAACTAGTATGATTGATCATCTAAATCATTCCAATTACTCACAAAATCCACCAGTAACACCTAGCAGCATATGGTGACAACCCATCAGAATTAAAAATAAACTTCTCGGTGCAGTTACATGTGTGATTAAGTTCTTCTATCTTGAGCTCCGACAGGATTAAGGTTAAGGTAATCTCGTCAAACCCTAATATCCGTCATATGATTAATCTTTGATTCAAGTCCAATATGAAAATCTTAATAGAAACTCTTTCTATTATTTCACTCTGCCATGGCCATTGGCTTATGAACTTGATTCTCATGATTATCATAGGGCTACTCCTCATCTACCGAGGTAGATAGATTTCCTATTGGTGCAAAACAATTCCTACAATAAACATACTATAGCCAACATATACCTCAGGATTTTGAATGGCTAGGAGACCGAGTCATGGTGTAGTCAAACTATAACACCCTTAAGATAAACTATCGATGCACCTCATATCAAAGAACCAGACACACAACTACAGCTTCGAGCCAGTCATCGACGAGAAGGCAGACTTCCTAATGACTGTTCGAGGTGGTCACGCTCAGTGCCTTCGTTCTCTAACGAGTACCTGTACTCTCGCTCTGGTGTCTTTACACCATAGATTCAAGACTCATCTACTATAAAGAAGTGATTGTACACCAACCTTCCAGATCAATCACCATCCTCATGATGATCCTACGGTCAGAAGCATTTTATGAGTTAATAATGAAAATTCATGTCTTAAATTTTTAACTCTTGAAAATAAGAACTATTATTACCATTAACTCAAGGGATGTATCATAGATACTTTCAAATATACACTATAATAGAAAATAATTTATTTTATTATTTATAATCAAAATTATAATTTTGCCCTTTAGATGTGTATTACAAGTGTTAGCCAATTTTGGCTTCTAGGACATACATATCTAACAAACTCTCACTTGACCTAAAGCCAATTGACTACAAATCTAAATTCCGTCTTCTTAAGGTGGGTTTTAATCTTCTGCTAGCCCAATGACTTTGTAAGTAAGTCTACCGCATTATTTACAGAGTTGACTCTCTTGACCTCGACGTATCCTTTTTCGAGATAATCATGGATGAGATGGTATCACCGCTCGATGTGTTTGAATTTTTGGTGAGACCTTGGCTCCTTAGCAAGGGCTATGGCACCATTATTATCATAGTACAGAGGAATGGCATCTGATGGCATCACTCCAATCTCTGCGATGAACTTCTTATTCTAGAATGCCTCCTTCATAGCTTCTGACGTAGCAATGTATTCTGTTTCCATGGTGGAATCTGCTATTACTGTTTGTTTGGAACTCTTCCAACTGACAGCACCACCATTACACACAAATAGATTCTCAAATGTCAACTTTCGATCATCTATATCGGACATAAAATCCGAGTCTATATATCCTTGGACTTTGAGTTCTCTATTACCAAAAATCAAGAACATATCCTTAGTTCTTCTTAAGTACTTAAGGATACATTTCACATAAGTCTAGTGTTCTTCTCTTGGATTTGACTGATATCTGCTTGTGACACTCACAGCATGGGCTATATTAGGTCATGTACATAACATGGCATACATGAGGCTCCCTATTGCAGAAGCATAAAGGATCTTGCTCATGCGTTCAATCTTCTCTGATGTGTTGGGATACATTTTCTTGGAGAGATGAATGCCATATCTGAAGGATACCAATCCCCTCTTGGAGTTTTTCATGCTAAACCTCTTTAGTACTTCCTTTATGTACATCTTTTGTGAAAGACCTAGCATCCTATTCGGTCTATCTCTATAGACTTTGATTCTAAGAATGAAGGATTCTTCTCCTAGGTCTCTTATGGAGAATTCTTTAGATAACCACATTTTAATTATGGTTAACATGAGAATATCATTCCCAATAAGGAGGATATCATCCACGTACAGTATGAGGAAGACAATAGCGCTCCCACTAATCTTTCTAAAAATATATGGTTTCTCCTTGTTCTTAATGAAATTAAATAATTCGATCACATCATTAAAATGAGTATTTCAGCTTCGAGATGCTTGCTTAAGTCCATATATGTACCTTTGCAGCTTGTATACTTTGTGATCAGTATTACTGAATGTGAAATCCAGCAGCTGTTCCATATAGATATCTTTCTCAAGATATCCATTTAAGAATGCCGTTTTCAAGTTCATTTGCCATATTTCATAATGAAAATAAGCTGCAACAGCAAGCAATGTGCGAATGGATTTAAGCATGGATACTGGTGAAAAGGTATCCTGATAGTCAATACCTTCGTGCTGACTATAACCTTTTGCCACTAATCTAGCTTTGAATGTCTCTACATTCCATCTGCACTAATCTTTCTCTTATAGATCCATTTACACCTAATAGGTACTATACCTTCTAGTGGATCTACTAAGGTCCAGATTTGGTTTGAGTGCATTAAGTCAATTTCTGACTTTATTGTCTCTAACCATTTCTCGAAGTCGATATCTGATATTGTCTCATTATAGATTTTGGGATCATCACCATAAACTCCATTACCTACGAGGAACATTTTCTCTACTTTCTCTAAAATAGTACCTAAGTACCTTTTAGGGGAACGAAAAATCCTTTTCGATCTTCGAGGTGGAGGAGGTAGTGATTGTATTGGCTCAACCTAATTTGGTTCCAAAGGATCCTTAGCTCTTTGCTCTTAGGAGACTTTCTCCTCTAGTTTAATCTGCTTTCCAATGCCGCCATCTTGAATAAACTACTTTTCAAGAAAGATGGCATGTCGACTCACAATCACATTGTGATCTTCTGAAATGTAGAAATAAATATTAATGACTTTAGCAGTATCTATGAATTCGAGCTCTAAAGGACCTGAAGCTACTTTCCGCTTGTGTCTTTGACATACCACAACCCCAAATTTTGAGATGACTAATTTGTAACATTTCTTACCATGCCATATCTCATAGGTGTGGTAGGAATGATTTTAGAAAGGAACCTATTCAGTAAATATATAGCAGTTAACAAACTGTGTGCCTAAAGAAAATCAGGGAGGTCTATGAAGCTTATCATGGATCGGACCATATCTAATAGGGTCTGATTCCTCATTTCTGAAATCATTGAGTTGAGGTATTTCCTAGGTGGAGTCCATTAAGGACTATGTCCTGTTCGCTTGAGATAGTCCAAAAATTTTCACTAAAGTATTCACCTCCTTGATCTGATCGAAGACCTTAATGATTTTAGTTTGCTTTTCTACTTCATGTCTGAACTTCTTAACTTTCAAAGGCTTCAGACTTGTGTTCATAAGATGCACATACTACCAGATCATCATCGATAGGTTATGAAGTAGCTAAGATTATCTCAGCCGGACACAATCAAATGGGCCTGACACATAGTATGTACTAGGGCAAGTAAATCCATGGCCTTTTCCATGTCCTACTAAAAGAGCAAGTTTAGTCATCTTTCCATGAAGAAATGATTTAATTGGATATGATCTACAAAGTCAATGGACTCAATAGCCATATTTTCTTCTAATTTGTTAACTCCTATCTTCTGCTATATGATCACTAGTCTAGTGCCAATAGATACCTATCATTGAACTATCCTTAGGAGTATTTGATTTTATGGCATTACATTTTGCTCAAATTAAAAATAGATACATCAATGTAACTGATAAAGATCGTTAATAAGAACATTTTAATTTTATTTCTTCATAAAGAATGTTACAATGTCCTTAGAAACTAATTACATAGCCTTCTGTGCTAAACATGAAATAGAAATCAAATTCTGCTCTGCTTGTAACAATAATAACAATCTTCTAATACTAATCTAACCAGATGGAGTCGAAGAGGATAGGTTCCCATGGCCACGAAAGCAACTTGCTTTTTTTCATGTTAGGATCATCTCACCATCTCCTACCTCCTTGCTTATCCTCAAGACTCCTGCAATGAAGTGCACAAAGTGACATAGAACCAGAGTCAAGCACCCACTGGATGCAGAAGAAATCGTAAGGTTAGAATTCAATAATGAGCATACCTTCAGAAGGACCTGCCTCCTTCTTCTTTAAGGTGGTCAGATAGTAGGGCAGTTCGCTTCATGGCCGTTCATGTTGCAATGAAAAATTTTCTTTATAGCGGATCTTCTTTTTCAGCTCTGCCTTCTTTTCTTTCCTCCTTCCACCTTTTACTTTTCATAACTTCTCTTCTTTTCAAAAGATTTCTCTTGAAGGATCCATTCCATAGCAAGATACGAGCCTTTAGAACCTTTCATTGAAAGGCTCAGCAGTAATAGCATGTTCATAAGTTGGCCAAGGATTTTGAAGTTTATGCATATAGGTAGTTCAATGATGAACTCATAGCATCATCAAGGATTGAAAGAATATATCATTCTGCAGATCAAGATCAACCTCACTCCAAGTTTAAGCTCTTCAGTTCTGATCATCATCAGATAATGATCTTGGACTGTACTGTCCTCACACGATTTTAGCCTTAACATGTTGTTTATGAGATTTGATACTTGGCTGGCACTCTGTTCACCAAACATCTCTATAGGTGAGCCAATAATTTGGAGAAGTTCCTGATATTCTTCATGTTGGCATGCAAGTCATTCAGAACATCGAGCCCAACATATAGTATCTGGCTTTTATCATTCGTAGTCCACTTTCCAAAGATGCTCTCTGTCAGGGATGGATGAGCTAGTAGGTGGGGATCCTGATCCAATACATGAGTTAACTTCTCGAAATCAAATAATTTATGAAGTTCCCAGAGCCAATCCTTGTAATTGAGGTTCCGATCAGTTCTATGGGATTCGATACATGCTAGTGGGGTTGGATGCAGACATTTTCAGATTTCTAAAGACATTTTAAGTTAGATACTATAATTAAGACTTACCAATTTATTATTTATTTAATTTTTAAATAATTAGCTTCCACTATTTTTCTGGATCCTACTATCTTTCTCTGTAGAGATCAAAAATCTCATAGATTACTGATTTCTAGTGGGTGGTGCAGTTCCACCACTACTCATCACCTCACTCTACATTTATTGATGATGGAGTTAGCCAATGAGTGAGACAACTCTTGTCAATGATTTCTCTAATCTATGTGCATCCAACTTGTTCTCTAATCATGAATCTCACCATGTTCGAATATTGATTCACTCCTTAGTTAAATCAGACCCACCATTTGCAGAGATTGGATGTCTAATTGAGTCTCTCACCATATCCGAAAATTGAGCCAATCCATCCTCCAGCCGTAACATCCAATGCCTAATAGACATGGTTACATCTTTCGGGCCAACTTAGCCACTATAACCATCGAGAAATATCAACCTCGAAAAGGGCCCGCACATCTATAATGTGAAAGACCTTAGACTTAATCTTTTCTTAGGAGATTTATTTAGATTCTCATTAAACTTAGACTTGACATAATCATAACCATTATGACTAATCTAGTGGCATGGTTAGCTGATTATTGGCCACCTCAGATCAGACTGAGTCAACAAATGATAAAGGAAGTGTGAGACCGATGGAAGGGATATGCCATTAACTCGACAGAATGCATTCGATCGAGTAGCTCCTAATTAAAAATCAGTCATCGTATCTGCAGACTTATCTTAGCACCTAATTGAGCCAGAATCAATTAAGTTAGCTACAATTCAGACTCTAACCCTGAGCCTAATAGGTCTTAGCATTGATCGATCACGTTATGATTGATCTTGACCCAGACTATCCATTAGCTGGTTATTTAAGCATTTGATCCCATCTAACCAAACTCTTGATTCTATCTGATTCGATTGATTAACCGCTAGACCTATATTGAGCTACCCAAGCCCGAACCCAATTTTATGAATATGTCTTAGATCTGTTTATTTTTAGCCTTAACAAATATTTCATAATCTTAATTCTTAATTAAGTTTAGGGTTCAAAAAATAAACATGCAAATAAATCCTGGTTTCAGGATCTAAGGTTTTGCAAAAATAAGTTTTGTTTTTAGGATGAATGCGACACCCCTACACATCATAAGAATACCCATCGAATGGGAAGGAGAGGCTTTAATTCCTACTTTTTCTTATGACCAGCGCCAGGAAATGCCATAATCAGAAAATACAACTATCTATAAAAACTAAGTTAGATCTAACATCATATCCTCATTAAGAAATTGATCTATTCTAAAATATGTTTTGCATACATCTTCAATGACATACATGATTTTTTAGATTAAATTATCTCATAATCATCTAAAAAATCATTAAATTTGATCTCATCAAATAAAATTATTCTAGATCATTTGTAGAACTATTCTAACATAGTCTAAACATGCACTATCATAATCTCATATGAACAAAATAAAATAATTTATTTTTCATTTTTTATCTGATTATAATATTTATAAGTATTAAAAATAGCAAATAAATAGATCTAAAAATTATAATTAATTAAATAATTTATGATCATGCAAGACTATACATAAATAGATGTTAT